>OW203763.1:11137866-11253982 GCA_934045905.1 Leuctra nigra | reverse complement strand
ACGGTGGTCCACCAAGATCTTATAACAGTCCTCCACCGATCTCGTCCTCTGACCCGACTGCAAATGAGTGCAAATTGGTTGAATATCGTGGCCAAAAAGTCGCGGCATTTATCATCGTCGGAGACACAATGTTGTGTCTTCCTCAAGCGTTCGAACTCTTCCTGAAACATTTGGTCGGTGGACTTCACACTGTTTATACGAAACTGAAGAGATTGGACATCGTGCCACTTGTTTGTAACGTGGAGCAGGTACGGATCTTGCGTGGTCTCGGAGCTATTCAGCCGGGTGTCAATCGCTGCAAACTGCTGTCGTGTAAGGATTTTGATGTCCTCTATCGTGACTGCACTACAGCCAGGTACGCTTCTTCACCGGTCCAAATGGGGTAACTTATCACTTCTGTCAACTGCTTGTTTATTAATATATCAATCATTTGGTTCTTATTTTTTGTGTCTATCATTTTGGGGTTTCTTTTATGTGTTTACTTAATGGATGCATGATCTATACCCTTGCCTTCTGAACTGCTTTTGCTTGAGTGCATTACTTTTGCGAAATCGTTTTTGCCGATTTTCTTCATCTCGTAATGTTTTCTAATAAACTAATTCCCAAAAATAAGGAAGAGTCCATGCGCGTTTGATTTGATAGGAGAATCTACCGCTGAGCTGCATCTAAACTGTTACCTATGATTGAGAATATTGGGTATAGATGTGTAACTATATGCAAGACAGAGTACACACTGTAGCCCACTTTTCATAATTTTATAAAACAATGCAAGTGGAATGTGTGTATTATAACTATAGATAGAAAACTACTATTTTATACTGCGAATGAATCAAAATTTATGTGGCACCATGTTCGATGATTTGACATCGTTATTGGTTGACATTCCTGATACATTTTCTAATAACTCATCCTAAAACCCAGACATACTATCATTACAGCAATGAGTTTTATAGTTTTAATTGTACATATACTTTTTTGACAACGCCTCATAATGATTTAGTCGTGAGTAACAAAAACGATATAAGACATTATATTTCTCTTTTGACAAAAGAATTGTTGAACCGGTCTAATTATGACGGACATAGGTAATTGATGAACTTAACAATCGTTTTCAAGCTATAATTTCGCTTCATTCTTAAGATAAAAAGTGGTTCTTGGAGATTAGCAAAATTTACTGTCTTTGACAAGTTAAGGTATAACCTTAAGTAATTGTTATATCATTATTTAACACCGTTTCAAATTTAAGTGATTTTGTTTTGTATAGTGATGGCTGCGAATTCTCGTGCATATTTTCTTCATTTTATAGGCAATGAAAAGATAGATTTCATCTTGAAAAAGTGTTGTTTTCGTGATTCGAGAATGGTTTGATTTGAATAAACAGTGATCTGACGAAAAGTTTCCCACACTTGGAGGGGCAATAATGTATTTACTAAATATTCTTATTTGCAAGATGTTTCGTCTGAGACGAGATTCGCTCGGTTTTCAGACTTTGATGACAATTCCTTGACGCTCTCATGACACCGACAGGAAAAAACAATTTCTATCAAATGTTATGAGAACCAATGTACCTAATACGTCGTTGGTAACTACAGTGTAGAGAATAAAATAATGTATTTACTGTCTGCTTATATGCTAGGTAGATTCTTCATGCATAAAAAGTAACTATAATGAATGACTAATTACTAATTAGTGATGAAACGTTGATGACCATTGAGCGGTTTTGAGATAGTAATTCTTAATATATTCCACGGCGTTTAGTTGGTTCACACCCATGGGCTCTGTAGAGGTAAATTTGGGCTTCTTCGGCTAGGCCCACCCTCATCTATACACAATCCAAACATCTTGTCAGTTTAGTTTTAACGAAGCAACTAAAAACCGAAATTAGTTATCTACTAAATTGTGTCTTAAAATCAAGACGCATAGAGATGTGAATCTTGTTTGAGAAATCGTATTGGTGTTGTGTAAGTGGTGTGCACTAAGAAACTGCAGCTCTAATTGGGAAATTAATATATTATTTAGATTATCATTATGAATTTTTTATTTATGCATTCAGCAAATTAGAGTGAGTAAAATAATAAGAACTCTACAGTCATATCTGGAATTACGCTCTATATGAATTCTGTTATATTATTAGATGCCATTTTAAGATAACCGTGATAAAATTAATTAATATAATTAGGCAATTTTTACTAAAAGCGTCCATAGACCAGCTTAAATTTAACAAACCTCCCAACTAATTATTTTAATATTTTTGCTTATTTTAAAATAACAAGATACAGGTCTAAGTTAATTACGTCTAACGCAAAACCAGGTTCACGGGTTTCGATACTTTCTGCAAAATAAACTTTACTGAGCTTGCAAGAAGGTTACAAAGTCACATAATGATGTGCATTCGTTATGGAAATTTTGATTACTTACTGCCAATTAGTTTCACTGTAATAAATATTGGGGGGAGGGGGGGAGGGCAAAAACATTTTGGACTTGGCTTTGCGATATTTGTATTAATTTAGACCTTCTTAGAAAACCTATACCCGACTTGAAGAAATAAAGTAACTTTAATGCCCAACTTTCTTAGCAAGTACACATTGTGTGACAATATTTTGGTATCTACAGTTTAGATTGAGATAAAAAAGCAATATGCAAAGAGTAACATGTATTCAACATTTTGTAGGCCACGAGAAATACATAATCCAATCCCAAAGTAATTCTCTATAGTTGATTACTATTGCTTCTTATATCGGGAGGGGGGCTTTCTTTTTAATATGAAACAAATAATTAGTTGCATAGACAGGCAATAATAGCAGTATTTGTCGATCTGACGTTTGGCATTTGTCTAGTTATGATTGTTCAAAAGCAGGGGTATATCGCAGCGTGGCGTCGAGGAGAATGAAGAAGTAGCAAACACCTACTGAGCTATCCATTGTGATTCGATTCCTTCCGTGTTTTCATTTCGTTTGAACATCACGTCGAACACTGAACAACTTAGCCGATCAACGATTGTGAGTCGAGACGTTCGTTTTTCTCATTTTGAATTCGAAACCACCCGCCGAGCTCTCTGCATTGTTATGTCATTGTTAGCAAAAGTGACGAGTTTATTTCTTCATGTTGATGCCGATTCAATGATTAAGTGATATCACTTGTATTTGTATAAGAAATCGATTTGTGTATCTGGATTCTTTCAATGAATGCAATTCGCATTCGCTCTCTTCAAAAGGTTTGGAATCGAGACCTTTTTAGTAGAAAAGAGGTAGAAATTTGGAAACATCTTATGATGATATTGTATAACAAAATTAAAATATTGTTTGCAAGTTGACTGGAAAAGCCGTTCTAAAATCTACTAAAATAAGCATACACAAAAGGAAGACAAATCGTATTATGTGTCGAAAAAAACGAGGTAAATTGACGATTTCTTTTACATTGTTCTGCTGGACCAGTTTGACGATATGATGCAATTTCTTGCAGGACTAAAGTAGAACTATGGGATGGGTGGGGAACCATTCATAACCAATCGATAAACGCCAATTAAAGTCAACTCGCCTTCCATCCAAAATAAAGTACACGTTTTCCATAGATTCTTTAACCTACATTTGTTCTACAACTGCTTTTATAACAAAACTAATTAAACGCATTAATAGTACTTGATAATAATATAGCGTGATCGTTGAGTTTACACACGGAATTTCGTTGAATACGAATGGATATTTAGTTACTTGTTAAAAAGTTAAAATATTACAATTTCATGTAAATATTATAAACATTTTCTAATGGGACAATTCCTTTCAAGACATTCTTCAAATAACATTCAACTATAGATGATGTGATTAAACGCATAGTTTCGAAGTTTTTTCTATTTCTCTTCAAGTTGAACTTGACGGAGGGAGACGAGAGACGTTGGGACGAGCGTCAACAGGTTTGCGTTTTCAGCTGAACTACATTCGTGATTCGTACCAACTCTTCGCCCGATAGCTTTTCATTCTTTCCATCATAACAAAACGTTCCAAACTCATACTTTCAATCCCGATTCAAAACTAAACTCGCCAATACATCTTTTGAACATCTTTTCCTAGTCAATTTGTTTTAAAAATGCAATCAATAAGTTAAAAAATATCAAGTCATTTTAACTCAAAATCAAATCTCTCTTCTGACATGAAATTTGACAATACGAAGCGTCGTAACTCACCATATTTAAGTAGCAATCCAACAAATATTTGCGAATCAAACATGATAGTAATCTACGTGTTGTAAAATTGTTATCTCAACTCATCCTCATTCATTCGTATAAATACGTCCATTCATTCAATTCGCATTTCATTGAAAAGATCAACGGCTCCATTCAAAACAGATCCCTTCTCTCAATTCCCCACTAAACGTTTTCGTGGTGTCGGAATTTATCCAAGTGTTTTGTTCAAACAGGTGTCCCTGTAGACAAAACGTTCGCAGTTGAATTTCTCTCTCTTCCTTCTCCCCCCACCCTTCCCCTACTCCTTCCTTCCTTTTCGACGCCTCTTAACTGCATTCGGCGTCGTCTTTTCCACGAGTGAATCAAGTGTCTCTCTCCCTCTCTCTACCACGGCGAGATAGAGTGCGCAGAGGGGGACCAACTCTCTGGAAAAGCGGGTGGGAGTGGAGCCGAATATCTGTCTGACTGTTTGGATTTCACTTCTGTGTCGCATTCACAGTTGTACTGTGATAGGAGGCGCACGCAGCGCGCGCGGTCTGTACCTCGTTCGCGACGTCGGACTCGGCTTGCACGGAGACGGAGGCGGTGGTAGGAACTCGTCATGGAACGGAGAGTCGGTGGCGTTTTGTTGGGGAGGCGAGGATTGGAGATGAGAATGTGGAATGAGATGAGTCCGAACGGCATTGTGGGAAGTTCCCGGCGATCGAGGCCGCAACTCCCGCGAACTAGATATCGCGACGTCGCGGGTTTACGATCGGGTTCGAACGCAATTCAAACTAACTGTCTACAGTACAATATGAACATAAATTAAATTAATTTTTATATTATTTTTGTGAGAATGGCTTAATAATACAACAATTAGAATCTACTCGGTGGATGTGCCAGGTTTATACATTTTCCGCAATTTTCCTGGCACCTTCACGAAATATTAAAAAAAAAAAATCTCTCTAAAACCTTCTATCTAAAACTTTCTATCAGTTAATCCCCATTATTCAAGATATTACGAAGACAATGTAACCTAAAATCATTACCTTAGATACAATTCAATACCTTTGATATTCCCTCGACAACAATAGTCTGCTGTAAACTAAGTCCCGCAACTCCTCCGAGAACCTCCGGCTCGGTCAACCATGTTAATTTAGTTCCAACTAAAATCGCACATGGCTACGTTTAGTTTGAAACTTAATTGCGAAGGAAACCTTACGATATCAAACTATATTCTATACCTTCGTTGGACAAGGTAGAATACTATTATCTCACTAAACATGACTGTCTAATGGTGTACGAACTAGATCTGGAAAGTAAGGAAAACTTCCCTCCCTTCTGCCCCTCGGCAACTGAGAATATGCTCAGACGAAACGGAACGTAAGCGTGTCTTTCAAAAACAATTATCAAAAGTTTTGAGTGAATGCATAATTGTTTGACCACTATGTGAAGTATTGGATAGCAAATCAATTGACCTCATTAGGAAAAATGCTCAGTGCCTTTAATATTTTATATAAACTAATAATGGAATTGACTTATTCCTCATAAAAAGAGTAAGGAAAATTTTCAATAGAATTTTATACTATGTAGTTTTTAGAGTTCAGTGGTCATTGTTCAAGTACTCTGTAAATATGTATAATTGATTTGTTATTCGATTTAAGTGGAGGAATATAATTCAACATAAAAACTCTTCCTTATAGATGTTTTAACGTAATTTCATTGTAACGGTAAAATTAATTCTATAGAAATAAGCACCTATCCCATAATCAAAACCTATAATACGACATCTAAACTGCCACCACCAATAAACTACGATACTATACATATGCTGAATTTTGGTTTGGCATCCCGCTTCGCTTAGCCACATACATGCATTTGCCAGTTGCATATGCACTTGACTAGTGCAGTTGCATCTCTGCACAGGCCTGTAGACAGACACATTGCGGGTGAAACCGCAACAGGGCCTAATGTGATGGTTGTAGCTATTAAATGCATGCCAACTAACTGCATGGAATATGTGGAGAACATAGAAAATATGTTTTGTAACTTGATTCTGTTAGCATGTTAATGATAGTACATTTACAATGGGCTTGCTTTCTCAAATTACATTTTTTTGTTCTTGCACGGTTTATAGTGTGATGTAAGCAACTAATGCAAAAATTACATGGGGGCGTTTGAAAGGTTTTAAAAGTAAGTGTAAACTAAAAATTGCTGGAGTTTAATCTGTAGCTTTTAAATTTATGGGACTGTAAAAAGTTGCGATTTCAAGATATTCTGAAGATAAGTTGACGTTAAAATTTGATGTGTGTGCTGAAAAACTAAGATTACAAAATTTGCGAAATAATACAAAATAATTGTGTTTTGTGCAGCTTTGGCATTGATTTAAATACCTCGTTATTTTTGATCGATTATGAATGAAAATCATGAAATGAAATCCTCCCTCGCTTACAGCTTTATCATTCCTACCAACAAGAATGATAACAACCCTCAGTCGTAGTGAATTGCGGGAAGCGATTAACCACCCCCGCAATATGAACATTAGAAACCCACCCCTGCAGAGCGGTCACCAAGGGGTGTAGGTTACAAGTGACCTCCACTGGCTGGACATTTGAGGTCATTTGGATCTGTACTGCTTATTGTGGTCCGACCGCAGAAATCTGCATCCACCAGTGCTCTGTGGTCCCTCTAAGCTAGTATTACGAGGGTAAATTTAAATTGGATCTTGTCAACTAGAGGACTTTATAGATCGTGTTGTTAAAAGGTAGATAGTAAATTTATATTATATTACTTCAGTAAAAAATATACGTTTTGGCAATCGACCAAAGTAGCGTATTTCTTTCCTGATAGATGCGTCAACAGCTTGATCATGTTGTGTATACGTAAGATGATGATGACGATGAAGCTATACAATTTGCTGAATTCAGTTTTATGGATAAAAAGGATCCATGTTTTTTTTACCCAAACGAAAAAGCAAAAATTAAATACCTATGTGGAACTTTCAAATGCCGAACGTGAGATACTTTCAAATTTCTTTCAAATGGCCATAACAAATATGTAAATTACAACTACATTTAGCCAATCATAGTCAATTAATACATTCCTGATAAGTTGTCACATTTCATCATGTAATGTCAAATAAATGTTAGATTGGGACCTATTAATTGCAGAAATTCCTCTCTGAAATGTTATGCTTCGTTATAGACACACTCCCTAACGATACATTCCGTATTTATCGCAATTTCCGTCGCCATTAGCCTCGCTGCAGAACAGTGCGACGTTAAGCCCCAGACAAAAAAAAAATTATCGCAATTCTTAGACCACTTTACAATCGAAATACTCCATTTCTACCTAAAAAAGGAAAGAAGAGGAGAAAAGAAAAATAACATCCTAACGGGGCTTAGCCACCAACAATAACCGAAGTTTTATATGTTGGACTTTAGTAAAAGATTTTCGCATGTTACGTTTCTTTTGTGAGATTTATTCTATCATCTTAAAAGAAATTTCAAACTTAAGCTCTTAATTGCTTTAAATGGGTCGTAAAGATTTCAAACTTTAGGTTATTTCTGTTAAATATGATATTTAAGTGTAGTTGAACAAGAAAACAACATTGTAACCTGGGTAACTCTGACTGTAGAAACATGTAGTATGGTCTGCAAACATCAAAACAAAATAGACATTCAAAATTGTATTCATTTACGTAATTTAAACATCGTATAACAAAATTATTGCAGTACAATCGCCTTACAGAATACGTAGTATTATAATTATTATTATTATTATTATTGGATACGAGTTGAACATTTAAGTTTTATTTGTAGAATGTAATTATGGAATTAGAGAAAGAATGAAGTGTCATTCAGGTCGGTTAGATTGGAAATACCTAAACCTACCAATAGGTACCTATACGCTTGTATCTATCGCTGCTATAAGTCACTGTGAACGTTTCTATTCTCAAACATGTCAGAATACTTATTATACTACTCTTTTAATACAAAAAATTAAAATTTTGTAAAAATTCATTTCTGGAGCTTGAAAGACATAAACCTGTGAAAGTTTTTCACACAAAGAATGAAGACAATGTTAGAAAACGTACAAAAATGCTCTAATGCGTAAATAAAATTATTGATGTTTTTGAAAATACATAGGGATAATGAAACCAATAATGCAGTTGTTGTTTCGCATAGGAAAGGGAGCGTATGTTGCGAAACAATACACGAATCAGGGGTCAAATCGCATTGTTCGTTGCTACTAATTTGTTGCTGTTATCATAATACAAATGCCCACATCACGTATAATTACCTAGAGAGGTAAAATCATCCTATTTTCTAGCGATCACTCAATAATAATATGATCAAAACCAAACATTTTCTCCCTTTATGTGTCTATGTGTGTATACAAAAACAAAATTTCAATAGGGGTATTTAATCTGGTTAAATTGATCCATGGTTCACAGACATTTAGCGATGTAGCGGTATTAAATTGAGCACCATTCAAAACCGAGGGCTTCATATCTATAGAGAATATGCGATAATTATCAATATATGATTAACTTTGGTTGATTACTGCAATCCGCTTATTACATTTACCTCACCATTGAATTGGGTTTTGGCGCGTGTCTGGGAGAACAATGTTTATGTGTTTTTTTTTTGTTTAATACAACGCTAGATTTTATAACTTTTTAATATTATCAGATAGCATTTGATCTAGTTGTATACATGATTGGTTTTATGGACATTTTGAAATTAAATTCAAGATTTTTTGTATGGAATCATTTGTCAGCATCATCTCAGATGAGTTTGATTCTATCTGTTTGGTTAGCTATAGGTACGTGCTATGATGAGGTCGAGTAAACAGAAGTATTGGCTCACTTTCCAAGAAGTATCTTTTCACTTCGATATACCTAATGAAAAATACGAAAATTAATCAAGTCCCATTCTATTGTATAGCAACTTTCGGGTAATCATTTTGAAAAACGTGTGCCAAGGCGGCTCTATTTGTATTTTCAAAAAGGTATTCCGTGAGTTTTTTTTTTCTGAAAAGGTTTTTGCTTGAATGTTTGGTAAGGCTTGACAATAGACATCGGTATTATTAGTTCTGATAGGTTTCGTCGCCTCGTCAAGGGTAAAAACTAAAAAAGACAAGTAATTCCAGGAGTAGACTTTTTTAATTTTTATTATTACTATATCTTTTCATTGTGTTTCCTTTTTTTGAAAATTGGTTTTGTAAGCGAGTAACCGATCTATTGAAATTGTCTATTACTTGTGTATTTCAATAGCTCAATAGACAGGGCATATGCGACTGGCTCCAAACCGTTATTGTATATCTATATCTACCTCTCGTGGTGAATCAAAGTAGCTTTTCACTAACCTCCCACTTCTATTTAGAAAAGAATACCTACTTTACAACTAGACCTACTGGATGAGATCTTCTATAAACGTCACCCCTCCAAATCCAACTGAGTAGCAATATTACTATCATCGTGATTCAGCATTCAAAATACACAACAAATAAAAAAGAAGATATAATTTTTTCAAGAGCCGTTTTTCGGAGCGTCACTTCATTGAAAAAGATACATAATAAAACACAGCCACTTTGGCCAGTATCTATCATTACGGCTCGATTAATAAGAGGTACTCATAGAGGGGGGAGGGGGAATGCAACCGATTTTAGACGATTTTCATAATAGGAGTGAATGAATGAAATGAGGCTATGCTCGTTGTCTGGAAACGGAGCATTTTTGATAGAATTCGCGTCGACACATTGTTACCTTTGTGTTGTGGTTTATAATTATTTTATCAGACTACCTCCTCGAAGCAGCTGTTGAATTTTTTCTTCATATATTATATTTTGTATCCCCTTCTTTTTTACGAGAAGCTCCACCCCAGTCTGATATAATTACCCACTCCAGTAACCTATTTTTAAAGCTGAACAATATCGAAAAAGAATAAAGATCCGCTTAATCTATTTCCATATTTATTAATCTCAGCATATAATTTTTTCGCCATCCCAAACCTGCCATTTAAAAAAGTACAATTCATTTTTTTTTCAAGGGAAAATTTTACTTTTAAATATCACGAATTGTTTTTTTCTTAATTGGATAGAAGATTTACTTAAGAACAATCCGAGTATTCATCGGCTTCTCGATCCAAGATTTCATCAGTACCTTTAATGGACTTATGATAAAAGATTCCTCCCCCTTTAGCATTGGCTCCCAGTGGCCAGTGCCCTTTGCCCTGCTTAACATATCAACTATCTATTCATCTGAATTCTCTTGCATATCTCAGTACCTATGTCTTCATAGCTGCCAACATGGCATGGACTTGGGAGCTTTAATTACAGGTCTCCACACGCCGCTTTGCTTTACACAGTGAGCATTACTGTTAACAATTCAACTGTTACTCGAAACTACAAGAGAGAGTCAAAAAACAATCACAGTTTGGAATTATATTGTTCTAAGAAGGAATCAAATCCATTTGAGAACTCAAAGCGCGATGTGGATTGTTTCTCCAGCAAGCATTATAGATGAGATGCGAATGTTTCCACTCGGCATTTTGTATTCATTATTTTTTATTTCTTAGCATCCTTAGGTATTACCAGCGATCGGATTACATTTTACGAATATATTGTTTTTATGGACAATTGATTATAGATCAATTTTTAATTTTTTCAATCGGTCAGCTACTTTATATTGAAGATTGCAGGCCTGGAATTTAATTTTGTATCAATTATATTTTTAATTGTCTGTAGACCTATGGAGTTTTTTTTTAAAAAACTACTTGATTTAATGTTGCTCGTGATAAAAAGTAAAATCAATCTATTTAACAAATATGGGCATATCTGATAAGAAACTAATGAAATCATTCGCCGGTGCATTTCAGGCAAGAAGTAAAGGTTTAATAAGGAGGAAGAAAGACAACAGTTATTAATGTTTGTGGTTATTTGAGTTAATCAGGACAGCTAGAATTAAGGGGGGAGGGGAAGTGAGAAATGTGGGAGGTTCGAAAAATATTATTAATTATTTTCAACAACGAATGAACAAGGAATGGGGATAAGAAATGTCTTAAATATAAAAGGATTATTAATTTTTCTCTCGAAAAGTTAATTAATTAAGAAGACATGCACCCTTCCCCTAGCATTGATTTTAAAAAAATACACAAGGCTTGTTTTATTTATTTGAAAGTTCCTTGTGTTTGCAGATTTTCTTTTATAATGAAATATAAAAAAGTATAGTTGTTCACAGTAAAAGTTCGGTTCAGTGTGCAATTAAGTTCCTAGCTGGCAGCTTTCAGCGCCCAAGAGAAAGAAGAAGTTGCCAAGTTATGATAATAACTTGCTCAGTTCCCATGCATGCCGAGAAGCATCGAGTGCAATGTATCCTTTTAGCACGAAATGCCACAAAAATACGATCCATGGTTAAAAAATACTTAAACACTCAGATTAAATAGAATTTAGCTCGTAATAAAACCCGGCACCTCCACTAAAATATCACGCCCTCACGAAAACAAGGGAACAAATATCAGAAAGCGTGTTCATTTTCTACTCCAGTTCTGTCGTACATTCGTTGACACGGACCAAAAACTTTTATTTTATCACGATTCAAACAATGACCGTCAGTCATTTGTTAAGTAATTATTCTCCGATCTTAAAAAAAAAACAGAAAACGTGGGCTTAGACCTAAAAATGAATGTTAGGTAGCTGTTTACATTCCAAGCCTGAAGTTGACATGTGAACGCTCTCCTTCTCTCTCTCTCTCTCACTCTCTCGCTCGCTCCTTCGCTTGGTGAGACGAAATCACGGTCTATATATTGAACGAGCGCGTAGATACGACTTATAATAAACGTGAATAAATTAATATTCACTCCCATGGAAGTGGTGAGCGAGCTGAACACGCCATAGAAGAGGTATTATTTGTCACGCGAGCTGAGACCAACGAGTAATTAAAAACACACACACACAAACTCAAACATCGAAAATAACTGTTCACAAGTTGACTTTCCGAAGAGTTACGAGTTACGATCTTTTTAGTTAACCAAACACTGATTCGGCTTTACTCGGACAATTAACCTGATAATGCGGATAATCTAATTGTGGGGTTTCGTCACCTATAATTTTTAGTTTCCATAGAACACGGAAGTGAAATTAGGGGGATGGATTTTACCACAGATTCCAGATCGATAAGATCAATATCCTATTGACTGGTTGCACCATGATCGTTCGAGTCGAATTAAAAATCGGTGGCGTATGTGATAATAATCTCCATTGTCGTCATTCATTTTATCATCCCACATAACTGAATTGTAATCGTAGTAAAAAAACAAGATATATTGTAATTGAGTTTCATTTTATCGCCTATTCAAAGCTATAGCACACCCATATCTTTTACAGTTTTTAAAAAGATATTCACGTAAAAAAGCTGGGCTTCTTGTAATCATGATGGAATAAAATAGCGATTAGGGGCAACCCCACTGGGCATATATAACAGAAAAATAGCCTGAATTAGGTATGATTATTCAAGCAAGAATTCATATCTCTCTCTCCCTCTCATTCCACTAGGTAGCTGCAATTGTGTGTGATGTCAATCAAAACCCATAACATTTCTGTGCTTTGCGTGAGGTATTGTAGAAGAACATAGCCTAAGCGTGCTCAGTGGCTTGCACGCAATCTTCCTTCAGTTCTTGAGATCTGAAATGCAGAGCTCGGAGTCTAACCCAATCATTCAAGCAAACGCGATTAATAGACAATTACTACATCTCGACAAAATGTTTGACACTTTCATATCGAAACCCTCAGTCAGTCTGGCGAACACTTGTTACTCACAGTCGTTTGGTTTAGTATGCACATTCGCAGTTCTCTCTTACCATATTATATTAAAATTAATAACTCTAATAAATTGTTTGTTTATAATGTAATCTTATTGTACTATCGCATTCCATTAGTATATTAAAAGAATAAATTAAAATGTGAAAACTGTATATTTGAAATGTGTTTCCAAAGTTCCATGGTCATATTTTTAGTTAGAGGTAGACACTTAAATTTTTCATATTGCAAACGTTCGGCAATTCAAAATATGTTTTTTGGAGTGCAGTGCAGGTAATGCCAATGATAAATTTCCTTAAAACGCAACAAATTCACAAACTGTAGATATAACCCAAGTTTTAATACAATTAGTTTCACCAGGTAACTTATCCAAGTTTTTTAAGTTCAAGACGAAGAAGTATATGAAGAAGGGTTGAAGCGCGCAAGTTCCTTCGTTAGAATGTTTAATAGTTAATTCTTTCGTTGGAATTAATTTGCAGCTCTACGGTAGGCCCAGAGCTGAATGTACGGACTTCATATCAAGCCTTGGAAGGAAAAACGAAATATGAGCAACTTATTCATTCCTCTGTACATTCTGCTCTCTTCGGTCGTTTGCTTGTTAGAGCGGTGTTAATTAGAGAAAAGTTAAAAATCATGAGAGGTACTAGTCACTTCACAGTGTAGAAATCTGGACCCCATCTTTCAAAAATATTTGGAATACCGTTTTGTATCATCGTTGTTAATAATTTCAAAGATTTTTTTGTAAACTGGTGTTTTCAGAACGAAGAATAAAATTTTCGTTTTGTGCCTCCCTCTTCTACCTCTTTTCTTTGTCGTCCCTTTGTGATTAGATCATCGTCACTTCTCATTTTCCAACAGAAGTTTTAAATTACAATTACCAGGGCTTGTCAGGCCTGAGCAACCATCTTTATACACACAGAAAAACAAATGAGAAAACCAACGCTAATATTCGATCCCTGAAGCGAGCTTTGTTTTTGCCTTGCCGATTGATAGCTCTGTTTTCTCTGGCAAAAAGGAGATAAATGGATGGAAAAAGAAACGTCGAGGAAGGCGAGAACTGAGAGAGATAGAGAGAGATAGAGAGAGAGAGGGAGAGGGAGAGAGAGAGAGAGAGAAAGTCGAATTTGAAGATGAAGAGTAGAGAGGGACAGTAAAGCTGTCATTAAAGTATACAGAGAAGAGTTGTTCTCTATAGACTATCATACCTTCGTCTCTTTGAAATGACATAGTAAAGGGTTGGTATAGAAACTTTTTGTTACTGTGTAAGTATTATTTAAGTTGCTAATTACTAATTAATTACACTTGGAAAGAGAACATTGGGCGCAATTATTTAATAATTAGAACATTGGAAGCATCACAGAATGACGGCAATAACAAAAATATTTCACATGAGTATCTAAATCACTGTATCAAAGAACTGGTGCTCTCCTCTTCAAAATTATATAGAATATTAAGGCAAATATATATTGTTAGACTTATCAGCAAAATGTAATGATTGTCTACCTTTTTGGTTTCCAAAGATGTAAATAATAGCTGAAACTGAGGTCGCCGGTGAAAAAATGCGGTGATTGCCTGTGTAAATTGTGTGCGCAAAAACGTGGCTGCTGTCGGTGCACGAGCACTGCTCAGCAGAGCTTAGAGCTTTCACGCGTCAAGCTCGCACTGCGGTTTCATGGGACGAATCACTATAGCCAACGGACGGAGATCATAATGCCCAGCGAAAATATAATTTTGGGAATTTATTCTATATTTCCGTTCATAGAAATAAGCAATTTAATTTTGTGTAATACTTAAATAGTGATAATGAAATTGAATAATGATGTCGGTTCTTCGGTACAATTAGCTAACAATTTACAATAAGTAATCTATTCATCTCTAATCTCATGTTTTATAAAATAAATGCCAATCTGATTCCTGTAATGGAATAAACTTGTCCGAATTGATAACATTCTAGGACTCTCGATATTAAAATTCAAAATGAAAAAAATACTAGATACGCGAGAGAGCAGAGAAAAATGTTTAAAAATATCAATGGAACTTAAAAAAATAATGTTTCAAGTTCCATCATTTTGCAATGTTTCACGTCCAATAAGAAGTAAGATGTAAAAAGCCACACTTTGATTTGATCTGCCAATGAGATTCAATTTAACATGTTCTATATACCTACCTTGAATGAGTGAGAGAGTGCTATACACTTCCTTCTACGAGTGAGTGAGAGAGCAGTACTGACATTCAAGATATCAGTGGTCAAACCCGACACGCACCATCGCATATAATGGATAATTTGATTTCTTTTAAAAGGAGAATTCCCCGCTGTATGAATCTCTCCGCACACACATACATATTGCTTTTGCGAACGTTCGTGTTGGCTCGAATCAAATGGAAGAGTTGAAAAGCAAAAGACAGCTCTTAGAGAACAGTTGGGGGTCTGGTCATGCACCCGCACCCGTGCACGGTGCACTTTCCACCACCACCGCCACCACCATCATCATCGTATTCTTTACCTAACAATACTTCATACCTTCCACTCCACTTGCATTCAAGTGCAATTACTTTTGCTTGCGTGACATACCGCCCTATTCGAATCAACTCAATTCGAACGCAATTCATTTTGTATGTTTTGACGTAAAAAAGTTTACCATACCCCAACCCAATTCCCGTTTCTCCACTATCTTACACGCATGTATTTCATTTTGCGAAATAAAAATTATTACGTTGAAAATAATGAATTTGTAAGATTTTCTTGAGCCGTTGTATTTTACTCATGCGGAAAAAAGAACATGGTAATGTATACGGCATTAGATTTCTCAGATAGAATATCGCGAACGGCGCGTTAATGTTTTTTTTCGCGTCTGTATAATTTTGTTTTAAATGTGTTCACCTCACCTGCATATTTAGTTATAATCTTGCCGGTATTATTATATCTTCAATTCTATCGTGTTACATTCGCTGGACTATAATTCATCATTGGGCAAAGCTTGAACATGACGTATAAGAACCTAATCTTTAACTACCAGCTCTTTTTCAACGGAGAAGAAAGTCTAGCAAACTAATTTTCAAAACTACATAGAGTTAGTTTATGGACTCGGACGAAGTGAGATCGCCCATTCGTGACTTAATTAATTATCATTCCTTTGATTACGTCACAGCCAATTGATACGTAATTTTAGCATAAATTAAAATCCCAGTTCTTCGTGCACATTGCATATGAGAATATATAGTAGCAACTGTTTCTATGCAGTTGAAGCTGGACTTGCATTGATAGAGATAAAGAAGTCTACTTTTTAAGGTAATTGCGTGTTTGAATTAATTATTATTTTGCAATGGCGTCAGGATACAGGGGAGCGCAATTAAAACATAGAAAAATAAAAGACAGAGAATGAAAGGAAAAAATAACATGAAATAAGGTAATATTTTTACAAAAAGCCATGATTTGTAGAGAATTATAATTTAAGTTATGTCTAATAAATTATGTAGCTTCAGGGTTCGGAAATAGTCGACGGAAATCTATCATTTTATCTTGGGCCCGAGTTATTTATTAAATGACTATCAACTTTATAGTGGATGTTAGATAAATTGTTAATTGTAAGTATGGTTGAAGCTTGGCTAGGTTATTATTAACTGTGTTTCCTTTAACAACTGTATAAACGGTGGTCATTATTTCTTCTTTTGATTATCATAATAGCTTAGGTCAAGAGAACAGAGCCTGCCTATGCAGGCAGGTTGATCGCTGGGTCGGGAGAGACTAAGTTTCTGCTGCCGATCTATCTACCAACTAATTACACACATATCCCTACTCCAAGCAGCTCTAATCTGCAATGGCATCATCATTTCTACACGGTGGAGGTGTGTTTTTACTGGTATCATTTCAACTTTCTTTCAACACAAAATCTTCATTTTATTGGGGATTTTTAGAAACGGATTGAAGAAAGTGTTATGATTGAATGAGTTTGTGACCGAGCAGTAAGGACAATCTTGTCTAAAACGCAAGTATTTATTTTCTACAAGAGCACTCTGAACAGGGTTATTTTGTATTTTAGCAGCTTAATTGTAATTTAATATCTATTTATTCATTTATGTCCGTGAGTTGTAAAGTTGTTACATGTGCATAAAAACAAAATTTTAATGTTTTACATACAACTTTATATCTAACGCCTGTATACGAGATCTAAGCAACTGTAGTGGATATTGATCAGCTAAAATAAAACTTGTCGAAAAGTCTGAAGGAGACCGGATTTGCGATGAATGAAGGAATATTATGTAACTTGCTACATGGAGTGAAGTGTTTGAAATGTTGCTAAGATGTCAGTTAAAACAAGTACAAGTTTCAAAAAACAGCTGGCGGGTGCAGCTTTGCAGTTGTAGAAGAGAAAAGAAAACAAAAAGAAAAACAACAATATTTGAATGCGTTTCCTTGACTGGTCGAAGTCTTTTGTTACTTCTTTATTTTCCACAAGGAATATGATTTGCATAAACCTTAAGTTGACTAACCCACCGATCACTCCGAATGCAATATTGTTTTATTATTATCGACGTTTAAAATAAACCTTTTAAGCAAAAATAATGCAAATTGTCCAGCCATTTTGAATTGCTATAAATTTGTTCAACCAATGATCGGATCCGAATTTAAAATTAGCTTAATATATCACCTAAGGGTTCGTAATTACCTTTCAAAAACTGGTGCGATCGGTCAGGATAGACGCCATGTTTCAGTCACAAGTGATGCCAGCCATGAATCGTAAACAACACACAGTTCTGATAGAAGAGCACTGAATGGAGATATTGGCATTTCAACTGCCTGTCTGTGTTGTCAATGACTACTGCACTGCGATCAACTTTGCTCGACAAACGATCGACAACTCTTATGGGAGAATAACATTGACACGTCATAGTCGATCGATTACAGAGTCGAGTCAATGCTAATCTCTCGTAAGACTGGTCGATCGTTTGTCGAACAAAGTTAGACGATCTCAGTGCAGGACCCTTATTATCCATTAGGCTTTGACTTTAGTGGTGGAATAGCATTGTTCTCCTAGTCCAAGGCTAGTCCCGCAATGTTTTGATATAGCTATGACCTGGACTTCAAATGACCGTACTAGTGGTTTGTGATATTAAATAAGGGTCCAGAATTCCATCCAATCGAAATACTATTGCGTTGAAAATGCCTATTTTTGTTGCAACTTGGCGGTAGAAGAAAATAATAAATTATGAAAATACGAATTTAAACATTGTCTGGCATGACATTTCTACAGTTAGAAAACATTCACGCTTAAAGAAACGTTCTGGTTTTCAGTATAATTGTTCTCAAGTGATAATGTTTTAGTTTTGGCTCTTACGGGCACCATTCGTATACTTATTGATAATTGCAATGACGCATTAAACATGGAGTTCTGATGACGGATTACAAACTTGCCATATTCGAGTGACTTATTGCCCAACCAATAACATTGCAATAACTAGAAATAAATACTTCTGTAACAAGTAATTGAGTAGAATATATTAGAAATGAACTTCACTTACATACCTACAATTAATGAGGTGACATCTACTTTTCACCTTATGACGTCAAAATGTGCGAACTTTTACTCTTTTAGGGTTCGTTTTTAATTTATAGAATGATAAAGCAGAACATTCAAAAGTTACTTCTGACTTATTTGCACTATAATTATTTCGTTCGTTTGCGTCAAACATACGTAAAAATAAGAACGAAAATGAGAGTCATCGATAAAAATGCATTCGTACACACGTAGTTGGTATAGTACCAATATTTAGCCATACGAAGGTCCAAGTGTGGTTCTTTAAAAAACTAGGTCATAAAAGCCACAATTACAATTTTAAGTACGCATTTAATTGGCATTTCTATGAAATAATTTGACAAGATCATAAACATAGTGGTATCTAATCTTATCTTACTATTTTAATTTGGCTAATAGGAAAACTTAATTTTTTCAACACAAAGATTTCTTCCAAAAAGATTATTTTATTCGCGCGTGTTTCGTGAGATCGCGACCGTCCAGGTGGTGGCGCGATGTTTCAAATATTTTGTGTTCGAAAAATTGAGAAAGACGGAGATTGATGTCAGCATTCGCCAGTCAGAAGTCAGAACTAGCGAGGAGTAGAGAGTATATTAAACCTTCAGATGAAATCGTCTTCACAGCTAGAGGAGTGGAGTCGTTAAAACTCTTTAATCTCTCACACTAGAACTCTTTTACACATCGAGTTTTCTTTCGAAGCATTCTTTACTTTTTCGACTATAGAAAGTGTTTATTTATTCGTGTTCTAGCTTTGTAATTTCGTTTGTTAGATCATTGGGTTTTATTGCATCTTTGAAAAGATGAGCGAAACTTAACCAAACACTTTCCGTTTGTTGAGATTTTATTCTAAGATCTTCTTTTTTTACTTGAATACTATTTGACCAAATTTCTTAGATGTGGTTATGTTATTTCGAAACATTCTATTTGAGTTTATACGAGGAAGTACGACTGAGTATTTATTTCAAGAACATCGGGTCAAAGACCTTCTTAGGGATGAATTCAATTATTTTTGTTTCTTAGGGGAGACGGCATAATAAATAAATGCAATAGTGCTATTGACAATGCCATAAGATACAGTTTTGCCCGTGCGGCATTTGTTCAAAAGAAATTTCACATTTTACAACTAAAGTTGCTCTAAATTTACACAAAAACATTATAAACAAACCACCCATAGCGTTTCGTACCCCAATATTGCGTATATTTGGTAGTGCAATAAACTGCTTTTCCCTGCTAGGTCTTTCTTTCTGAGATCCCTCCCTCATACACGGTGGTGAATTCACCGATTTCCTCGTCCTTTATGAAGATGGCAAGGTCCTTCCATTTCACTAGGCATTGAAAATAATAACTTGATTCTTTCCATTTCGCAATTTGAAATCGCTACCTACACGAGAATGTACCGTTGATATTTATAACGAGGCAGAAACAAACTGGAAGCCCAAACTTCCTTTTAAAAACAGACCAAAATTTTGACTTTAATTTTGACACTTACTTGGAACGAACAACCTTATAGGTTTTCAACATGTAAATTACATTTAAAATAACCACCCAAGATAATTAATTGTTTATCTTAAATTTATGAGACAATAATGTCAACAGGCATTTATTTTCATTCGGTTTACTATGCAAGGAATATAGAATACCCATTGCCGCTAGATCTATGTATCTATGGTTTCAATTATCTATTGTTTGTTGTTTATGACTCTCGTGGAGAAGCCCCCTGTATCCAAGCAATAAACTGATTTGAATTACCTTACCCATGGGCTCATGGCAAAATTCCATCCTCTCTCTCTCTCTCTCTCTCTCCCTCTCAAACACACTCTCACTCTCACTCTCTCTCGGAGATCTTCTTTGTCTTGCCATCGCGAGCGGTCAGCAAGAATTACCTCCAGACTTGAACGCTAGGCTTTGGACCAAATACTTAGCATGCAACTAATTCCTGATCACGATATCTCACATTTGAAATCACAGTAGAATTCTTGACCGAACTTGGGGTCTGAAAGAATGACCACTGAAATAACTTTGAACGGAGTTTTTTTGAAGTATACACGCCCCTCAATCAAATCTTGTCCTTCGGGCTCTTTTTCCAATTCTTCCGAAATACATTAGATTCCGTGTGCTATTTGTAATACACCACACATCCCTTCTACGGACCCAAATTCAACCTTCGAGCATCAGCTTTGCGATTTTTGCTAACATTCTGTGGTTCCACGTCTAAGTTATAACAAATTAAAATGTGATTGCTTCGCTTCGCACACACGAATCTACAGAGCCAGACTGGTTTCAGGTTAATCTACTAATTACGGTTATCGTCGTGATTATCAAAAATTATAACCCAACACTTACACTGAAATTCTTTGTTATTTTAATTTTAATGATACACCTTTTATAATTAAATACTATTTTCATCTGTGTAGGTCAGTAGGTTTGATCATTTATCCACAGAACTACGTTTGAATCGATTATTCAAATGAATAAAAAATGTCATTATTAATTCTTTTTTGCTTATAACCAATTTATGTGGGTAGCCTAACGAATAATTATTATGTAAATTGGCGCCCACAAAATAGCACACGATTAACGAAAAAAAATGTCAAATTAGATATATAATTTGCACTCTTCTATACGTGTAACTTGCTTATCACCATGAACTTAGTCGATTGATGTGAATAATATGGAATAAAAAAATATTGAAAGTTGTTTCACTTGTTCCATGAATTTAATTTTATTTTCAAATCATCTCACTAATAGTCTCATACGAGCTGCATTAAAAAAAGTAATGAAGCAAAATAATATATTTTTAAAAAGATTTCGAATCGAATGGATAATCGTTTCGATTTGGTAATGATTGGATACTGACCATGACCCTGGGTGTTCGCGCCCGCACAAGGCACAAGGCACAAGGTTGTCTGTCCGTGTAATGCGGATTGCAGCTCTGTGACGACAGCCAACCGGTTCACTCTTCCACTTCTCCACCTTTCCACCAGCGTGGCTTTCAACGCTTCCTTATCTTCCTACAAACAAGTCAACACAATCTACAACAACTGGCCGAGTAGAGAGGGAAATCGTTGAATCATATCTGGTCGGACACACTTGCTGACCACGAGATGCAAGTGGGTCGTATTACCAACTGTTACGTAGGTACGTTTTATGCATTTTTCTCTGATTTTTGGTACATAGCTTTCTATTGGTCAATCATTAAAAATTATTGTGAATCTAGCGAGATGTCCATAACATCATTCCATAATGATAATTTTGCAATTTATTTAAAAGTAATCGAAGTTGAACATACTACACAGAAAATCCAACACAGAAATCGCTTCAAACTCTCATGAACATTTCTTCTATTCGAAATGGAAGATCATTTGTAACATTTCGTTTTGATAAATCGTTTTGTGTTAATTGCTTCTCTGTTTTTTCGTACCCTAGCTTTTGACATTTCTTTCCTATATCCAATCACATTTGTATACCTTCAGTTCTCACATCTACTCCTCCCATTGTACATTAAACCCTCCGTCTCTGTCAATTTCATACAACTTAAAAATATAAAATACACTGATTTCGAAGGAGGAGGGGGGGGGGGGGGGAGAAAGAGAAAATTATTACCATCATCATAATCATTATTCATAAATTAAAACCTGTAAAGCACTAATTTTAATTAAAAAAAATTAATATAAGTTCGAAACAGCACATAACAAAACTTCTACTTTATGATATTAGCTAGGGTTGGAAATTTCCAACTTCTTTGCTAAACGTTTGTACATATTTATGGACAAAAACAAAATATGTCAAATACTTTTGAATACATAGTCTGTGGTAGGCATTTGATCTAGAATTCAGATAATTCAGTTAAAATGTGTAGTTCGTCCATAACGGACCTTATCAAATTCGTCTGTTTATTTTTTATCTGATATTCTTGCATCCAAAGAGACATTAGTTTAGTATACCTATTGAAGCAATACTGACTATGAGTTAAGACAGGTCATTTTTTACACGCGTTGGAAGGGAGTGAGAAAAACGGTTTATCCCTTAAAGGCGGTCTGGAAACAAAAGTCAAGACAGCAAGATGAAAACTTATTAATAAATATAATAAAAAGATGAGATGGTTCACAGCGTAGTGGGTAAATAAGTAGAAATGAAAATAGCTATTAGTGGAAGTGAGAGAGAAGAATTGACTTAAGTACTAGAAAGAGAGAGAGAACGATAGATGTTTGAGTGATCAAATCGTAGGAGAGGTGGTTGGTAACTGTGAGAAATGATTTGTTCACTCCACATGAAGTCTTGACCTTTAACATGTATCTCAGTCACTGATGAGCTAGAGATCTGGCGAGTGGCCGGCCACATTTACCAATAATATCTACAAAGAGAGTTGTTTATATTGTTCCGATGTCTCAAACTATAGCGATCAAAATGATGGATAATTGATAAGATTGTGGATTGGTTTCGAGGACCAGATAATAACTGGTCGATCAAATTGAAATTCTCTTCCTTTCCATTTCTATTTCTCGTCTCCGCGATTGGCGATCGCATACTGGAATGAAACGTGCGTATATTCGAGAATAGGGGGCACATTTCAATTACAATAATACAATAGCAGTCAATATAGTTTGATTTTGATAAGTCATTTGTTACGTGGTCTAATCAATCAAGTTTTCATGAGGTATAGTCAGAGTCAGATTTTGATAGACTCTCGATTCGGTTCAGTGGTCAGGTACGTACATTCATCAGCTCGCTAGTACGGCGTTTTTATGCATGATATTTGCATGTATAATATTAAAATTTTAAGCAACTTACAAGTAAAGTCAAGTTTAAAGAAAGATTTTTGAAAATCTTAATTATAATTTTGTATTAAATTAATTTTATATTATTCACGAATTTAATCATTTTAATTTGTTACGAGTTAAAGTTGGACTTTGGTGGTAATTTGTAACAGGATAGGTATCGTTAGTTGGTTCGCTTTAACATCCAGAGATTTTGTAGATTTCTATTATTACGGTCGTACAAAAAAATACATTTTACTTTAAGTTTGACCTCGCATATTCATATAATTTTTTATTAGTACTAAGATGAAAAATATTCATTACATATGGTAAAGTGAGCATTTAATAACAACAATTCCAGTCTAATTGATGCTAACTGAAATTAATATAAATGAATTCAGTTTTTCAAAAGCATCCTGCAGTCAATTCAATTACACCTTATCAAGTAGCAGCAATTAAAAATCACCAATTACACTAATCTGCTTTCGTTACAAGAGATTCTTCAAGTCTCAATTCGTTATTAAAAATATAAAAGAAATGTTGACATGTTTTCAAAGGTACAAAGGGCATTATTACGCGTTATATAATTAGCTTCAAGTTGATGAATTGTATTCGTGTAATACGTAATTAATGAATAGTATCCTACAATAGCTCGTTCTCAGTTCTAGTTAACCACCGGAAGCAAGGTATTTACACATTCTTATCTCTTATTGCAACTGTTTTTCAGTAAGAAATAAATCAGCCAAACTTGACTCTATTACTCTATATTGGTGTCAGCCAGCCATGAAATTAATATGATTCCCACCCTAAGGAGTAATACTATCAAAATATTTTAATGTGAATCCAAGGGGAGATTATATATCTTACGTTTCAGAGTAAGACCCTCTTTTGTAATTCAAAATTGTATGAATTGGAATCGTTTCTGTTTGGAATCAATTATTTTTAAGTAAGACACAGTACGAAATTACGAGCCCAAAATATGTTGTGATATTGTTTTTTCTTTAACTGTTTCTTTGGCATTGGTATAAGCAAACGTGAAAATGAAAATAATCGAATGTGATTCTTTATAACTTACCTGTAAGATATTATATTTTTTGGGGGAGCTATATTGACGTCCGTCTAAAGGAATTCTCATAACGGAATCCAGTAGGTCGTATCTTTTACCAAATTCCAAACAATGTATAACTTCTCTCAAATAAATAAAAAAGAGAATAAAGTATTGTACTTGGTTTGGCCACTACTTGAATTCAATGAGTGTGCATACATCTGCTAGGTGTCTTGTTTATGGGGTGTCTGACCCCAACAATGACTTCGCGATATTTTACTTATTCTCAAAATAGGGGATATCCGACTAGTCCAGCTTTTTTTTAAAAAAAACAGCTTCTCTGGAAACGATCAATCATAACAATCGGGGACATTTTCATCCATTTCCCTTTATTTACATCTCTTTTTATGTAAATTACTTTTTTACACATTACAATCATTGACGTAGTGAGAATTTGTATAAACGATCTCGAATGAGTGGCCAGATTTTAAAATTCTCTTTGATCTTTTGTCACTTGTAGTTTTCCGGTTGTGCTCGTTCCGTTTCCGCTTGCGAGTCTGCATTCACCCCCCCCCCCCCCCCCACACCACCAACACCCTTCATCCATTTCAAATGAAAAACCACCCTTCATGAAATGTAAGCTATTACAAGACTTGCTTTCAAATGTTCCGACACATATTGCTACGAGTTACTATCATTGTGCAGAGTTTCATTGTTTCTGTTTTGATAATTAGAATTTAAACTGTTTCCTTATCTAGAATATATTTGGGTCCAAAAACAATTAAATGTTTGAGTTCGTAAGGGACAGGCTATTCAAGATTCAAGAGATTCAAGAGATTTAATCAATTTCTGTTGAATCCTTTGGACCAATGGGTGAAACGTATTCTATGTTTGTATTGATCTCAAACTTATGATCGCCGGAAGAATTTCTTACAACTTAGTATTTTTTCTGGAAGTATGCATTTTTGCATCCTCATTTTGACCAAATAATACGCCTTAATTCTTATACACGTGGATACAATTATACAGCTTCACCACACTAATGAATTCAAGTCTGAGAAAATGTAATAATCGTGTTAGAACTGCTGTCCAAAGATTGCATTGTTCCATTTTTTAATTATAATTTAAAATGTTTCATATCAAGAACACATTTGTTCAAAAAAACAATCCCATTAACAATATGAATTATTATTTGTAATATCATGTGATCTCACTCCACATGAGGCCCAGTTTTAACAAGCTGCATCTAACAATGTCAGTCGCATTCACAGGTCTAGATCAACCAAGTCTATGATTAAAATGGATCACACATTGTCCCCTAACTTCTGTCACTGCTTACACTTCTGGGGGGTTGAAAGGTGTCGCACCACAAACCCAGCTAACATGACTTTAGCTAAAAAGAATTGGGGCCCTTGCAAAAGCCATGTGTATTTTGCTCTTTGAAAGAAGAGGAAAAAAAATACTACAGTCGTCATTTTCAATGGGACATCTATTGAAACCATATCGGTACAATGGAATACAAAGAATCGTTGCGTTTAAAAAAACTACTCCATAACATTGAACAGTGGTGTATTCTTTATTCCTTTGTGTGAGAATAGACGTATAGAGATCATACCACATTAGCTTGTGACAATTCTCTATATGTCTGTTTGGATTCGATGCGATTGATCGACTTTATAGGTTTTCAACCATCTCTCACATTCAACCTAAATATGGGAGGATCCTTTAACTTCTTTACAGTAACGTATTTAACATAGCAAAGGTGCAAAATTCAAACGGTCAAAAAAATGTGTGTAGTCTGAATATTCTTTTTATAAATCACATCAAAACCATTGTAAAAATCTGACTCTTGGGAAACATGTTTCTAAATTATAATGTACTCGGTCGTATGTAGTTTGGTTGAAAACAACATTGGTATACATGTTATTCGTTTTAATTGCAATCAAATTGCACAGTGACTACATACTTCATTGATTTTAATGGACGAGTGTGCGCCGTTAATAGCTAGGTGACCAATAGAAAGCAGGATCATGTTCCAGAGCTTTCCAGAATGATAGTCTCCAAGTGGATTGAAAAACGCTGAGAAATGTAATGTGCCATTGAGACAATTATATTAGTGTTCAAATAAAATGTTTGAACGTTAAACATAAGAATGAGTAAGGTAATAAAAAAATATTCTACTAAATTAAGAAGCCTCAGCATTCCTAAACGTGTGACTAGAGCGTGAAAAGCTCAGATTTTATGAATCCTACAAACTAGTTTAGGATAATTACCATTTATTCACAATTGAATGAACGACTGGCTGACGCGTTTTAGTACAGCGTTTTTCTATGAAAAAAATAAAGCCGCATGCATCTCAAGTAATGCTGCAAGCAAGTTTCCATTTCTCTACTGGTAAGCTTTTTACAGTGCCAACAGCGAGAAGATAATTTCAGTCCGAGAGTGAGGGAGAAATACTTCTCTAATCTCATCTTGCGGTCCAGTGGATCTTCACACTCGTTGACAACTTGTAAGTGATTTCAAGTGGGCCAAAACACGTAACAACACCGCCACCTGGGCTTTTTAGGGGGTCCAAGTGGCCATTGTAATGTAACATATCGCTAGGACATGCGTAATGGCTGATCGAGAGATCGCAATGCTTTGATTCCAGCTACTGTATCTCTTTCTCTACACAGAGTAAGTGGCAGCCTGCACCTTGGTTTAGGACCGTATTACACCTATCAAAAGGGAATACTAAATCATTATCTATTGTCAGTCGCCTTTCGAATGTTGATTGTTTAAATGTGTTTGAGCATTAAAGTAAAAACACGCACCGTTTAACAATGGCAAGCAGTGGGCTAGTATATTGAAAAACCACCCTATCCGATGATGACAAAGATGATATTTTTACAGAATCCTATTCGGAGAGAGAATCCCCACCGCGAGGGACTTGGGGGGGGGGGACATTATTTCAGCGGCATCAATGACACCAGACTGACAAAGTATAAAAATCGGACGGTTAAATTGCGTATAATAAAAAAATTATATGCGTTGTAAAAGACGTAAAAAATAATAAGGCTTTTTACATCAATGGCATTTTGATGTCAATGCTCTACTGTTATTCTCGTTCAAAGTTTTAATCAAGTTTAAAACACAAATCTTGAAGCATAATTATTATTTTTTTTTATATAAAATTTGAAAAGTAGAATATCAACCGTTGATTTAAATTTTCATAATATCTCTATCAATTAAGTAAAATTGTATTATTACCTGTAGTCCGTTCTCTGGATCTAGTCTAACTCGCTATTTAGGAGTCAAGGTACAGATCGTATTGCATTCGCCTTCCCCCCCCCCCCCCTATAGGACAGTTAAGGGTGTCATTATTGTCACTTGAAAGTGGCTCGAATCCTCTTTGGAAAGGTGAGCAAGCGGACAGATCTACGCGCGAGAGTTGAGCGTGAAGAGAACCACCTTTTACCAAATGATCTCTACGTATTGATCCGACACAATGATAGTATGTGTATCATTGTGTCCTGCACTAGTCATCCCCAATAATCCCAGATAGAAGCAACGGCTGAGGGATGGAGAGGGAACTGGGATCGCAGCGGGAAGTCGGCCGGTAGCCATGAAAAACCAGCGACAAGTATCCATAGATGCGTAAAACTCGTATTGAATTTAATTTAATACGGTGTCATGCACCTCCATCGAAGCAAATAAGTTGTGCCGGCAATTACATCTAAACCAGGAGTTGGGATTAGAGATTTAGAGGGGGTGACAAAATACATTGAAATTCAACACTGAATATTCGGGGTTTGCATTTTGGAGTGAGTCTCGGTTCTTTTTTATTCGTGTTTGAAGATGCGTTAAGTTTATCTCTATAGTTTTGTATTCTTCTAAAGGGATATGGGGATAGTATTTTTGTCAAAGGTAGAGTGAAGATTTGAGGGTGTTGATACCCTCGAATCGGGAGGGGGTGGGTCGGGGTACGGAATTTGTTGTTGCGTTTTGAAAGTTGCATCTGAGTTGTCACCTTCCAGAGGTGGATTTGTAGAACTGATGTGAAGATAGAGTTGTTTGATGGTCACATTTGTCGCACCTGTTGGGTCGAAGTTCGATTCGAAGATTTGGGCAAAAGAATGTGGCATCTCTGGGCCAAGGACGGGGAAAGAATTATCCAACAAATTAAATACCGAAAACTTACATTACGGCAGTTAATCAATAATAAATTCTTGCAATAGCTCCAAAATGAGGTCTATGGACACTTTCATACTTATATCACATTTGTCATTTTCTATACTACAGGTTGAAGGTCGATAACTTATAGAAACTCCAAAGAAGATAAACAGAATAATCCACTCATCGACATACATTTTCAAATTACATTCTTAGGTATGCTAGAAGCGTAAAGTTAGGATACATCCTTGTGATAATGAGGAAAACAATAGAAAAGGAATAACACTTCATTACATGACCATAACAGGAGCACATAAAAATGCTACGACCGAGGTTTTGATGATCATATATGAGAATATGTAAAAAAAAATCTATTAGAAAATAAAGACACTGAATTTCAAGAAATAATCTCACAACACAATGGATGGGGTTGAATCTTTATTATTTAGAAAACATATTCATTCTAGAAATTCGGCATAAAGAGACGCTATTCGGATAATACAAAATTGGTGATTACGAAAACGTGCAGATGCAGACAGTTTGACGACATTTGTTCGTAAACTTTTGAAGAGCTGAGTATTTCGTTCGGTTCTACTCGTTCTGTAAATCCGTCGCCTTGTGTTCTACGCACCGTCCCTGTACCTGATTGAAGTCTCTGCATAATAACCCTACTTGCATGGAACCTCGAGCACACTAGATTAAAGCCTACATACAGGAGCTTCCAGCCGAGAACACTCTGTGTGCAGAACTGCACATCGCTTTGACTCCTAAGAGTGTTAGGCATGTATGGTCATTAGAACATTTCTATTTCATTACTTCGCTGATGGCACTGTACCAGAGAGACCTGAAAGCTAAAAATATAAGCGAATTTTACACCCCCTTACTTTACTGACAAGTTATAAAACATGTGTGTAAAATAATAAAATTTAATGTTTATTGCATTGTCTTCAATATAGAATGTGTCTCATTTTTTTGTAGTGGGCCGCTTCGTAAGAATAAGATGCAATTTTAACACACATTTTTTCATAAAAGTTGAGCCCTGCTTTAGCGATCGATGTTTGACGTGACCCCTCGGTAACATCCCCCCCCCCCCCCCCCACCTCCTTCACTCACCCCACACCTTACTACAGCATCCTAATGAACTGACTGCTAGACGTTCAGTACCATATTACATCATTCGGTAAACATATCCAGACTGTCATATTAGTCATAAGTGCAGACCTTTCATTATGATTATAATTTCTGCTCATTTCTGTCATAATGTTGATTATGAAGTAAAGCATGTTAGATATCTAATTATTGTGGATTAAAATACTAACATAATTTTTTAATATTTTTTGTCAAAGCTACGCATCATATCGTACTTTAGGATCGTAAAGATTTTGTTTGATTTAAATTTTGGTATCATACTCTGAAACCAGATTATGATAAGAAATCATGTTGAATTAATTCACAATTGATCCATGATGTGATTCCACTTGTGTCTCATTAATACTGGTATTCCGGTAGCGATGCATGTCGGTGTGAGTGGCGCTTGCATGGCGCCTATAGCGATGCAACAAGTGGCAATTCTGCCGAACCCAAGAAGACCTCTATTCCACGTCCGATGCAGTAGTGGGAGGACGAAACAGATATATCAATGTTAGGGTCCTAGAAATTGGTTTGTCTGGTCAGTAAAGGTCAAAACAACCCCACGTTATTCACGATCTGACCTCGACCAAAAACCAATTTATATTTCTATCTCGGGGAAAAGGGAACTGAACAGAGACAATTTATTTTTCTACCCAGTGACGAACGTTCAAATGGAAAACAATTACCACTTCACTTCAACTCGAAGCTATAATTAACTTTTCTCTATGAAATTGAAACGTTTTTTGAGCATACAGTTCATTTCAAATGCTTTCAAAGTAAAATTCTCCAAACGAATTCTACGTGCAAACAAAGAGAAATAGGTGTTTGCATAAAGTTGTCATGGAGTTAAATATTTTCTTAGCTAATTTTGTAATTTCGATTCCGTCGTGTTATGATGTGAAATGACAAATCGGATCGAGTGAAGTTTTAATGGAAATTGTTTTCCCCCAACCCTAAAACACTGCGCTTTCAATTGGACTTTTTAAAAAGCTCAAAAGCGTGACAACTGGCTGAAAGCTATTTGATTTTAATAATCATTTCCCGAGTTTACTTTTCAAGAACAGAAGTGTAAGTTCGTTACAGCAGTGACAGAATTTCCACGTTTTTTGTGTGTGCTTTATGACATTGACATGGCAAATCTTTTTCAGCCAATCAAATCCCAAAATGAACAAGCGCACATTTCATTACACCGACATCCATTATTACCTTCGGCTCTTCGAACACAACTCGACGAAATTGAAGGGAGAAAAATATTACCCCTAATATGAATATAAATTTACAAGCTATTTGTTCCTCATAAGGGCAATTCCCGAGATCAAATTGTTAGCCGCTTTCTATTTCGTTTCCCCCTTTCTTCTTTCTTCGGTCTTGTTCCCTAAGGAGACACAGGGAATAAAGAAGGAACAGAAATATATGACACAAAAAAATCGGCTTCAAAAAGCTGTATAATAGGAATAAAATTTGTTTGAAAATCTCAAGAGTAATGTGAATTTTACAATGCATGAAAGAGTTTTAAATTAATATATGAAACAACGAACTGGAACAAATACCCACTATTGAAGCAAACGAGTTGTAGAATTCGATTTCACAGATTAACATGTAGCGAATCCACGCTCATTGTCTCTGAAATTCATTTAATTCGTGATGAAAATATAGAATATCTATCACGTCGAAAGGAAGCAATATGATTTTTTTGAAGCGTTTTCATCAAAGGCATGAATGTCGATAGTTAAGCTAAGCCAATGAATTTATTTGCAAGTGATGTAAGAAAAGAGGCAAATTAAATGCAAAAATGAAACAGCGTTCGAATGAGAAACAAAAAATCCAAGTGGTCTTAATCAAATTATATCGCTCTCCCCCTCTTCCTGTTTACTGCTTCCATTCCCTTTACACTAACCAACAGAAATTCATGCTTCCCCTTCCAATCTGATTAATTAAGAAAGTAAAAACGCTTCTGTATTTTTTAAATGAAGAATTCAAACAAGTGACGTAATTGAGTTCCTCCACTTCGCGGAATGAAAACCCGTTTCTAAAACATTTCCGTTTTCCAAATAGCTTTTCTCTATTTTATTTAATAAAAAAATGCAAACAAATTAAAATTTGAAGGAAATCAGAATGCGTTGTCTTAATGAAGTATGAGCCGATATTTTCAAACGCCATGTTTACAGAGTAGAATTTATTAAAATCATTGTCTGATAATTTATAATCTTTGAAAATCGTAATATTTATATTTAATTTCACGAATTAAATTACATTCTTCGTAAGTAAGGTGGTAGAATAAAACTTATTAAATACCAACATCTTGATGCGTATCTATATCATTATCAAGGATGTTAATAATTAAGAACATAAAAACTCCTAGTTAGGCATATCAGGATGGACCGCCAAGCATGTGCTCTTCTCACATGCTCAAGTATCATTGTTTCATAGGAATAAAAAGCACATAGCCATGACGCATTTGAAATTTAAAAATAAATATTCTACTTTGTTACGAATATTAGAACATCTAAAAAGCAATTTATTTAATTTTCCTTCTAATCCTGGAAACACGACGAAGCTGCAATCGATCTGTTTTCTTGCCTTTCTTCTCCACTGTGGGTTTCATTACTCATTATTAGCCCTGGTTTCGTATTCAACAGCAATAATTACCGCAAGGTGCTAATCACATGGAATTGAATGAGTTATCGGGCGTTGGCTTCTAACTTACATGCAGAACAATAAGATGGGAGAGCAAGTGAGAAACCAATAACCATCCATATATTAATCAGAGTGAGAGAGAGAAAGATAGATAGAGTGGGGGGGGGGAGGGGGCTAGAGGGAGACGAAGAAAACAGGAGGGAAAGGAGAACATTTAATGCACTGCCTAATTCAACCTTATTATATTGCTGTCTGCTATTCTAAAACGTTAAAGTTACAAAGGCCCTGAAAAGAGATAGAAGTAGTATAAGTGGTGCTGGGTTTGCTATCGGAGATCTCTCTCTCTCTCTCTCTCTCTCCTCTCTCTCTCTCTCTCTCTCTCTCTCTCTCTCTCTCTCTTTCTCCCTTTCTATATCAGTCTTTGTCGCTCACGCTTTCACATTTCATTAGGACTTCATTAGACATTGATAAATTAATTATTACTTTTGATTGAGCTTTACCGCAGTGTATTATATTTAAAATGATAAGCGCATTTTCTAAAAGGGAGGTAGAAAAGGGGTAGTTCAGTTCGAACCAATGATAACGTAAAACAAAAAGAGCAACTCCAGTTTAAATGTATTGCGATATTAATATAGATAATTTCTGAGTGGTATAGTCATAGCTCCCTTGTTTTGCCTTGATATTTCCATTTCAAACATCAAAGTAAAATGCACGATGAATGAGGGAAACGGTTTCTCCCGTTTGAAATGAAATGTCTGTTGGCAATACGCTGGGAAATGAGGCAAATTTGATCAAATTACAAATGGTTTTGGTGGAAGCCGTCTCTCGTCTTTTCTCTGTCGTCAATCTATTGGCAAGATAGCACCATTTCTACCACCGTAACTGACGACGTAGGTAATTGTTCATTTACAGTAGGAAATACAATTGGGGTGGGAGAAAATCGCAGACCAATCCTCAGTTGCCCTTTTCCAAACTAATAATGAACTGGAAAGAATTTTCACGCAGGGGCTGTGAAAAAATTCGTATCTGAATATTAAACTGGGAGAAATTCTTCCGATTTGATAATTGAAATTCCTGTTGTCGAATCTCCCATTAATTAGTTTGTCTGATTTGTGTAAAAGCGAGGCGTGCATTATACAGGGAACATGTAGTATACAATCCACAACAAAATGCGGCTTCATTATTTACTCCCCCCCCCCCCCCCCCCCCCCCCCCCCCGTCTCTCTCCTATCTGATTTGGTATCGGATTCGATATTTACAGATGTAATGCTGCGCGTAATTTGTTCGCTAAATCCACGATTAGTTGGTCACGAATTCCCCCCACACTCTTACTAGATCAGTTAATTAAAATAAGGTCTCGACTCAACTGCCACAACTCAGATACATTTTACCCAATTCCTTTTGTTTGCTTTCAAGATTTGCTTTGCTTTGCTTTGCTTTGAGAAGCTGTTTAAATGATAGAGAAACCCATTCGAGTGTATCTTAAAGTGTGAATAATTTGAATTTAAACAATTCACTGGTTTCATTCGGAGAGAATGTAAAGCTTTGGATTTCGGCTTGGGGGAGGCCGATTACGCGATTGAGAAGAAAGCAAAGCAGGGGGTGAAGAGGGGAGGGAGATGAGACGTATAGATAAATAGAGAGAAAATTGAAGAAATGAAGCAAAACAATGAGCAAAGTTTACCCGATGCCTGCAACACGGGGATAGAAGTCGATCTCATGCGAACTGATCGTCTGTGAAACTGAACTTAATCTTGCTACCATCTCGAACGAAGAGCGTACTTCAGGAAGACTACACTACCAGTATTCCAGCATTGAACGAGATGCATCCATTGTTTTACATTCGAGCGAGTAGAAATAGAGCTGCGGATCGAACAATAGATCGGAGATGGAGGCGCCCTCATGGATCCCACTGACACTTGGCCCACACTTCATCCGTCCGGCTCCAGTGAGAGGCTGTGCCAGATCGAATGATCGTCACCCGTATTCTCCTTCTCCTCATAACACAGCGTCCTTCCTGGAGCCGATCTAATAATTGACATTGATACGAACGAATGATGAAGATTTTAATAACAAGATTTGTAAGAAATATTGCTTTATAAGCGTGGTGGCGTTATTTCCCTAATTAAAGCTCGTTTGAATACGAGGGATGGTTTTGAAAACTAGCAGTAGGGGACTTAATAAACCAACCAGGCGATGTTGTGTGCGGAATCTAAGAGGAACGTCATACTTAAAATGTATAGTCAAAAGCTACATAACGCAGGCAAAAGGAAATTACAATGTATAAATTCACCTTAAGACGACGTTAATGAAATTTTCTTCCAGTTTCTCTCTCCCGCTCTTTTCTGGAAGGCGGTAAGCGGGAAGAGGAAGACATTGCTCGGTATACTGGTTAAAGCATTTAAATAATGGGTTCTTGTGTTCTATGAATTTTATTGCGACAGACAGAAAAAGACGTGTAAGGGGAGGATGAGGTGGCGGGTCGAGGGGAGAGGGTGTTTCAGGGGAGGTAGGATTTCTCTGTGCATTATTTCTGACGGCTTACAACTTAATTCTTTCCTTTAGTAATTACAATGTTCTACTACGTAAGAAAAAACGTATTTAAAGAAAGATTACTTTTTTAAAACTCATAAGAAAGAAATCTGCACGGCACAATTAGAGCTTTTTTAGGGGTGAGATTCTAATAATTCTAACAACCCTCATCCCTTATGGTTCAGGTGGTATTTCACTAAGGTTAACCCTCTAAGACTTTGGCAGTGTTTTATGCTTCTAAGTTACATTACAAACCATATTACTCCTAATTAATGGGAGGCCTGCCCTTCTATCTCTCAGTATCAACCATTTAATGAGAAGAATCCCAGGTTTCCTCTCCGACTAAATATTAATGTTGTTTCATCTTCTCTCTCCGTCTCACTTCCATTGCCGCAATTTGTGATAACAGTTTTACATGTATTCAGCTCAAAGGCAAAAGCAAATACAAATTGATGTATGTGTCCCTCATACAAATAATAAAAACGGACTTTATAATGAATTCTTGTACTCTACTTGAGAATCTGTATGCTTTGCCCTAGACAGATTCACAGAATATTTCTATAGCTCGTTGTCCCGATAGAAAGCTGAGGTGAAATGTGCCCTGTCTATCTTATTGTGGATGAGTTATTGTGATTGTTGAAGATAGTCAAGCAGAATGCCAAGTCCAGTTGAGATTGTAATAAGGGTTGGAAATTGCAACTGTTTTATTCACAAGATTTTAATTGCTAGCCACAACCCTTCCTCTTCTCCTGTTTCATTTCATATTTCATTGCGTCTTCTTCATCTTGCCCCTCAATATTTACATATCTGTGTCTCTCTCATTATACTCTTCTCTCTTTTTTTTATCTGAAAAGTTAGCCACTCCTCGGCCCTGCGAGTAAAACTGAATACATTCAAATGGACACTACACTGAAACATACTGAACTGTCGTTAAAACTTTTGACATTTTCTCTCTCTTTATTGGTCTCGTGGTTAACATTTTCTGTAGAAAAAAGCACTGAGGTTATTATAATTTTCTACAAGCCAACACACTTTTTACTCATTTCGTTCACCGCAAACTTATATCGTATATAGTAGATTTTTTATTATGAATGAGATGCAATATTACCTAGAAAAATATTTAGTTCCATGCATAAACCATTAAAGGTTGTATGGAAAATCGAGAGTTGGGATTGAGTTTCAATGAATTTTGGAAAGAGCGAGCAACGTTTGCAAACTTCTTGAAAACAGCAAGCAAAGCTATTTAATGAAAAATCCAACTTTTCATCTATTTTTCAAATCTATGTAGACGTCATCACATCAAGTTCAAACATGTAAATTTTCTAAATCTAGATGTAACGAATTGTATAAGTCATTGGTGAAATAGATTTCATTTATTTTCAAATATTTAAATTTTCGTTAACTGTTGAATATTTGGCTACCATACTTGCATAAAACTCGACGCATGCGCGCAAAACACCCATAAAGATATAAGTGAGTACCCACATTCGTTTATTAGTTCGTAAAATATACAATTATTATCAAAAAATCTTATCATTGAATCTAAGCCCTAACTAAATGTCGATTTTTTATGCAAACTTCCTTATGCAAATTAAGAATGTTCAACCCTAAAACTAAAAGCAATAAACGAAGTCGCACGCACAAAAGCTCAGCCGCTATGACGAATATTGCTCAGCATATTCGTGTGTGGTTTTCACTGAGAATCTGCTCGCTGCATTGTTTTGTTCTCTAATTGTTATCTCAAATTATTTTAATATTCGTTAAACTAACCTCTTTGGCACTATTCTGTTTATTTCACGTAATTTAATATATAATGCCAATAATGGTGTATACCTTAATTTTGTAAACTATATCGTATGGATACTACATTTAAGTATTGTAGTACTTTCTATACGTTTTCAATTCTGTAAACTGGACTACAAAATCAACGGGTTTCAAATTACTTTATGTTGAAAAGTCCTAAGTTCAAAACCCGGCTTATGTGAATCCTCGTTGAAACGTGGATATTAATGGCGTAATGTATAACCAAGAATAATGAATGGTATGAGTTTTCTAGCATTTCGGCATTAACAATATACCTACACAGTTTCGAACATAGGGTATTTGCATAATGAATTGTGTTGCGATGTATATCTTCTTGTTTCCTAGGCGGTCGCACAAGACACGGAAATAGTTTCTACAAGTAGAACAGGAAAACGCTGTATGAACGCGTTTTTCGCTGTTTGGATAGATAGTTTTGAATATATTCAGTTTTTTTTTAGTTTCAAGTATTTTAATTAACATTGAAACCAATGTATTATTTGTACTTCGTTGTTTTGGAATACATATTGAGTTATTTTAATTTTAAATGAAATAAAACTATATTGCAAGATGTATGTTTTGATAAGAAGTGTTAAAAGGGCCAATGGAAATAAGAAGTAGACTGAACAATGCATTGAAATCTTCGGTTTGTAAAGATACGAGATAGCAGTGCAAATGAATAGTAAAGGTTGATGGTAAAATAATCTTTTCGTGAAGAATTAAGCGCTTCGTCGCGTCGGAGAATGTTTGTCGTAAGGGTATGGGTATGGGTATGGGTATGGGTATGGGTATGGGTATGGGTATATGGGTATGGGTCTTGCAAGACACATTCTGTCGGCAATGTTTGTGATATTGTCGTGCGGCATGTGAATCTTTTGACGAGACCCAGGGTTGACAATAGTGTTGTGAAAAGTGTCTAAGTTTTTACACTTCGCCGATAAGCTAAAAGCATCTTAGTGAGATCAGATACTACATCGATACCTTCTCTTCCCTCCAATGTGTCCTTCTCATTCACACAATATACACATTACACCATCACTCTCTTGTGTCCTCAAACATATCTATGTGTTAGATCTTGTACTGAGAACTCGATTCTCAAATTACTGCACCTTTTGTCGATGCATAGAGATTTTCATAAGCAAAGAGTATTGATTTCAAAAATGTTATTGATAAACTATTAATTTTCTGATTTTATCGTTACAGTCATGTTATAATTAACATGAATAATCAGTAGTAGTTGTAGTAGGTAATTGGAATAAGAAACATTAAAATGTTCTCTGAATTGTTTTTAATTAATTACATTTAAAATTCAAGCTGAAGGTATTAATTATAAACAAAGAAGGAGATCGCATAAATTCCAATTTTCTGGGAGTCACAATTCTTTTTGTTATCAAGTTTTCATGCTAGGTCAAACCAGTGAACCGAACGAGTGGAAGATTTGCGCTAAGTGAGATGTAGTTCCAATCAAAATTCGGTTTAGTACTTCATGCATTATTGAAATAACGAGGCAAAGCGACTCAACTTTCAGTGAAGTTTAACGAAAGATCAGAGCTACTTTAAGGAAATTTGACAAAATATCGATCACATTCAATCACAACATAATCCATGCCTACTTCGATCAAATCAATACTCGTATATATTGTTATTGATTGATGAATCGCCTTATCATTATCAGAGAGTGATTTTATCATAAATCTAGACTGGTTTATTATGATTTCACCCGAGGGTATCAATGAATCTCTATCTTGAAGGGGTTTATTGAATTGCTATTGCCTGGGTGAGAATCTTACCCGCTGGTATGTTTATTACATCAAGTGAGTTTGTGAGAACCCGGGTGGGGGAGGTGTGGGGGCTGTAAGTACAATCTCCGTGCGTCTATTTACTAGATGTGAAGTAATATTTGGCATTAGATTGATTGGTGGCGACTACTTTATTACTTTTCACACCTGATCCCTGCTTAATTATGTATTTTGTTCAATTACACTTTGCTAAGTTGTTGGATGAAAATCATTAGGGCGTTTTATATAGAAGAGGGGATTACGCACTTTTTTGAGTTAAAGTAATCCACTATCATGATAAGCAAAAACTTAGGCTTTAACTCAACACCTCTAGTGATTCGGGTTTGATTCCAAAGTCGGTATCTGATTCCTATATCTTCCAGATTGGTACAGAACGGATGAGGTTCAGAATAATCATGTTTGCGACTAAAAAGAACACGAACAAATATTATCATAGACAACATGTAAAAACTGATATGAACCACCATATAGCTATCACGAGAAAATTATAAGTCATTATTGTGTTAGCGCTCAAAGTTTACACACGAACAAATAAAATCACATCTTGTATCATTCTGTAAATTTAAATCTTTTATGATTGGGTCTCGAAGGACATACAACTGTGAAAATATGATCAGCTGTAAAATATATGACTTTGAACACAACTTTGTAATTGAATTTGTCGTTTTACACATCCACGATGGCGCGACCATTAATTCCAAACATTACGACAAAAACACACAATACTGCAGAGCAATAAGGATTTCATCCATGAAACTCATTATTATGAAATTGTTTTTGAAATGGCCAAGTCGCATTTGACACCTGATACCATTCTCTTTACATCGACTAAAAACCTTTCTCCTCGGCATACTATTCACTAATTGTTATGATATTGTCATCATCAAATGCCGCACCCATGAAAACTTGGCCAACATTATTTTCGTGCATTGTGTGGTTCGCCCCCCCCCCCCCCCCCCCCCACCCGTCGCAAACCCCCAATCCTTCTGCACAGCCCCATTACCATTAACACGTATTCACTGACTGGGTTTTGCTGGGGTGGGGTTTCGTTCACTAATTATTACATCATCACTACCCTCTCATTAGTGGTAAAGGGAGATTTTCTAATTGCGGGTTTCTTAGAAGAAACAAATTGCAATATCATCCCTTCGAAAACACACTTCTGGTTTACTCAAACCAGGAGATTAAACAGATATAAACAATTGTGGTTTATAGAAGTATATCACTTTTTTCAAATTGTTTTTAGGACGAAAAGTACATACGTATACTTTATCTCCTGACAAAATGACAAGTAATTGACATAGACTCTAATAGAATATTCTGAACAATTATTTCTGAAAAACAATATTTATACATTCCTTTTCTTCTGGAAACGTGCTTTGTATGTTTCCAGTCAAAATATAAAGATTACAACTAACTTCAAACAGTCTTTGAAGACTTGGGGACAAAAGTCTTTATAATTACACTATTTAATTCGAATTGTCAACATTAAAAATGTTTTGTAAACGCGTTTTGAAGATTTAGAGAAAATTACGTCTTAAAGACGTATCTTACTGCTTCCTTCGTGAGTACTTAAGGTTGGAAATTCTTAACTTTCAGAGTTTCAAACGGTTTTTTTAAGAATTTGAAAACCCTACGTACATTTTTATCGTATATGCACAGGAGGCGGTGTCGTAATTGTATCCTGGGAAATAAAATCTTACAATGTAGATAGATCCAGCACCTGCATTGCCACGGAAATCTAGTTCAGTTCTTGTTATCAAGTGAACACACATACCAACACAGAATACCTTGTTCCCTCACGACTCTCGAGTTGTCTCACTGCTTCAAATCCTCTTGGACATTTTTTTATTATTAAATATTTAGATTTTATAAGGGTTTCGTGTTAGTTTTTGAGATTCTATTTCTTCCGCCCTTCATATACACTCACAGTTATACTTCTGTAGACGCCGGTAAACTATTTTCCATCCCTTCTAGTCTGTAATAGATAAACATTGTTCAGAGTATCACTTGAAAAACATTTTAAAAGTGTATACCCCCTTCATCTGTTACATACAAACTAGACTTCCATTTTCTAGCTTAAAAAACGCACCTATCCACAGATATTTTACCAGATGTTTGTAAAAACTAAAGAGGCATCTGCCCTATTTCGATAAATCAGAAAGAAGAATCAAATCTACCGCGAAATCTTTGTGGTTTTAAAATACTTGCCAGACATTGCCACGGTTCGAGAAATCCCATAAAATTTCTTCTGACTAGTGTCAAACAGGAGTGGAAATAAAATATCCATATCTACAACTAAATCATTATTTGGAATTTATTTCATATAGTAAAATTGGAATGACCCAGAAATCGAATATGTTAACTGCACATCTCATGATGGTCATGTTATTAATACGACGGAATCTGCTAAGAGAAAAATATCCAGTCGGGGCTCGAGCCCGGGACCTACCACTTGCCGGCGAGACCAACTATAAGATACATCGTACTGTAGTGGTTTTACATCTCCGAGGAGAATGGTTATAAGGTAGTGAATCGTAAGCACGAACTATCAGACCACAAGTGACTAGTTTATCAGTCACCATGTCTTATTCACATGCGTGCGCAGCCCTCTACTCGTCTTCTGGAGTTACTGTTCGCCACCCGGGTAGCTCAGTTGATAGAGCGCTCGCCCGTCAAATCAGAGGTTCCTGGTTCCAACCGGATATTTTTCATTTCGCACATCACTTCAAATCATCCTGACCCAACTAGAAGTTTTCCATAAAACCTGATTGATAACTCGACCAAATTATTCATTATACACTCGACCAAAATTTAACAATAATATGCTCAGATAGATCATATTTAATATTCATATTATACATACTATTGTCTATTTTTGGTCGAGTTTATTTCTCGCCCAAAGAGGAAGAATGATACGAATTACAGTCTTCTTGAAATGGATGTAATTTCTGAAGGCAATGTGAAAGATGGTTGCTGCATATTAAGTCGCATGCTAGGATCAAAGCAGTGTAATTACTTCTCACATCATTATGCTTCCAGTTTCACACTCTGTTCAACATGTCATGTAAAAAATCCATCCTCTGTAGAATGTCACTCAACACCGCAATTTATTGTATTTCTGGTTATGCACGTTGAAATGTAAATTCCAGAAGCATAATTTAATGTTTCATTCTGTGGAGTGTCACATTTATTTGTTTAATGACATCGAACCGTTTCCAGATTGCTGTTATATAAACTTTTCAAAAAAAGATTTCGTTCGAAGATTTTCACTTGAAGAAACTTAGAACTCCACCCATTTTAATAATAGGTTCAAAAGAGCTTCGTAATTCATTGCAAATGGGCGGTACCAGGTTAATTTCTAAGTAGAATGCTTATACACATGGTTTTGCTAGAGTTATAATTAATGAGGGAGCCAGTTGCAAAGTTTTTTGCTATCATTTCTCACGAATAATGTGTGGAAATGCAATAGGCAGTTCCGTCATGATTTTTTAATTATTTTGGCCAACTGCAAATATAAGCAGTAGCTTCCGCAGAGAATTACAAGTGTATGTATGTTGAAGTTCTCGGATGCGATGTGTTGAGATTGTTTACAATGTTGCGTTTACATGGATATGACATCGAGTGAGAACGGTCGTAAATCAGTCTGTTGCAACGTTGTCGTCACGAAATCTCTTACCTTCTGCCGTGTGGCTTCTTCCAGCAGCTCGCAATTAGCGGCTGGCACAAATCTGTCTGCGTCATGCGTTATCAATGCAACAGCACGTTACGTACGTATTTAACTGAATAATTTGCACAAAAAGGTATGTAATTTAGTGTGCTTTAATGCATATAATATAATAATATTACCAGATTATAAATAAATCTACTGCATTGTCTATACAGTTCTATGCAGTATACAGGCCTTTTCCATGCAATGTTCACAATTTTAGTTTTTTAAGGTACGAAATTTTATGCTTCACGTAGATAAGTTACACAATACATTCATAGTGTCTTTATGTATAATTTAACAACCAAAAAATTTAATGTCTCAGTGTTCTGAGATAACATTGAAACAGCAGAGATCTCAGCTGTCGAAACATTGCATTGATTATTCAAATATCAACCAAAAAACGAAGTTTACTGACGTAAACTAGAGTTTCCTACGTCCGTATTTTTAACCAAAATCTGAACTATTTATTTTTATTGTAATTTTTTTCTTCTCCCCTCGCTGCCTGCTCTTCTGTCCTCGTCTGCAATGTCTGTCAATGAATGTCTCGCTTGCTGGAGTAGTGTTCGGTGCATGCTTCGTGACTTGGACATGAGTAAAACCAGAAGCAGCAGTGTATATCCATTCTCAAGTGTTTCGTACTACACACTCGCATAACCCACCCGAACAGGGAAGGGCAAGAGGGTAAATTGAACAAATCTAAAAGCAGTTCAGTTAGGAATGCCGAAAACAATTTGGATTCTGTCAACCTTCATTTCATTTTTCAACCCCCTCCATCCATCCCCTCTCCACCACCCCATCAAACATCAGGCGCCGGGATGGCGTCGTTTTGGCCCCACATTTCATCTTAGATTGAACCCTCTTCATCTTAACCCGAACTCCTTCAAATCATATCTTACTGTATTAGTGCTTCGAAGCATTCTGGTCTTCTCCATAATGGAAATAAAAGAAACATATTCTTTTAAACTTATGTCAAGTTTAAGATATGTTTTTTTAAAGACTCAAGTCCCAGACGACAACACAGACCGCTCATTTAAGTAACATCATTGAAAACGATAAGAGCAGAGCCAGTTCCCTTTTAGAGCATTAAAATCTACTTATTCGATTAACACTGAAAGGGCTGAAGGCGACCTAGGTGGTCTTTTCTCTTCTACAGATACCCAGTAGGCAAGAATAGTATGTAAACCAGAAACATATCTGCATAGAAATCATTGGCGTTGACGTGAATTGTAGCACAAAAATAAAACATTTCATTGTGTGCGAAGGTGTAAAAGCCATAAACTTGTAAACGCCTTATTTGTCATGGCAAGATCTCACAATGGTAATGTTACATTGCAACGGGAAACAGTTTGTTGATTAGTGTTCATTTTGTGACTAGGTCTGGCTTGGACATTAGTCGCTTGTCTTTTGAGTTAAGTCTATTGATGTAAGTCCATTGTATCTGTTAATAGCCCACAAACATGGTGATGTGAGTCCCTCAAAGGCAATTCTGAAAATCATTCGATAATTAATTTCATACAGAGTTAACAATCTTTAGACAATAGTAGTTTCGATGCCTGCAATTGTTGATGGGGATTGTTCCAGGAAGTTTCATTTCGATTAAAATTACTATTGTTTGATAAATAATTGGAGAATGATTTTAAACGACGGTAATGACCGTGCCATTATTTCTATCGGGAATATCTTGAGTGTAGGAGATCGTTTAAATATTGTTTCGCTTTGAATCCTTTTCCTTTCACTCTCATTAAAATGGAATATGTGTCTGTGTGAAACTGTTTTGGTAAGCGTTCAAGTATATCAATAATATCAAATCATATTTTATATTTATTTAATAGTTATGATTTAAATAACAGCGTATGCACATGAAATTGAACTATTTAATATCCCACATCTGCCACCATTTGTAATACGGGTTCAGTGAAAAGCATTTCCTATCCCAGTCTACATTCGCTACATGGCTAAGTTCAAGTGGAATACAATCTTATTCCATGTCTTGAATTTATTTCAAACCCTTCTCCAAATAAAGAGGTTACAAACATACTTAAAACCCCGCCACTGCGATTACCACTCAAAATTACGACTCTCATTCGCTGACAAGTTTTTATTACAAGAAAAGTCACGAAACGAATCTCAAAATGAATCACCAAACGAAACCTGGAAATGAGCGTATTTCCTCCACTGAATTCAGTTACAATTAACTTGATGTTTTCAACCCTTCCGTTGTAGAAATCAAACACTCCAACGCTTTATTGAATGAAGGGAACCAATTCTCTGCTCTCTCTCTTTCTCTATCAGTGTTTATTCGTCAACATGCATTGAATTAGTGATCGCAGAGCGAATGTTGCGTGTTATGTTTCCGTGTGTGAGTCACAATCTGGAGTGCGTCCATGTGATTGTCAAATACTTGCTCCGCGGTGGGGGGAGGGGGGAGAGGAGGAGGGGGGAGTAGTTGATTAAACCGGCCTCAGACTGCTACCCCTGATCTTCACGTTACACAACCACCCTTAAAAAACGAAACCTTGGCGGACCGAAGCTCGACCCACGTGCTCAACACGTGTGAAAGAGGGGGTGGGGGAGGGGGGGGGGGGGGACATGGTCGCACGCACGCCGTCACGCAGCACAATTTTAGAGTTTTAGCCCACTTTTGAAATTAGTTCGTATTCAGGTAGTTTTTTTTAAAAGGGGTTGAATACTTATTGTCATTTCAACTGTTTCTATCATTTGCAGGTATAATTTCTTATGAACAAAATGGTAAAGCACTGAGTATAGTGTTCTTTTTGACTTTGTTCAAAAGTGATAAATACGTTTTTACAAGAAATAAATGGACTAAGAATGGGGCACAATTTTGGCACAATTTGTACTATAGAGAAGTTTTATCTAGATGCCGTTATAGTCCTTATGCATCGAGTCAAACGAAAACGGAAATGGCAAATGATTTCATTTTATTTAGGTTCAGGTCAATTAGACATAAAAAAAATTCTATAAAAGTATGAATATTATCGTTCTTTATGTATCTAGAAGAATAACAGAACCTTCATTTGCAAGCTGACATGCAATTTTCAGATCGCAGATGCAGTAATTGAAACAACATTTCTTTACAAAACGAACCACACCAAATTAAAAAAAAAACAATTGCAGAAGTGCATGTATAAGACAAGTGGTAACGTATCGGTCTAATTTCACCTGGTATGAACTATCAGCCGTTGATTCGTCTTAATGAAGAGAAATGATAGCGGTTCGTAGTCTTGAGCAGTGGAGTCTAGAGTGACAGCTGTTCACGAATAAAAACCAGTTAAGTTATTCCTCATTCATGGCTAGGCTTTCATGTAGTCAGTTGCTTCATTTGAATACCTCCAAATTAACTAGGCCAATCATCAGTAAGACGATATTTTATTTTTACTACTTGCATTTTTGATAGGATATAATTTAAGCGAAAGGTATCGAACAACGATCTCGACTTTTTATATGTACTATGTAAAGTTAAAAATTGAATTTTAATCTGTTTTACAAATAGCCTGATTATAATTCTGACATTCACAGTTGGATATTTGAATATTATTTAATAAGTTTTATCCAATTCTGACACTCAACAAAACGGAATTATTATCTTATTTTCGTTTATTGAAAATGGTATAATCCTCGAAACAATATACGTTAACGTAATTAAAGATTAAGCATTTTGCAAGGGGGGTAAAATAATTCACTTGTCAGTCTCATGACATTAAGAAATACAGAAAGTTTATAATTAAATATCGGAATTAAGAAAACGTGTGTTAATTAAGTTAAGTCTGCCCGAAGGTGTTTTTGTTAGGCTTCAGACATATTTGTCTGCGTGGAATAGCTATGGGCAAAGTAGCTGGAAGCTTTTCTACACCTGGTACTGACATTGAATTTATATTCACGAGAAAACAAAAGATACGTCTTTATAAATACACCTCGTCGACGAGATACTGAAGGTACCCAAAAACACCGAGCAAGAGGATATCTTTATTAAATGCAATTAATTTCGTTCATATTTCTTGACGACGTTAAATAAAAAAACGAACTTTCCTACATCAGCATAATATTTTAATATTCTAAAATGTACCAGTATAGCTTTTTCTTTCCATATTCTTTGTGTGTTATGTGTGTATGTGTGTGTGAGAAAGGGGAATGTAATATTAGTTAGACAAAGTGTTATTATTTTTTCGGTTCAATAAGGATGCAATTCTTGAAGGAACCCATCCCCCTCCCCTCCCCCTTCACCGTGTGTTTAGCCACAAACGCAAATCTGCGGCACACGCTCTGCTCCAATAGTTCACATCTGCTAACGAAAAGAAGAAAAAACAAGAGGGCACAAGTCATCCGCGTTGTACTAAGAAATAGGATATTAAAACACAAACAAACTCACCTGCACTACTTCAAAATTGCAAAAGTTTTTACATAATTTTAATTTTAATCGGGAAGCGGCTTTATGATATGTATACCGTTATTATTACGAAATCGTTTTCTTTCATCTTTTGATTCTTAACAACTTATTGATCCATACATTTTTCAAATCGGGCAGCTTGATCATCTGAACAGTGGTTTTGTACAAATTCAATGCATAAATCTTTGATAAAATGACGGACTAGTTCCAATTATGTGACACGACTCCCTCAGAGACAATTTCATTTCATGACTCAACTTATTTCCGACCGTTTGTACCTTTTCACAAAAATAGAGTAAATAAGAACTCAACAAGACACCTGAAAAGCGTATACTCTGTCGTCATTTTACACGCCCTTCTTGAGGAAAGTCGATGAGCGGTGGATTTGACAACTAAAACAGATAAGCCTTCTCTCACTTTTCATCTCTACAGCTCACCAATGTCGAGTTTTCATCTTTCTCTCTGGAGCAAGTATTCGTGTAGATATCAATCAACCCCTTTCCAAAACACTGACTGGAGGTGTCGCATAGAGACAAGAGAATATCACTTTCCAGATCAAAACGTGCCCTCCGATGAGATTGCTTGTCTCACGGCTCTAGTATCAAAGGATTAGTCAAACTCATCACAATTTAAATCTACATACATTTTCAAAAACCTTACATAATATCTCTGTATTATCTTCTTGGATTGCTTTGAAGAATATAGCATTATGTAGAGGGTGAGAATGATATCCCTAACTTAATCAAAGGAAGGGTGACAAAGTACTTTCTGGATAGAATTGTTACGGTCAGATAAGACGGCATTTCAAATAATTGAATTTTACATTTTTTTCAGTTCCTTGTTATTTCTGAAGATGAAAAGTCCACTTAAGCCTAAGGGATTAATTATTGCTGAATTTTACATTTCAAGAGGTAGTAAGAAAATAATCGTTACAAAATAAACATATTGGTAGCAGCAGGAAATTGAAGAAAAATATAGGTTGAATGTTGAAACTTTGTTATTTTTCTTCTTGATTTTCATTAACTCCCTTCATACTTTCTCTATGTTAGGAGTTTTCACTCAGAACTACGCAAAATAAAATCCTCGATCGCAAGTGACTGATACATGATGAATTTTCAGTTTTATTAGAAACGAAATCAAGAGGGGTATGTATTCCCATTCTCCTTCAGCAAAGTAAAACCTCGTCAGGGTAGGGAAGAGAGGGGGGGGGGGGGGTGGGGTGGGCGGGGGGATCAAAAGGTGTATCAAGCCGCACGCTTGGAACATCATCGGGGGTTTCTTTTTTTATGTATATAAGTTATTATTTTTTAGAATGTTTTCTCTCTCCCATCCCCTTACATCTCTGCTCTTTATGTATTCCACTCGCTATTACTTCTGTCAATATGATTCTTTGATATAATAATACAGATCATCTAGGTATCATATTTCTGCATTGAATCCGACGTATGCACCCCAAACATCGCCATCTGCCCTAAAATCAGCCGGCTGCTATTTCGAAGCATCCGCGTCCAAACTTAAATCTAGCACTATCTAAAAATATTACCCGAACAACTCTTACAATGTTTCATCAAAAATAAGCTGTGCCATTTTTTATTTCGAGTATTTTTGTGGTATTGTAAGTAGAGTAGTTCTGTTTATATAGAATTTGCAGTGTAGCTACTGTATTAGATAACACTAGCATGATTTCATTATTACTCTATTGTAGATTGAACATCAACAATAGCTGCACTGGTATTCTAGAGGGGGTAAAAGCACAGCAGGATGAAATGGTAAAAATAAAAATAATCATCACAATGGAATTGTGAAAGCTATAAAGGGTAGGGGCTTTTGAACCGATATATTGTATTATTTCTCTCGCTTTGGATTAGTGTCAAACATTTCACAAACCCTCACAAATATGATGATTCCCTCCCGATACGAATGACGGGGAATTGAAACGCAAACGCACTTTCCAACTTGATTACCACATCACTATGTGATACGTCCTCGACTGAGTGTCTTGTTACATCTATTTCAATAGCAAATATACACATGTAGACATAGGGGTCTCAACCCCTTTCATTTTAAACCAGTGGAATTGGGTAGGGGACATGGGGATTTTCGGGAGTAAAACGATAGTTATAAAATAAGAAAAATCGTTTTTTTAGTGCTTTTCGAAGTTTATCTTTCGTCACAGTAAACCCCCTCAGCTTTGGTTACGAGGTTCAGTGATTATTTCACCGAAAAGCTGCAAGGGGTGCGACAATTGTCCTTTTATATTTTTGTTGATAAACTGGAGTAAAAAGCAATGATGCCGCCCCAATGCCACTTGAAGAAGAGATAGTGATTCCAACAACTACTTCGACGATGACACACACAGCGTTTACTCTGTCATAAAGCAACTTCCCCTTTGATTGACCTATAATCAATTATATTGTCCAACTCCAACCCTTAGCAATCTTACTGAAATATTACTGACCAATAGAGTCAATTCTTGAAGGAGGTGAAGATATCAATTACATCAATGTTATGGATGACCCACGACAATCGCAAAATTGCCAAATGAGATTATCGACAAGAAAAGAGACTTTTCATGTCTCTAAAGATGAAATCGCTCAATATGAAATCTTTGTAAAGTTTCCCTCCGGAGCCAAGTCCTAAATCAAATGCAATAACAGAAGAGTTGGCAGAACTTCTTGAAACCGTAAATACGAAAACCAAACATTTGGCTTATTTGTGAAGTAAATATCAAGTTAATTTGTTAGCTTCTGACGTGATCGAGTTGTTTTCCACATAATTATTTTCAACATTAGCATTATTCTTTTGGAAAAGTTAAGAAAACAACTGTTCGAATGGCCTGGGGATGTTTCCGAGATGAATGAAATTATTTACTTAATATTGCAATAGGGTTTACAATTTTGAATGTATTTAGTTATCTCTGACTACTGAATCACTGCTCTGCCTCAAGGCAGAAGATCTTCGAATCAAATGTACCAGAACCTCTCGAGGGGGACAAAGAGAGAAAAGAAATGAAAACACATGAAAACTTGAAATTAAATTTTGAGTAACAATAAAGAGTATTGAATAAACGAGTTCTGTTTTCTAAACAGAAATAAAGGTATTTTATTTGTATTAAGTGTCGAAGACTAAACGAAATGCACGAAATGCAGAGGCGCCAGTAGAATTAACGACATGATCTGCTTTCAAACTCTTCAAAAAATTACGAAATTTCCAGATCCACTCACCGCAAATGTTATGTCTGTTTTCAGAAAACCTCCTCTGTATCTCTCCTCCCTCTCCTATTCAACTTCTTGCCTTCGCCCTCCTTACGCCTAGAGGCCACGAGAATTCCAACATCAAAAGTAGATTTCTTTTAAAACAGAATTTTATTCAAATTTCACAATGACAACAGCTGTTCAATAAATTTTTCACATAAAATATGAGAAAACAGATTTTACTTGAAATCATAAGTAGATATACCTAGGTGCTATTATGTTACCAACCGCATATTATAATTAGCACTCCTCACCCTAGATCAAATTATACGAGAATGGAGTAACTTTAAATATAATTCTTAAAAATGCCAGCATCTGGAGTCGTGATTTGAAAGGAAACACAAATATTTCAACTACCGTTTTGTAAATACATTCTCAATATGAATCGTTCTTCTGTTTTGAATTTAGTGTTTTGATGGTCTACGTTTCTAGGACCACTAACGTTATTTAACGAAGAGGTTACTAGCGTATGAGAGGGGAGTTGATTATGTTTATCCAGACAGAGGTACATAAATGCATAGCATGAGAACAAGACACTACACTGTCCATTACTAGGACCGGGAAGCATCTACAAATAAAACCGAAATTACAAGTACAGAAAAACAATCCACAATTAATCATTAACATTTTATTAGATTGAAATACAATGTATCTCCAATAAGTATGTACCATAAACTTATAAATTGAATTTGACGACACTCCATTCGCTAGAAGCCAGGCAATTCTGTTTGAAAATATTGGCAAATAATATTATTTTCGTCAATTTTAATAGCAAAGACTTCAAAGCGGTGTCAAAGGTTAATATTCTTAAATTTCACATTTAAAAATTATATATTAAAGAAAACTATCACCTTTTCGTAATATAAAGTAGTAATACAACATGTTCGGTTCCTTTTTTTCTCAAAGTAAGGAAAGGAAGTGATTTGACTCATTCAACAATTCAGAATTCTTATCAAAAACAAATAAAATCTTAGTATAATATATTACATCCGGATGCGGCATGTGGAGAAGTAGGTACACCTCTATACTTTGTGCGCGGGGGAAGAAAAACTCTTATGAGATTGTGCTTTTATTTGGTATAGAGGGATTTAGTTTATTGGGTCATTTCTCTAGTCTGGTGCCGCCTATGTAACGTCTCTAGTCCACTATCCACTGTCTTCCGAAAGGAAATAGATCAATGCCTCCCTGCTAAATTGTTCGCTAGCCTGTTATTTCTCCCCAACACGTTATTTATCTCGGGATAGGTGTGAAATACAGGGGAGACCAACACAGGATATACAGGAAAGTTGGAAAGAAATTCACGTGGAACATTATTTATTATCAATTTCGGAGATTTTATATACATACAAATATCAAAATTTTGATGCATTTCAAAATTTAGTAAATATTTCAAACTGTTACTTTATATTTAAAAACACTTAATTATTGATAACTTTGCACACCCCTGGTCTAAGGTGAGAACTTTTACCAAATAAAGACACGATTTCGGACATATTTCACCGCGTGCAATGTTCAAATAACCACCGGACATTGGTGCCATTAGTGTCAAAATAGAAATGTTATACTACTTTTTTCTTGGGGAGGTGAGATCCATGTTTTATTGGATTCACTCCTACACCTCCCCCCGCAAAAAACCCTCCGCCCTGGTATCAAAAGCGCTGAGTCTAACTAGAGCTCTACACAAGCTTAATGAAATGCCGACCAACTATAAAGTACTTTTATATAGAGTGAGAGAGTGTCATCTTCAGTCTCATTTTAACATATGAAATGACCCAATGGGTTTCTCACTCTCCCCCCCCCCACACGTTTATTGCACTGTCAAGTGTAGCGAACGTATTTAACGTTTATTAACAGGACGAAGGATTTCAAATGACAGTCGGTCACTTTTATTACTCACTAAAAATAACACCGAAACGAACATTATACTCGATTTTTCTCTCGTATCTTCACTTTTCTTTTATTGCTTCTATTTATAACTTCTCGACTCAAAATGTATACGTATTCAATTAAAAATAATAAAATACGATAATCGTTATTTCTACGATTATTCTAGTTAGACTGCCTGATCCAATTACTACTTTCTTTGAATATAGCTTGGAATAATTGTAAATGTATGGGAGTAATTAGTTCTTTGTGACCATCCTTCAGCACCATTTTATAGTCATCCTAATATTAATATACTATTTCCCATGAGCATTTTATTGCAGATTTTTATTACAAACAAAACTGTGTTTATAAAAATTAAATAAATGTCTTTGTCTTAAGGAGGTCACTTGAACCCAAGACGATTTAAGCCTCTTAACGACTATCCAGTGACGAATCTACACCAGGGTACTTATCTATAGAAATATTTGGACGAAATGAAAGAGGACATGCGAGTGAGGCCGAACATAAAGTTGCGTCAAGCAATTTCGCGGTTTTCATTTGAGGATTTCCCGTGGCCACAAGTTGTGAGGTTTTAGGGGAGTAGATGTTCATTCTGTCTGTCACATTAAATGAGGGTAAGATGTCCACACGGCTAAGTGCCCCTAACACGTCAGAGATTTAAACCACCCCTCTTCTCCCTACTCCTGTACCCAGCTTCCAGAGGGAGGGTCATTTAGCACAGGGAAAAATCAAGTGCGAAATGCGACACTTAAAAAAAAAGAAAATCGTCGAGATTTTCCAAGGAGTGAAAATGATCTTGGAATTCAGAGAGTGATTTGAATTCTCCGGTCAATTACAGAAAATTTGACGAACGTTATCAGAGCACTTAATCTTAAGTAGGCAATCACTACTGCATGCCGCTTACACTCTGACCTTTTTCATAAGTCTTCACTCTCACATATACTCACTCTCTTTCTCTCGCGTTCTCTCGCTTGAAAGCTAATGGCATGAGCTTTTATTGTACCATGTTACTTGTAACCTTTAGTTATTAACTTCGGCATGATCTGGATTAACGAAATATTCTTATTTTCAGAGTTCAATTGCAAACTAACTTATCTCTCTAATACTCATTACCAACTCTAATAAACTCACTACTGTAAAGAAATAGAAAAGTTCAATAGAACCATAACGATTCAAAACTAAAACATGAAATTGTCACATCTGAATTTGTATACATTTGATTTTGATTGAAATTTTCGTCTTAACTTAATGTTAACTTAATGTAAATTTTTCCTACGATTATTTGATTTTAATAAGATGAATTAAATTTAAAATTGCATAGAGTTCATATGGAAACCCGTCTGTTAGGCTGTAAAATATACAGAAATCATAAAAATTATTAATTCTACTGTAATGAACGATACATTTGGAAATATTGATTTGAGTTTTTCTAAAAGAAGTTAACAAATGAATCATTAAAATATTAATCTAACACGGGTTTCTTAACTTGAACCGCATGGCAATGACATAACTCGCCTCTCGCCTCCTGACCCTATCCAAGATGCTATGAATGTTCTCCCAGGTCCAGCGTTTACTAACTGACTGATGCCCTAACCACAGTAACTCTCTACTACTCCACAGCTCCAGACCTGGCCGACCTCCGAAACGAGCGACAGTTGGTCTCAGCATCGCAGCATCCCATCTCAGTCATCATCACCATCAGATGAAGAAACATCGGCTAGACAATGGCGACTATCCGGGCTACGAGAATGGACACCTAGGCGGTGAGTTCAATACATGTGAGAAACATTTTTAAAAAACCGGGGCTCGAACCCAGGATCTTTCTTGTCAATTTGATTAACCATTATAGAGTACATTAACATACTAGTGGGGTTTAATATCTTGGAACAGAGTTTTGACCTCCAGTGGTGGCGAGCATGTTATGTTACCATTCTATAATCCGGAGACATCAAATTCTGTTGAGTATGATGTCATTTTTGCTTGCTTTACACTTCAGTTTAGTTGGTGGAGAACTATTGGGTTTGAGTCCCGGTTCAGTCAATATTGTCATTCTTCAATGAAATTTTGATAAACCAAGATCCAATGTTAGCAATAATAGATCTCGAATTCGGAGTACACTTAGGTTTATATCGAAATTACAGCAGGGAGGTACAATCAAGATTATTGAAGAGATACCAAGTTGCATTATTATATTGAGTAAAAACGAAAGAGTTAAATCATTACAGAACAAATTAAATCTATAAAATATCTTAATTTTAATTACAAAATAAATTTAATCCTCATACCTTGGTGGAGGTGCCGTGTTTTAGGCTGTGGAGGTGCCGCTCTTCTGAACATAAATTTACACGGACATTCACATGTTTAACTGACAGTTAAATAAAAATAACGTAAAAAGAATGCCAGTAAATCAAACAAAACTCACATAATTACTGGAATATATCAATTGATTATCATATTTGAGTATCTTTTCCCCTGAGGTGATAATTTCAATTGGTATTTGCCGTGTCTTCCAATTGTTTGATTGGACAAACAATAATGATTTGAATGTTTTGATGGATTTATTTAGGGTTGTAATTCCTTTCATTAACACGTCTATTATCATATAGGCGTGTATTGACTTTCCCAGACTGTGTTTTAACAAGGTGAAACACGTAAATATTGTTTATCTAGGCCTCATACAAATGACGTTCGGTCCAATGAATAGTCAAATAAACAAATATAGGGGGTCAAAATTATGACAACCTTAAAACGGTTAAAAGCACATTGCTCTACGCAGCCCTCCTACGTAAAATATATATAAAAACTTACTAATGATAATTATACGGAGAAAATCGAATCAATAAAATAGAAAGTCTTTGTGCTGTTGCTATATATTAACTTTATACAACGCCTTAGAATTGCTATTTCAACACATCACCTATGCATGCATTCAATTCAACCGACAATAATGCAAATAACTCCTTCGTTTGAATTCAATGAACAATGTTTGTCTAACCACGAAATGGTGTCTACAAACTGAAATAATTGCGGTTTTGACATGTCTTTCACGAGAGAGTGAGTGAGAGAGAGAGAGGGGGGGGGGGGAGAGTGAGAGAGACCGCCATTTATATTCTCTATCTTTATACTAGTGTCAAATTTTGATTCGTTAAAATGTTTTCATTCGATTATTATTTTAAGTTGATTCTATTCAATTCTATTCTCTGTGACTTTGTGTGATAGGTATTAATATATTGAACAGTTTCATTGATTTCAATTTGTTAGATATGCTATATCAATGAAGGGAACGGAAAATGAAGACTATTTCTACTTCAATTGTACTAACTGTTGCAATAAAACTAGCATAGCTTTGTGACCCATTCTATACATGAAATGTAGGTATTTCCGCATTAATATTGATTGGACCCAATAATAGAGTCGTAAAAAGATCGCCGATTCATAATCGAACTAGTTGAAAAGGCAACGCGATTTTATCCACTACATAATACTAGTATTTGAAGTGTTAACAAAGCAAAATACTACATAGTAATTTATATTCATATTGAGAAAACAGACGCGAATAAAAGGCAAAACATAAGCTTCAATTTTGATTGCCTCTTACAATGTTTTCTTATCAGCTCTCAAGATATGAAGGTACATTACCTAACTATTAACCAAAGTTGATTAGAATAACGTATGTTTTACAAAACAGTTTTGTAAAACCAAAATTAAATAATGTCATTCCATAACTAAAAATTACTTTATAATAACACATGTAAGTGAATTTCAGCTAGAAAGGATAGCACAATTTTGTTAGTGGCATCACCAATCCTATACCATGATTGTGTCCCCAAACACATTTCCAACCAAAAGGGTTTACAATTACCTTGATGTCGATTTTATTAAGTTGAATAAAACATGTTCGGAAATGCAATTATAGCCACTCTACTTACAATTGTCAACAGTTAAGCTATGGCTAACTATAGTTTCCACTGTTAAATGGTCAATATGTTTGTCAGTAGCTAACTGCATATGTGTTGATTGTGTGAATTGCTCACTGAACTTATGTACACAAAACCACGAATGTATACACACACATGCATATGATGTGTTACAGAATGCATTACATATGTACAGACTCTGTGTTTGTACTCCCTCTTTGACATGTTCACTTCATATAGGCCACATGACAACTAGTCAACTAGTATGAATGAGTAGAATTCATACTATTAAAGGGTGAGGCGTGCTTTTCTATATTGGCACATGACAATATAATAGTTACAGTTCAATAAAGAAATTAATCAATTATCTTGTCGTCACAATTTTGTCGTCTTAAATGGGAAACTGTCACACATTTTTCAATTGTCCGAGCTCGAATGATGCGAGATGTTAATCTTCTTCTAGCAATGTTGTGTCAACGACGTAACACTAATTGTGTCCGTAACCGGAACCTAGGCCTTTAATAATCAGGGACATTGTATTGTATCATGAACGTGAGATATGATTTGTTGAAATTGAGATACAGGCCACCGTGTAGAGCTAATCATGGCACTGTACTGCTCGTTGTGTACAGATCACGCTAGAAACTAATGAACTAACACAGCCTGCTGCACCTTTTCGGCATTTTTTGTGTATATTGTTTTGTGACTAATCAATCAAAAGTCATAGTACATGGGGCTAGAAGGCTGTATCTTTATTTGTGAAGCCACGTTAATTAAAGGAGTCTTCAATCATAGAATTTATCCGAAATCTAAGCTTCGTCCTCGAGAATACTTCTTTGAGTGTGCTTAGGAGCTTATTTACCGCCATTCCTTCTATCAAATCATTTTACCCAAAAGAAACAATTAAAACAATTAAACCATTAAGACAATTAAAAAACATGAAGCACTTGCGAGAATATGAAAATTGATTACAAATTCCGATATGTTTTGAACTTGGAAAAGCTTTCTATGATTAGCCTAATTGTGTTGGAAAATGGACATGAACTTGCCCTATTTGCATTTCAATAAACTGGACGAAGAAACAATAACGTGTATTTTTTTTATCAAATCCACATAAATTCAGACTAATAATTGGGTTCTCCGCTTACTATTTTGTCATTTCATGTTTCTGGTCAGTTAAAAGATGGTATATACTTTACTCCCCCCTCCTGCCCCCCGGTGGGTGTGCGAATTATAAAAAGGTTCTGAATTGCTCGGTTCAAGTTGGCATGCTATGTGGATACGAATGTTCTAGAAGGGGGGGTATAATTTCCATGATCCGAGACACGCAGACTGTTATACAATATGGGACGGGTTGGACCCAGTCCTAGATATAGCCCTATATGCCGATACCCATCGACACCTTGCAACGGTTTATACAGAAAACCTGTCCAACCATTGGACCGATAATCATATTCACTCACATTGTGATCAGAGAAAATACAAGGTGATGAAATGTTCATTAAATCAATTCTTTGCCGTTCATTCCATCAGTCCTCTTTGAAAGAATGTTATGGACTGTTGACATTTTTAGATTTATAGAAAATGCCGAACCTGTTTCATTGGAACTATACCAGGACTGAGTTATAGTGAAATCAATGAAATGTTGGAGTATGGTGTTCTATGTAATAGGTTGAAAAGGTCCAGCTAAAACCAGGACTCGAACCCAGTAGCTATGTCAGTTATTTCGTGGATATCAGAGTGTAAAACCCAAACTCCGAACAGCCGAAAACTGGGCTCGAATCCGGGACACTGAAATGTACATTTCAAATTGACAAATGTCGCCTCAATGGGAATGCACGAATTAAATAATAATCTGAGGGGTTGAAATAAGACTAAAACAACGCTCCGTTTAATCGCTTCCATTCTCTCCAGCTCCACACAGAAATTAAACCCAGCTTCACTAATTGGCAAACAGAATATCACTCAGCCGCGAAATGCATAAAATTCTTGTCACCTCATTGAGGTGCAAGAGTTTGTTTTTACCGATCCTCCCTATGAATTAGTTCCATGTGGATTCACGCTCAGGCTTGCGACAAAGACTACTACAGAGAGCAAGAGAGATGGAGGGGGAGGGGGAGAGAGTTAGTGGATGGGGTGGAAAAATGGTATATTTTCTTCTCTTGTTGTGTTTTAGTCAGTAGGCAGGGTAACTCTTCTTCTCAATCTCCAGTGTGTTAATTCTAATAATTATACTCGACTACAATACTACGACTCTCTTTCACCACCCCTTTCCTTCAATTAACCCCCCTCCCCCTCCCCTTAAACCTCCCTCGTCTCGCTCACACACATACACCGCTCTTTAATTGTGTTTCTGTCTCTGCCATCTAAATTCATTAATATTTTATCCTAGTTCATTTTGTTGCCAACGCACTTGCATTGAAGCGAGACAACTAATATGAAATAGATTTTCAGCATTCATCCCTTACGTATATCAACCCCCATTTCGTGCCACGGTGGTAAGGTAATAGAACCCTTTTGCTTTTCATTCAAATACACGACAACGAGTGAAAATGGCTAAATCATTTGCTATTCTCTCACCACAGATTCAAGTAAACAAGTAATTTCCACACAATTAACAATGAAAACCTCGCGAAAATTCAAAGACACCTACAGTACTTGTTCGAAGACAAGTTAATATTGTTCTCGTCCTAAAGTTTAGAGATTGTTTTATAAACCGCCAATGATTACACTGAATTGAATAAGTAATACGTTTCTTTGCCCCTCTATACGACTCCGGTAAACTAAATCACTATAGTTAATGACAAACTAAAAATAACTCACATTAAATAAAATTGTTTCGTTCGTGATATTGTCACATTTTGTTACGAGTTGTTCCGACTGAAGGGAGAAACTAGAGAAGGAAGTCTCGAAAGATGATATATTATTACAGGCATTGTCCTCCTTCAAGCATGAATGTCAAATTGTTATTACATCTATAGGATATCTGTCTCCCATTTTTGTCTGAGAGAGGTGAATGTCCCTAGTGTCAGTATTCTATCGAGGATGGACAAATTACTTTTACCATAACCAAAGATTAGCCATAACGTACGCAATTACTAATAAATATAATTTGTTTCATTAATTAATTGAACATCGTCTTTTGGTGTGACTTTCGGAAAGAAAATGAATATTAGGTATTAGTTAATTTTTTTATGGAAGTCTTTCAACAAACACACTCAAATATTACTGATTCGAATTCAGGCAAAGCGACTGATATCTGAATTTTTTGTATTCATTTCTTTTCTCTTGATCCCCACACGAATAGGAATAATTCTTAAACTAGAAGTAGGTATCATTTCTTACCAAATAAATATAATCCTTCCTCTTGATTAAGCAATAGCGTGATTCTGATGTTAGGCCTCTTATATGGTAGTCAATACGTCATGCAATCAACATTATCACTGGTGGTAGTATATGACACACATATTCCTAGCTACAGGGCAGTTGAAATAAGCGTGTAGTTATGATGGCCTGATATAAACATTGATGACACAATCGGACATGGGGGACATGAAATGGCGAGGAAGGGGACATCGGAACAATCTCATAAGCTGCGTTTCCTCATTGGCGTAGGACTTGAGCCTCCGGTATACAGACTAGGTTAGGGGTGAATCCCACGTTTTATAGCCAACACCAAATTGAAGCCAACTTTGACGAAATGAAATAAGGTGACAAAGTTGTAGGCTTCCTTCACCATGGCATTAAAGGACTTTTATTAGAGTATTTTATATACTGTTTTATAGGGTACCTAGATTTTCTATGTCTTTGGCTTGACTTTTCTGGGGTCCTTTTACGTGTTTCGCGTCTCATTTAGACCACAGTTTAGTGATATCATTAACATCGAATGTATCTCGTGCGAATAGTCGGGGCAGATTCAGTCCAGGCGCGACGCGAATGCGGCTCAAAGACTCGCAATAATCAATTAATTGTTCAAACAAAACGGAATGTTCGATTACAAGGAAAATTCTGTTTGGTAGAACGCGCTGTGCTTTTCCAGAGACGCAAGCTTGGTCCACACGCTCCGTTTTGTACACTCTTTTCGCTGCGCAGTTCAAGTCGTTGCAGCCAAGTCACATATCTGCGCAGGTATATTACTCGTATGTTCAAATCGCAGAATGTGGACAGAATTTCTCAATCAGTTTGTACCTAAAATATTTCTTGTAATCACTACTCAGTACTTACCATATTACAAGGAATGAAATCGTATGTAACTCGAGAGTAAACTTAAACATTTTTATCCGATAGCCTCGACAAAAGCTGTGTAACCTGAGCTATGGATTGGATAAAGAGATGTCAACATAGCTACAGATTCGAGTGCTAAGAAAGTGGGATTGCAACGCTCACTTCGGTCATATAACAACGCCCAGTCTTGCTTCTTCCTCTATTAGTATCCCGTGGTGTATCTTTGAACAAAATAATCCTTCCCCAAGAGTTTGGATGCACTGCACATGACTCGTTTAGCGTAGATTGGCGCTATTTTACGTATTTCCAAGGGAACTTACTGTATTTTCACGCCCCTATTTTAAAGGAGTTCTTTGACAAATCACCCTTGTAAAGGCACCCCTCAAATGTCAGGACAAGACATGGAATTAGGTTCGCAATCTTTCTCTAAAAGACTTTATCTTTTCGCTGGTAGAAATCTGATTTATTTTTATTCTCAGTGGAATTTTCTGATCAGATTAAGGAATCAAAACAGTTTACACGCGTTTGTATTATACTTTGCATAAATGCTATAAGACGTCGACGCTTCCATCAAACCAGTTTTTTAATCTTTATAATTATTTTCAACTTTCTTTGTTTTATAATTAATGATGAGAGTTTGATTTTTTACCCTGCTACAAATAATAATTATTATAACCATAATGTCAAAATGAAATTATGTAAACATCACGAGACAGTTTTATTTCCATTTGGACTTCAACACTAATAACATGAATAATTAAGTATGCTTGACGACCAGCAAGCTCATTGAGGCAGGTGAAGATATGCTTATTAATGAATTATATCTAGATTAAAACACTTAGTACATTAGACATATAAAATTTACAAGGTACTGTCAACAATGTCATGGAATAATTTCTCCGGACAACATATAAATATCGTGTCAAAATCAAGTTATCGAGACTTGCTAATCGATCTGAAAAGAGTAGGCATGAAGAATGGTTGTACCACTTCTTTGCTTGGCCAGGTATATAGCTGGGACAGAAAGAAATTATGATGCATTGCACGTAAAGCAAGTCCACTTGTTTCAAGATTCAAGAGTTCAGAAGTTTTGAATCTGGGATTGCATGTTTTAATTTCACCCTATCGTGTTTTCTGTTTGAACTTGAATTACTAGATGAATTATTCATAATGGATAATAATTATTATTGCACTTGGAAATTGTTGGGTATTTTCTTGAGTTGTGAACGTGATATCAATGTAAAATGATGAACTCATCTCAGCTGATCAGAAATCCCCTAATTAGATGTTCCAAAGTGAGCAACAAATAGAGTAATACTTTTCGTTTAAATCGAAATGATAAAGGACGACACGATCTAACTATTCCAAAATGCAGCAAACTAAAAGAATGTATAACTCACAAAACCTAAAATAGAACAACCATTTCGCATAATTGTTTACTGAAGAGCTATAAAAACGAAATGAAAACATAAAAAAGTCCTAAGGTCCCGAGTGATAAACGCTCTATAGTATCTCTTCAGAAAATATTTGCCAACAGTTAATAGTTCTATAGTTCTTTTTGCATTTGTAATTCCATGCGATTCTTGTGCAGCCATAAATCATTCCTTAGTTATTAATTTCTACTTTTACAAGTTTTATTTTGTACCAAGGTAGTACCTATAAGTAAACTGTAAATTGTAAAGCAAAGTTGAATTTTAGAGCTGCTATTATGGATGTAAAAAAAGAAACGGACAGTTAAAGTGGAGAGGAAGAGGCAAATCCCAGAGCGAGCTGGCTTTGGCTTTGGCAGTATAGTTCTTAATTTGCACTCAGGAGGCCCGGGTACGATTCCCGCGACTGTCATTTCTGACTGATGTTTTCGTGGTTCCCTCAGTCAGGAAAATGCTTGGATGTTCAACTACTAACAGTCTCCTCCCTATCTTCAGTGATTTTCCTTTCTTATTATCACATGTCCATCGTCAACATAATCATTCATCCGTCGCCTAGTTGCAGAATAGTGCGTCGTTAAACACCATTATAATAGAGAAGCAATCAGAATAGTCAGAATTAATCTGATGAAATAATAATGCGATCTGTAGAAAGGGTTTGCGTCGACATGTCTACTGAGGAAAAAAATTGCTCCTGCCAGGTTACAAAAACAATAGACCCCCAGCAGGGTTGAATATTTCACATTTAATAATATGGAACGGAACACCAGAGATATTCGATGTGCAAACTCAAAGATTTGTAGTAATTCACTAATGTAATGCCCAATTCAAATGTAGATACAACATAAAGCTTTTGCAAGTCGACTTTTATAACGAACTTTAATTTCAGAAATTGTGCTGGAAATTGTATTTTTCTAGAAATTGCACTACAAACTAAACGAGCAACATTTTGTGGATTCTTATTTTATTGTAAATAATCTTATCAACAAACAAAATAATTTGGCAAGACTTATTCAATGATGCCGTTCAGTCAGATTATGTCAATTTCATTGGAATAAAGTTTAATTTTTGTCTCAAATAAATTTGAGAGAAGTAAGCAATAATATATTATAACACTTTAGTGTATAGTAATTTGAACATATTGTTCGACTAAGTCATTCAGACATGTTTTGTTTGTAATGACATTGAATTGAAAAGTCTCAGGTTTTATAAAGTAGAGAGCATCCACAAAACGATAGTCGGGATTTCAAGTCAAAGATTTCAAGCGTTTGTAATTATAGGTTGTCACACACATAAAATGAAATGCTGCTCTTCTTCAAAAGATCATCTATTATCTAAGTATTTTTTTATATAACTTTATCCATCCATAACATAAGCTAAGCACACTTCACGTTTTTGATTTCATTTCAATGCTAGAATCCTCCTACCACTTAGATCTCTTAAATCCTCATCCCTGAATGATATTTTACACACAGCCTCTCTCTCATCTCAGTCTACCTGCAGACTTGTCTGGACCATTGGACACGTTAGACATTCCGAGAAGTGGTTTTTATTTACGATTCGAATAGCAGGCAATTATTGTTTCTTCGGAACTTTATAGATGCGTTTTGTGACCACGTTCACTGCGTTTTCGAAAATGTTTGTGATGTTACATGGACATCGGGGGGTGGGGAGTCATTTAAATACTAAGAACATCTTTCTAATAGCTTTATAGGGGTTAAGGCCTTGGGATTGTTTTTGGAACATTCACGAGAGCTATGGTTTGTCATTGGAACAGGATGCAGGTTCTATCAATTTTATTGGACACTTTACTTAGTATACCGAATTAAAATCATGTATGAATTAAACGAGTAAGCATGTTAAAAATGGCACGTACGTCCTTTTACTGGTCACGGTTAACGTTTTGAAACAATGCAATAACCTGATTCAAGTTGAAATCACAAGCGGTGCTACATTACCCATTAGCGTATATATCATTAACCATCATAATTAGCTGTAAATTCAAAATATTACAATATCACTGACTAATTTGAAGGAATTAATTTTCATGTGATTAAACGATAAAATTACAATTTCGTCACCGCGTTGACTATAACATTTGATTTTAGCATTGTTCCAATTAAATTGGAACGTAAATAATTGCAGATTATAGGTATCTCTAAACATCGGGTTAGTTAGGTCAAATGCATATACACAGCGATTTCATGATAAAATACGAACACCTAGGTTATTCGTATCATGATAGATATTACGATCCTAAAAGCAAGATCTATAAAGAGTTCTACAATTAACATTTATTTTCAATTTGCTATGAGGAATACCTACTAAATGCTTTTCACGATCAAAAAATTGATTTATACACCTATTTATTCTAATAAGTATCCAATTTTCTTATTTGAAAACATGCCTATTTTCATGTTAGTAACAACTATTTTACTACATGTGCATTATTGAGTGGCAAGTTGTTGTTTATATTTCTTAGTTTATTATTATATTGTATTGTTGCAATTAAGTGGGCTCATAATTCATGTGTTTATGCTTACAATTGCAACAAGTTCTTCAACAATGCTTGTATAACATGGACATGATGAACTCGAAGTTCGGTGTTCTTGCAGATCACAGCATCTAGTTGTCTGGATGCTACCCCTCATAGTGCGTTCCCTAAGCCTTTTGTTAAGAAGCCATTGTCAATTGCATCACATCTAATCAGTGTCAAAATTAATATAATAGAGAAAACCAACTGTATCTAAGCGTAAGGGAAACAGTAATGGTGCCGACCTAAAGAATAGAAAAGATGGCTGAGGGGTTTGTAAAAACCAACAGTGTTCGGGGGCAAGCCCCAATGTTTACGCATTGGGTAATGCGTCAGATAGAGAAATAGATAAATGGATGAGAAGAAAAGAGAAAGAGGACTTTATTAAAATTGAACATTGGCAAAACGTGAACCTCATGCGGGGTTTTTGTAAAGTAACATCTGTTATTGTGTTTTATTTGAAATGATTGGTTGAATTTATAATGCGTGTGTTTGAAAGGATCCAATCGATTATTTTGAATGCATTATCAAAACGTTTTGAACATGCTCAATGATTATGCGGGGTGGAGATATATGGTCGAATATTGCCTGAAGAAACGTAAGAGATCGAGCAGTTAGCACATTGAAATTAAACGTGTAATTTTTATAGGAAAATATCCCTTCAGGCTAAACGAACAATTGACTCAATTGCAGGGTTATAGAATACTAGATCACAAATAAGAGAATCAAAAGAAATGTTGAGTCAACCCCTAGATGTAGTTGCTTTGTTTTTATTCTGAAAAATGTAGGGTCAGGTGTGTCATTTTCTATTTAATATTATGCGGTCTCTGAATTGCTATGATTTAGCCAAGGCTTTTTCAAATACCGGCAATTAGCCCTGAGGTGTAAGAATCAAGTTTAAAAACCATTCGACTTTGATATTACAACTCATCAAACTGAAAACGTTTATCGAAATAATAGAAATTATCAAAGCCATTGACTTGAAATTGACAAAACATATACCAGTTACGAAATCACCTACTATTATCCTATTTAAACTGTTAGATATCTTCAAGTTGGGTTGGCGGTAGAACCTGAGGAGATGAGAAGAATGAGAACTGAGATGGATATAGTCTCGATGTAAACCACACAAATGATTCGATGTTAGGATCTTGTCATGTCTGTTGGATCATTAAGACAATAAGTCAAATTTAATGCGGCTTAATTTTACCACAAAATATACCACACATTTACGTTATTATGCCAATTCTCTTTGCCGAAATTTTTCCGAAAAATTTCTTTGAAACTCATTTCTTGCCGGATGAGTGCCTAAGGTAAAAATGATAATTGCTCATAGTTTAGTTCCTAATAAATAAAGGTATTCAACCATAGTTAAGAAACGGGTGTTACGATAATAAAACTCACACATTCAGTTCGAAATTTTGAACAACTTTCATCACTCCATTATAATTATAATCATCACATATTCATCCTTCTGTTCCGACTTCAGCTTATGTCAAGTCTAAGGGTGGAAAACATCCCTCGCCTCTAGCAGACTGCTTATTAGTATCAATCAAAGTATATCCCACGTCAAACACCTCACACTCAATCTCCAACCAATCAGGTTCTCATTTAAACATCAAAGATTTACATCTGAACAAAAACAATTAAATAATTCAATGGAAAAGACGATTAAACAAATAGACAACATTCAAAATTCACTGCGCATGCGCGACGTGCCGTATTGCATGTTGGGCTTAGGATGTGAAGAGTTTGACAGCTGCCTGGTTGACAGTGCTGAGATGCATAAAGGAAGAATGTTTTTCGGTGTTTATTATGTTATATCATCTCTGTATTTAAATGTAACTAATTTTAGTGGTATTCAACATTATTTTATGAATAATACTAAGAATAGCAGATCGTACGGAACAGTGTGTTGTGTTCCATTGAGCAAAAATAACACTAAATTTAGCCGTGAAGTGTCGTTTCAATACTTTCAAGGGACGTTGATTTGAAGAAAGAATGAGGCGTGTGAGGCGAATTGGATCTCAGGGAAAATGTAGTAAATGGTCCCCTATTAAGAACCACAGAATATGTGGTGCACATTTTAACTGGTTATAAGAAATATGAAGAAAAATTGCCCTGTTTTTCCCCTAACAAAATGAATAAATGAATAAACCGAAATGAATAACCAATAGGTCAGATTGATTTGTTAATTAGTTATGTATACAGGAACATACTTTGTCACATTTTGTCAGAATTTCTGACAAAAATAAGATTTTCGGCTACCTACAAATGTCCTGTTTGTTAAGAGGGCTTGGTAGTGAGTTTGACCTTGAAGAGTTTTTTAATCGATTTTTATCAATATCTTTTTCCAGTGTAATTGTTAACAAAATAGGGCTATGGACGTGAATTCAGAACAGTTCAATGAAAATAATTCCATAGCTTGTAATTGTTTATTAGATATACTTTGTCCTACAGGTGTTTAGAACCCGAAAATTTAGTAATTTTCGGGTTCTTAACACCTGTTGGACAAAATTAAACTAATAGCTTATTCCAAACTATGAAATTATTTTCATTGAACTGTTCTGAATTCACGTCCATAGCCCTATTTTGTTAACAATTACACTGGAAAAAGATATTAATAAAAATCGATTAAAAAACTCGTCAAGGCCACGCTCACTACCAAGCCCTCTTAAGAGGAAAAATAACTTGAATACCCCTGAAAGCGATAAATATGATTTCAAGCCCAGGCTAATAATATCTACAATATTGGATTTACATCTTACACTAAAAATTTTCAACAAAAACATAATTTATTGCGTCTTATCCATTCTTTCTTCAAATCAACGTACCTTGAAAGTATTGAAACAACACTTCACGGCTAAATTTAGTGTTATTTTTGCACAATGGAACACAACACATTGTTCCGTACGATCTGCTATTCTTAATATTATTCATAATTATGTTGAATACCACTAAAATTAGTTACATTTAAATACAGTCTACAGAGATGATATAACATAATAAACACCGAAAAACATTCTTCCTTTATGCATCTTAGCACTGTCAACCAGGCAGCTGTCAAACTCTTCACATCCTAAACCCAGAATGCAATGTTGATAGTTGTAGATGGCGCTCGGGGTTTAAAATGTTGTCTATTCACACCGTTTTATTTACACAATGAATTAATTATCGGAAGTTTTTTTTCTCCTTCGTGAATCGCGTGCAAGTCTTGTCATGATTATTTCAAATTCCCCGCGCTTTATGATGCGAACATGGAACTGAGAAAACATTGTTTCTTTTTTTTCACCTTAGCTAATTCGGACACTCTTCCACAAACAAAAACCATAACCCATCATCCTATCTCATCTTCTACCTGTAACTAGATCACGGTTTCGTTTTGTAAAATAATATGATGTTTCTTTCTTTCTATTCCCCTCTTGTGTTCTACAAGGTGATACACAGCGGGATTGCTTGTTATAGGTCGGGCCCCCCATTGGGACCTGACCATACGTTCCGAGACTAGCAACAATTCACATTCAAAATTATCTCATATACTGTTCATTTACCTTTTCCTAGACGAATTATCATTACTACTTGTTGTTATTCAAATAGGAACCTGTCCAAGTAATCAGAAGCTTCTCATTCTTTCCGTGCCGATTTAAATGTAGAACGTCAGTTATGGTAAGAAGTATTTACGTTCAAAAGTTTTTTTATAGAATTATGTTCTGGACTTTAGCCTTTGTTGTCACATTTTGTATGCATCCAAGGAATTGCATGAACTAATGATAAACTGATTGTGTTTTATAAATAGTTATTGATCACAAATATGATAGGTAGATGTCTGACAAGAATAGCTAGAATGTGGACATTTTAGTAATTATTAAATTAATTCCTGCCGTGAGCCAGTTTCGTTAAACACATAAAAAAATAATCAGTGGTGCAAGGCGACATGAAAAAACGTTATTTTTCTGCATATGAGTTAAAAAAAAACAACGCCAAATAATTTAATGAGACAAGCTTTTCGACCACGTAGTGTGTAACTTTCCAGAGGTCATGCAGAAACGCAACAAACGGAATGGCTAAAACACACAATACCATAGCTCTCTAGCACAATGTATACGTAGATATACAATAGACATTATCTCATTCTACACAGCCACTATACTAATTGTGCAGAGGTGTCGTATGTAGATACATGCCATTTAACTGAATACTAATTCCTATTTGGTTTGAGATTTCATATAGGGACGCTTACGATATAACTAGATATATGTTGATTCAGCAATGGGTAGAGCTTGTTTAAATGTATGCTATGTCACGATCGCTATAGTTAGCGAAGTAATGTTGTATTTTCGCGATGACGAGAGCTCCCTCCCCCACCCACCCCTCCCGAAACACTTTGATTGATGAATAGAAGGATTTAATCTACGTTTCAAGTCAACATGAGTTTGCCTCCCTCCCCCGCACTCCGTGTTCCAGATAGGTGGAACTAGATTGCGAGCGCGGAGGCAGATGTTTATAAGGTGTGAGTGAGAAGGTTCGGACTATTTGTTTTAGTGTTCTTACGCAAGATGGCGCTAGGTCGGCGAATCTCAGCGAAGAATGTAATTGTTATACTTTTTCTGTAGCTGATTGAAAACCGCTTGATATTATAATAATTGATACTAAACGACCTTACTACCCTTTAAAGTGGTCCTAATTTCCAGCACCAAGGAAATTTGACACCAAGACACCAAGACAACCTAAATAAAACTATTTTAATTATTTTAACCAATATCTCAAAATCAACAGGAATATAGAAAATATCAAATAAACAATAACATATCTGAATGCCTGACTAAGATTATCATTGGCTACCGACAATGTCGCGGATGGTGGCTGCGTGATCTTGGGATGTGAAAGGAGTCGGCAGGAAGGGGTCTTCTGGTCATATTACTGGAGATAGTTCGCAGGCAATAAATCACTGTGGCGCCTTGTTTGGCTTCCAGAGGCTTCTTGTATGGAGTCGAGGCGAATGTCGACAGTCATTTGTAAAAGTTGATCTCCAGAGTTGACATTAATTCAGTGGCGTAGAGTCGACTTAGAAGAGAAGCACATAGATTAAGTTAGTTGGAGAAGATTTGCAACCAGCACAATGTCAAAATCTTGTATTTAAATACTAACTAGTAATGTGTAAGAATAGAATTTAGAATCAGTTTTAATCGACTTAAAGTAAGTGTGAATTTGTCAATATAATAGTTTGTGTTTGATTAAAGAAGTCAATTTACAAATGAGGGCTGGACTCAAATCAATTGTTTAGGAAAATAGCACAGTAAAAAATTGTTCCAATCAAGTAGTTTCAATTGCGACATTTACATGACAAAAACGTAGGAGTGACGAATTTCATGGTTCCCGCCTAAAAAGCAGTGATGCTTAATTAAATTATCGCCTAGGGAGTAATTGGTTCCGGGTTCGATCCCAAATCAGAATTCTTCGTTGTGTTACTACTTTTATAAGTAACAACACGACAGTTTCATTCAATAAATTGTACTCGTCTTCATTAAAGAGTGGAACGATAATATATAATGTTAATTTACACGAAAATAATAATTTAAATTTTATTTACTACAACTTTGTTGACAAAGTTATCAACAAAGCTAGAAGTGTCACTAATATATTCGATGTGTTGTTTGATTTCAGATCCTCCAAGACTTGAAAAATCACCACTGTTAGCGAATGGCTACAACCACCCACCAACCCACCTAAACCACATGCAGTTCATGCAACTGAATCACCACCCATCTGCTGCGCACACGGCAATCTTGTCTCCGGCGGGTATTCCCCATCACGCGTTGTCAAGGGCTGATGGCTCCATCATCAAGAATCAGGGCATCCCAGGCATGGACGTCATTGCCAGGTAATGCTCATCTTCATTCATCATCATTTCACTCGACTGGAGTTATAGTATTTTTCTCTCCCAGCATATTATCGCACTATTTTGTACATCCCTCAGAAAGGTGGAGTGCGGATGTTTTACCGCAAGTGCAGGTAGCTGTCAGCAAATACAATGGAAGGGATGCTAAAACCGAGGGATAATGACATAATACGCTGGGAGAGAAACGCGAGAAAACGCGAAACGCGACAAAAAGCGTAGAGTGGATATTACGTTTCTCTGTTGTCAACACAAATATCCAAATAGTTTGCAATAATACTTCTCTTTTATCATCGTTTATCATATCTAAAATTCTTTTCTCTCATGCGAGGTGCTGTTGGTCAAACTATTACGTATTAACGTATTGAGTGCATATTCCACGGCAACCGAGGATGCAAACTTTCGCTCAAATCATTGTTGGCTGCGCAAGTGCAGTGGCTTCAATTGGTCATCTCACGGTTCGATTTGTCACTGTTTGAAGAAAAAGATGTCTCTTTGACAGTTTGCACCCGCTGTTTCAGTGAAATGCAGGCTTTAGTTCATCTCCATGCCATCACCTTTGCTTCCTCTCTCATCTATTTCCTCTTCAGTCATTGTTAGTGTTTTTAAATATACTGAGGAAGTATTTAGACTAATTTTTATGCAGAAAAACATTAATGTTTACTGCAGTATAGCTTCCCATAGAAAATGTCAATTGCCTGTTTTCTTTCAACAACTTCTAACAATCTGGGAATCACTAGAAACGAAATGGTTGAGAAAGCCAAGAGCTCCCCTAATTGAGCTCTGTAAATCAGTAGCTCTTAGCCGTTCCATGGCTAACCTAGGGGATTTCAAGAGTGCGATAATACCTTAAAGAGGAAAGTGCACCAAAGGTTGCAGACGTTTTGACTTTTCTAAGGTTTTAATCCGTCTTAACCTGCTTAACTCAATGTCTTCAAATCCAATTTCAAGTCTTAACTTTCAAACCATACTTATTTATTCCCTTTCCCGTCTTGGAATGTTCTCTGCTTTAAAACTGAGGGTTGTGTAAGACACAGATGTAGCCGAACATTTTCCACACAGCTTAGACAAATAATAAAGGTTTAATCACATTCAGAGGAATCATAATGCTCTTCTATATGCCTACATTGTGTGTAATGGGAAAGGGATTAGCGTTTTCTACTTCATTCATCATTCACTGGATTCTAAAAACGCAGAAAAGCTCATATTCACACTGCGTCGAAAGATGGAAGACGGAGAAGCGTAATCACTCCTCTCAGAGGGAGTAAAATAGCGTAAAAGAATGTTCTGAGGGGAAGTCGGTAGTTACTATCCTTAAGGTGGATTAATCATTCAGAATCTTTTCTCGCGGATTCCTGACATTTTACAGAAACCAACCTTCTCTTATTTTCTCCTCTTCCTTTTCCCGTAATCCTTCTTATGAAAGATTTGCATATTAATTAAAAGCAAAGCGATGAAATGATAATCAACGAACGCGCTAGTACGTAGGTGGCGCCTCGACTAGGATGTGCGGAGTTCGATAGGGTTACAGATGTAGATGGAAGCTGTGCTCCACGAGATGGATAATGCCGGTGATAGGAACAACAAGACCTACATATTTAATAAAACGCAACATTCGAAGATAAGAGGGATATTTTCATGGCAGAGGCTCATCTAAGAATAAAGCATCTTAACTTTCCACATAAACTTTCCACGGGATTTTCAAAATTAATTCGCTTTTGGTCAATGTCGGTTTCGAAAATCTATTTCTGAAGATTATTAGATTGGCAAAATTCTTGAAATACACGAAGGGTTTTAATACGACATAACATTTGACGAGTTTTATTTTGTGCCCCCGAAGAAAATCTCCTAATCAAAATCCTCGGGGATATAATAAATAATATGTCCCATCTTCAAAGACGCTCACTGCTCGAATCCATTCCAATCTTGTAGTATGTTACTTTTTCAATTAGCGTCCACGAGAAAGCGGAAACGGCAAAGGGAAACTGATATTAAAAATCCTCTAATCGTGTTCTCATCGTGTCTTTTAGGTCCGGCATCTGGGAGAACTGTCGAGCCGCTTACGAGGATATTGTCAAACATCTAGAAAGGTAAATTGCGACTTTTTCCGTCTTCATATTTCTAAATCCACCATTCATCTGGTAATGAATCTAGGCGCATCTCGTTTCGAAGATCTAAAAAATTACTTCCTCCTCGTAAGTCGTTGATTCCAGTACAGCGAGCGCTCTCCACTTTGACTGTTTTTAAAATACTTTTCATGCAACCGATAAAGTTATTTAAAGCAGTATAAGTATTAGTATAAACAGTATACTATTAATATAATCGAAGTATAGTAAAATTAGTGTATTTCTTTTATTTGTTTTGGTTCAGAGACTAGACACAAAAAGTTGTAAAATCAAAAACAAAAAGACAGTCCTAAAAACAATTTTTCAACGGTTCATTCTTAAGATTTTGCATTGAAACTAGCGCCCAATGAAATAGTAAATGATTAAGAACATTTCGCATTTAACTTCCAAATCCCCTTAATTAAAAGCTTTACTCTCCCACTCCAGAGCTGCACGCAACGATTCAGTATTTGTTTTGAACGATAACTGGGATGAAAATAATTAGTGTTGTTCCCAGTGAAATCCCTATTTAAACCTGACGTCTACTTAACGTGCGTCAGATGACAGTGTGGCGTGATTCTCGTGCGGCTCGCGGGACGACAGTGATTGGTCGCGGTGTCAACGTGCGTTAGGCGCCACCGCGTCACTAGGCGCCAGGGTGCGGGGGGGACCGTTCACTTGACAACTCCATAAAGCAAGTTTCCGATTGGCTACGCATTGGTTTGGCGTTTCACGTTACTCATTTCGGCGATGTAGTGACAATAGCCCCTTGGCTGGTGTAGGGGTGTTGCGAGTAAAATGCGCACAGATTATGCGGGATTACAAGCATTGTAAAATGGAACGTTGGACTCGTTTGATCCCTATGTTAATTCCGTGCATTTATGCAACAATTATTCAATGTTTTTATTACAATAAACCTATTTTCTTGGATAATTTCAAAGAGCACACTCTTCTGCAACATATCTATAGGAATGATTATGAGAATGATTGGCAGTGATGATTGGGAATGATTGGTGGTGTTTGGTAGATAATACAATTCTAGCATTTTCCTGGATATTGGAGAGATCATAATAAACAACAATCAGATTATCTGCACTCGATTTGAAACCGAAAATACCCGAATGACAATACCACAAACCTCTAAATGACTCTAAATAATTCCATTCCCATTGGCAGCGTTTTCAAACCATTTAAATGCGAATCCATCGAAGTCGGTATGCAAATGAAGGGAAGCTCACACCTCAGTTAAGCGCCAGGGCCGGCGCCAGTTGTTAAACAATGTCACAGTGCTTGAGTTATGGTGGTATAATTCTAATGAATTGAATGCCTCGTTACCAAAGAAGGGGTCACTTCCACCAACTGTATAATTCGTTGTGTTCATTTCTGATTGTCCAGTCATGGCCTAAAATCACACGCATAGAAAACGTTACTTTACAGGGAAGATTGATTAATTTTCCGTTCTAAATTCAAATCAGTGTTCTGCATTTAGCTTAGGTTGGAAGTTTTCGTCTCTCTCTCTTCCTCCCCTCTCTTACTTTCTAGTTATAAACGTTTCATTCGAATCGCTTTAACATGACTGGACCCGACACCAGCACATTTCAATGCTCTAATCGGTCGTGACAAGCTCGCGACAAAAACACACGAGAGAAATTCACTTCACTTTGTTCAATTGGAATTTAAATCGAAAATGAAAACAGCAACTATTATGAACATTGATGAAATAAATTAATATTATTGAAAGTTTGCTTTTGTGTTTTGTAAACTGGAACTTGACAGCATACATAGCATAATTCTGAGGATAATTACGAGAATATTTACTTCACTGTATACAGTAGTATATTGAGTCACTAAAACTACTTTATTTTATACATCATGCATGTATGAAAGAGAGTTTACACAAGTTTGATAGTACTGGTAGTTTGGTAGTACCATTACGTTCAGTCAATGTTTCACTCAATTACCTACTTTGAAAAGGATGTCACTTCAGAAAATTTGTCAAACTTATTGATCATGAAAAAGAATGGTTTCCATATGAATTGAATTAGTGATTTCTGATTACAGGTCCAATTAACTTATATTTCACGAAATATCATGTTTACTGAAACTACGTTACGTGAGATGAAGCGATAACGAACCAAGATTCTATGTAATAAATCAAAGAAGGGACATATTATTTTATCTCAGTGATTAGCTTAAACAAGTTTGTTATTCCCTTTAAAGCTAATCTTTTTCTCCCTTTTACAAATGAAAGTAGCTGATTTTCTTGAAGCGGGGCGAATGACTGGATGTTTGACGGGATGCTTGGAAGGATGGGCGAGGGGAGAGGGAGGAGGACCGGTGCCATATTATTAATGACGAGCACCGAGTTGATGACAGGATGGGAGAAAATACTGATGAACCAAGGAATGGAGGGAGATAATGATAAGAGAAAATAGGGGTTGCTAATGATTCGAGTAAAATATGCTTAAAAATGTGTTAAAACATCTTCAAATCCGTGGAATAATGTGGAATAATAGAACAGGAATTATATATAAATGGCGAATGATTTACAGCCGTGGCCGTGTCTCGCATCCTAGACGCCAGGAATCGTCCTCTTCCATTCATGATTTTCCATGCCTCTCCATGTCATTGTCATATATCAGGAATTACATTCGAAATTATTCTGGCACTTCATTAAAGTAAATACTGCCCTTCTGATTAGAGTCTATAGGATTTGATTGTAAAATGACTGAAAAACGAGACAAAGCACAACATGTGTTTACAAATGATTTGTCTCGAGCGTTCCTGCTAAATTGTCTAAACAACACGGCACCTCCACCAAAACGAAAATAAACAAATCGCGATGTCACTTTTTGACAAATTAACTAATTAAAACCTACCGTCCTTTTGACAAATATGCCGCGTCTAACTAAAACTAAACAAAACAACAATCAAGAATGACAAGAGCCGGTGAGATAACGAAACCTACCCAAAACCATTCGAAGTCTCGAAACAGAGGATCTCACTCCCTCTCGTTATGCATCCTGTTTTCTGTCCTTCCATCTTCGTCGGTATAGCTGTCGGCAAAGTGTATAATAATATGATAGCTCAGAGTATGGCATTATTAAAGTGTGTGTTCTCATTAATCATTTAATTGGACACTGGGCGCAACGTAACGCCAGCCTCAGTAGATATATGACGCGACTATAGTCTGCAGACAAGGGACCCCCAAAAAGTTAAAAACCACTTTTAGAAAACAAGCTCGCGCGAAGATGACTTGAAAGTCATGTGACACGCGCTTTGTGTTCGAAGCTTATTATAATCTATCATCACTTGGAGAATGTGACATAAAATAATAATAATATTGTGACTAGGTTGAAGATTCTAGTCTAGAAGATCGACGCAATTAAAATTTGATGTCTCAACTTAATATTGCAATCAGTGCTGGAACCACATTTACAAATTATTTTTAATGCTTTTTTTTAGTAAGCTTCTTCTTTGCCTATAAAAACATTCCCAAGACGTAATTTTGTCTTTCATTCAATGGTAAAAACTTCATTAACAAAATGTCCACAAATTAATTAATTTGCGTGCCTTTTAATAATTCATTTTTAACATCTTAGTATTTATACACATTCTTTGTGATAACTATTAGAATACAAATACCTATTTTGTAAGTGTTTTTAAGTCAGTGCACAGGAATTAATAATGCTAGTTTAACGCTTTACTTGTGCAAATCTCCATGCATAACAAGAGATGGAAGTATATTGGTGTCATAAAATGTTTCCACCTACGATTATTGTTATCAACATAATGTTGCATTATATACGCTAATTAATTGGCCAATTATTTTAGAACTATTTTAACGTTCGCCCCAGTAATTAACAGTTTCGACGACACAGGTCTTTTTCTTGAACAATGCGTTTCTTCTGCCTTACCCTCTTTCGATGTTACAGAACATAATAAGAAATACTACATTTATATTCTGTGATGAGTGTCTAATTAATTATTTTCGGTATATTATTATGGTAATAAAAGGTATTATATTCGGACCCTGCCATAAAATAAACAACATATCCATCTACATCAATGTAGTGTGCAGGTGTTTGAAAGAACTTATGAGAAAAAGAATTTAAACTTGATAATGTACCACCAGTTTTAGATTTTACCGAAATCTAAAGTTTAACTTATCCATCAAGAACATGAAAGTTTCAGCATAACACTCAATGATCACTACAATGATAAATTATTTCTTATATTATTTCTATTTCTTATCTTAGTAATGAACATGTATTTATTACTCACATAAAACTATTTATGAACGCAATTACATAATTAAATGTAGAACTAGATTAATAAGAAGCCTTAATTGATAGTGCATCTTACAATATTTAAAATTACACGTCATAACGTTGATCTGCTTAGTGTAAAGAAGCGATCAGAAAAAGAATGAAACAAAATCACGATGAAAACTGGCTCCGCTTGCACCGCCTTAATTTGCTGAAAACATTGATCTTGATGCAATTCACGTCAACACCGATCGGTCGGCGTTTGGCAATATCTCCGACAAGAATAGGTAGCGTCTTCGGTCTCAAGTCAGGTCTGCACTTTTGACAAGTTGTTTTATCTGTTCTATTAATGTACTTTCTAAACACGTGTGAGAGCCAAACATTGTCAAGTTTGTATCTTAAACTGTTGAAACAGATGGGGGGTTCGAAATAGATTAATTAAAAAGCAAATTGGCGAAGACAGAACGACTCTTAATGAGACGAAACAGGGGCGTGGACATATTTGAAAAAATATACAAGAAACCGCAAGTTTTGAAAATATAACAGTTTTCCTTTGAATGTGTCTTTCAGTATACTCGAGTGATCACGCTAGGTGACGATGGTAAAGGTTTCAAACCAAACGGTTTTTTATGCAGTGTTCCTAAAACAGCTTAAAAACAAACTTTAAATCAACCTTTGCTCAAAATACTTTCAACAACATCAAGTTTGGGTGAAAATAGTAACACTAATAACCTACTGTATTCAATTTAGACTCTATGAGGGAAAACAAAACATGGACGACAAAATTAGCTGTTCCCTATTTGTCAACAGTTCACAACGAAGGTAAAAAAACCTTAAACAGTTCTTGTTAGTTTCGTTTGACGCGTATCCTTATGAAGCCATATATTACTATGGCAAAATATCAGTTGGGTTCTTTGCACATATAATAACAATTTGTTTATTTTGTAGTGTAAAACAAAATATTTAATTTGAATTTAATCAAACCAAAGTTAAATTGACATCATTTACTTGTTATACTCAATAAATAACTATAGAGTAGACATTTTATATATGACGATGTATTTTGAGAATCCATACAAGCAGGGTGTAAAGAAAAATATACGAAAAACAACAAACTAAATGATACAAAACGAAGTAAAACGTCACAAAACGTCACTAGTAGAGACGTCACCTCCCTCTGTGACTGTTACATTCTAGGAGGGGGAGGTTTGATTACACACGAAATATACACAAATTCCCTTTCCAACGTTGATTTTCTAAGCGACTCAATCCATCCATCCATCTGGCTATGAAATAGATTTCGCCGTTCAGATCTCTGGATGTATTTACTTGAAACCATTTACTTGAATGTCAGGGGATTAGTGAAGTGAACAACCGCAGAGCAAGAGGGCACGAGAGTAACAGCTCTTTCCTTGCTCGAATAGGTAAATGTGGAATAGAACAGAGAGCCTCGTCATATGGATTAATAATGAGATGAAGTGTAACGCAGAGCAAGATTACATTGTACTGCGAGTAACGAAAATTAAAATCTCCATAAACCTCAAGATTAGGTTTCGTATTATTTATTAGAACTTAACAAACTGCGGAAGGGTTAATTGAAGAAATGGCTGCAGGAAAAGTCTAACTTAACAATATGCAAAGAAGTTAGTTACATTAGAAAGTTGACTTTTCATAGCTTTATAGCATCATGTAAAACTAGCACTAAAATATCTTTGCCATTAGAACACCTACCACGAAAACTTATTCTATATTTCTTTGATAATAATAATGCAATCCGAAGTTACTTGCAAGTAGTTTTTTTCAACTGGTTCCAACTCCAAAAAGATAAATGTGCAGTATTTCAAATCATAATGAACAACCAACGTTAAACCACACAATCTTTTGTCCATTCACCAACTGATTTACTAAGATGAACTTTGTGATAGTCCTTGTAGTTATTTTCGACGAAAGTGTATTGTATTCTATAGTTTTGCAAGTCCATCTATACACACATATCCATGGCACAGGGGCAATGCTTTTGTTAGGGCAAACGTTTATTGTCACAGTCACGCAACCTGCAATACACTACATGGCAAAGGCAGAAGAAAGATTACCAAACTAACTTATGTTCTTTACATGGTGAAATAAATTGGTCCAACATCACGCGCTCTAACGAAAACTATAACTTACGATTAAAGACAATCTTGCAGATTGTAAAAGGAACAGAAGAGAAAATAGATAGAATCATTGAATCTTCATTTAAAGAATATAGAAAGGATTCCAAAATCACGTAAGGTATATAAAACTCTTCATGTTTTTAATGAGTCACAATATAAAAAAATCGAACAGACCCCTCTGGTATAAGAATTCCTACCAACTAGTTTCGGAATTTATTTCTTTGAAATGTCCTAACTTAAATTTTAGATGGGTAACATACTCTAATCTCCACATTAACGAATTGAATAGCAACATAATGATCAAATAACAATCATGTAATCGGTATTCGGGTATTTTATAGTTTTGTTTCATCAGGTATTTCTGAGCAATAAAACTTTTGAGTAAAGATCATTTGTGTGTGGCTTTGATGACAGCCAATTCCCTATCTTCACTAAACATCTATACGCTCAATACTATACAAGAACATGTTTAATTGCTTTGGAATCAGTTTTTATAGCCATGTTAGTGTGAATTGTTGGCTTCAAGGCGGCAGAGATTGCGGCCAAGTGAATCTCCTATAAGGCCCGGGGAGATTGGTTTTTTCGACAAGAACTTGAGATGAGAAAGAGATTTGTTTGTTTATTGTCTAGTCTTTATGTCATCCCTTTTTAACGACTCAAATCTGCATTGTTATTCCTACTCGGTGTTGTCTTCGCAAAGATATTTATTTTATTGTGGGCGGTTAAAGGATTATTTTTTAGAGTTCCATAAAGCTTAACGTTCTTTAATTGAATTTTGAGGAACTATGATTAAAAAATACATATTTTTGTCTAGACACCAGCCTCCCCCCCCCCGTACCATTCGTTAAAGGAAAGTTAATACCGGGTTCGATCTCCGTCACTGACTATCAAGATTGTGGTCCGTCGTGGTTTGCGCGATAAACGTACCTACTTCTTTTACTACTACAATTCCTCCTCTTTCGCATCGTCACTTCCCAGTAATGCTCATAATCATTCACTAACGCACAATATGCAATAATTATCTATAAAGAGGCTGTGATCATCATCAACGAATGCAATATTGTTCTTTAAATCTAAAGAGTAGTGCTCTTTTGAACGATGTTTGAGCAAAATGATTGATTGTTGACTAATACTTTGAACGTGTCTTCTTGAAGTTATACATTCTGATCGACACAGATATCCTCAAATCATTATTGATAGTTGCATTCTGGGTATGACAGTTGCCAGATTATTCCATACTTTTCTATTGTTTTTCCCTTAAACTTTGCATCTGATGACGGCATTGGAAAATATTTTCAAGAGGATACTTGAAAATATTGCTGATCTCTATCGACAAAGGCATTAGATTTTTTTACCTTTAACCATATCGCACGGTTGATGGAACTTGTATAAAAAAGAATTCCCTCTTCAAATGTCGCCTATACCTAGAGATTCTTTATAAATTTTAAATTCAGTGTACTTAGTCAAACTTTGCCGATAAACTGTAATTTACAATAGTGATTTATTTTGCACTGTATTTATCGAATAGGATGAATGAAATGTGCATGAGAGGGATCCTTCCAGCTACAGGGTGAGAATGTACCGACTTAAAGGGTGAGTGGAGGGGATGAAAGGGATTGGGGGTGGGGGGTGAGGGGTAACGTGAAGCCACGTGCTTCTGATGGATGGAATAATATATTGGTTGACAATACGCGATGACGGGCATTAAGCAAACAGAGGGATAAAAAAATTCAACCTTTACTATTGTCCTAGTCTGGGATATTAATAAGATTAAGCAAATACTGGTTAATACGCGAAATAATCGCCTCTCTTCTATAGAAACTTGATATAAAAAGGGGTTAAAATCTAAAAAATCTTAATTCTGTATCAATTTTGGCGAGCTTACATAGGATCTGTACCAATTATTCATGTAACATTTCATCTCTATCATTTGCTTTCTTTCACTATACCCATTTATATTGTTTGTCTTTTTCCGGAGTGAAAATTTTGAAGGTACAATAATTACATTATTTAGTATTGAACCTGATTAAATTTTCGTCAAAATCGGAACTAGAAAAATAATACTTGGGTCTTCTTCCGGTTCGTTTGTTACTTTACGTTCCTCAACATCTCTTTCACCTGTTCCGAAATGATTATTTGAGCGGGCTATTTCTTCAGTCGCGTGTGGTCTAAGAATCATGAACGCTGAACAACATTAGTGTACACTAAGGTAAGACAATTTATGTTGCTCACGAAACATGCAATTATGATGTCAATAGAAACAACTAAACACGTGGTGAAAAATTATGCGCCATTTCACATTTGAAATTTCGGTACTATTATAGGAAATGCTTTAATTGACCGCGTTATGAGTCAAGAGTCGTGGACCTCTTCACAGCAATTTTGATTGTAACTAACCGTTTTTAGACTACATGTAACATAAATTTATTAAAATTTTCAAATTCAATCCCTAATTCATTCCCTAATTTACATAGTTCAAATTGAAATGAAATATGACTTAAAAAAAGTTGAAGGAGTAAAAAAGTCTATATTCTTTTCTACACCAATAAATAACTTGACCGGGAACGTTTTTGACACATTAGATCTGGATTTGCGATTGATTTTCCATATCTCGGTTATCTAGCATGTGTGGAAGTGACAAGGGGTGACGATAGAGGGTGGAGAAAGAGGGAAAAATCTAAAGAATGGAAATATCCTCAGAAAAGAATTAACTTTTTATTCAGTTTGTTTCAAAAAACCTGCCAATGGATTGACAAATGGTTGGGGTTTATTCATGTTCAAAAGAAAAACGAGTTCCAAATTGAAATTCAATATTTTTCACCACACTATGCCGTTGGACGCTAAGAGAGAGAAACTTGAGATGCTTATTCTTCTGTTCAGAACACTAATTCGGTCCAAGTTAATTCATAGCTTATTGATCCGTGACAATCCCTTTCATTCACTTCAACTCAACATTGGCCTTCACTGCGATCGAATCCCCGCCGTAAAAGCGAGATTCACGAAACATGCCAAATTCAAACACGACAATTACAGGGAGCTTATAAATCGAGTTGGGACTCTTCCAAATACAAGTATCTGCCGTTTTTAAATTGATTAATTAATATTTTTAATTCTTAAAATACATGTAAATTAGAATAAATTACTGCAGTATAATTTCAGTTTTATTGCAAATGTCAAAATGGTTGTTTTTCGCCATTGCGAATAGTTGCTAGTGGTCGAAAATAGTGCAGGGCCGAAATTTTGATTGATAATCAAATCTATTTATTATCAATAATCTATATTATTATATCTATATTACTATAGATTACTATATTACTATATTAATAAATAATATTTATAATCTATTTATTATCAATCTATTATCAAATCTATTGGTCTTGTTTTCTGATAATTTTACAATTATTTAGAATAAGATGCCTGCTCGAATTTGTATCTAGAAATGCTTAAAATATAATCAAAATAAACTGTATTTTGTAATTTTACATTGAATCAGAAAACGAGTAAACTGAGTGAAGCTGAGACTGCAATACACACAGAATAACATCGTCTCATATATCTACAATAAGCATTCAAATCACTTGCAATAAAAACCAATCTCCATCGAACTTTCAGTCTGAGATAGCCATTGCCTTTTTTTCCTCCCAAATCGTTTTGTTTCGCTAATAGTATTGGGCGTCAAGCAAGTGAAGAGTACAGGTTCTTCAAGGAACCCGAGTCCGCCCTGTATTGTTCGTAATCACTATTCCATGCCCTCCAACCCATCGCAAAGGATACATTACCTATTGATATAAATTTATACAAAAAATAAAACGAAGACAATTTCGAGAGCGTTGTCTCTGCGGCCATCTTGGTTAAGTCGTTTGACAATTGAAATTCCATTGACACTCATTAGAATAATGAACTGTAAAAACGTTATTCACCTTTATGATAGGATTTCTTATAGTTTATATACATTATTTTCTACAAGGAAATAATTCACACTGATACCATAAAGTACTGATACCAATCTAATTCAATATTGATAAGTGTAAATGAATGTTAATACCATAACTATACAAATGGAATATGGAATGTTATTGCAAAAAATAATATTTTGGTATCACATAATATTCCAGCATCCTAATTAATAATTACGATAAGACATTTTCAACCATAATGTGACTTCATTGAAGAGTCGATCCTAAAATCTTCCAATACGACTTAATTAATTTTATTGTGAAGAATATCTTCTAACGAACCATATGATATTGTCTGAAGTGAATAATGATATACAGATCCTTATCATTTGTCAGTAAAACGCCGTTTACAAGAGGTGTTGAAGCTATTTGTCATTCCTTGAAACTACCCCTGAATTACCCTACCCTCTTGGATATTCAGAGAATTTTAGGGTATTTTACTATACGATTCATTCTTGAGTGGGGGTGGGTTTGTCGTTATTCGGGTGCTCAAGATGTCATTTTTTATTTCTTTCCCTAAGTATTTTCATCCCCTGTTAGCCTATTCGTATTGTCTTGAGTAGCTTTTGCGGTATTGTGGGGGTAGTTTTTATTATAAAGGGTGACATTTTTTCTACTTTACTCTTCTTTGGCTCATTTTATAGGGTGGTATGTTCGAGGAAAGATGGTTTAGAAAAGTGTTGTAGAAGTCGTCTGAAGTGTTTTAGTAACTGAATTAAAAGTGTTGTTTTCTGTAGCTCACAGCTGTGACCGAACCACCATTGTTAGGGACGGATAGAAAATGTTGACAAATGATAGTCGAACTCCTCTTCTCCATATTACCCCGCCACCCCTTATTCTTTAGAAAAGACAAAAAGCAATCATGCGATAAAAGCAAAATCCTACAACACGTAACTAAATTTGTTAAGAATTTTGTTTCTTTTCTAAATTAAGTAAATACGTAAAATTAGACTTGTTGTGAAGCAAGTACCATGTAGCACTTTCCTACGTCATTCTCCTTGGAGATCTGAGCTCTTCCGGATAATATGTTATCAAGTTGATCCGTGCCGAAAGAACCACAATTTAGTCAAATAATTGTGCCAATTTCATTTGTCGAGTTAAGTTCACAGTCAAATTACTTCCAATACAAATCGTATAATTCTGAGGTCGAATCGTTTTGTTGGTTTCAGTATTTTAAATACCATTTCTATAAAAGAGTTGATCTAACAATCGTATTGCTATTTCGACATAATTACCGTTGTAAATTTGTTTAAGTATAGCAAATAAAACTGGAATTCTAGCGATTTAAGTTGTAGCGATTTAAATTGGCCATTGTAATATGAGCTCTGCTTGATTAGTAGAAACATAAAAATGAACTAATGAAATCCGATTAGCGATTAGCAGTGTTATTGATTGTTACACGCACACGCTAGCCAACGATTTAATCGCAACAAACCAGCTTGCCATTTTCAAAAGGCTAGTTCATATTTTAAATTGTGTAGGTTGGGGAGGTTATAGGTAATACTTAATTATAATTTCATCATACCTATGATTTTAAAATTGCTTTCAGTTATGGCTACAGAATACCTTTGTCCCTTTTCATCCTGTTGCTCACAATCAATATCTGCATTCATTGGTTCAACTAAATTGGACTTGTAATAGCTGTGTTCAAAGACAATGTAGTTAGGGGAATGGTATGGAATATGCAGGGAATGCTTCTGTTAAACTCAGTGTTATGGACTTCTGGACATGGCATATAATATATACAATGTTAATGTATTGTATAACATTTGTAGTGGGAAACTATGATAAAGCTAAGTGCCATTACAATATGAAGATAGGTTGATGTGGAGTGCTGGCCATTTTTAGTGGCGTCGATATGATTTTGAGTGATTCAGGTATTTCGTTTGTTTCCCCTCATTATATGTATTTTATAACGACCCACTTAGTTAAACATCCCTGATAGGTTATTGGGCGATATAGTCCTATAGGATGCGTTGCATTCCCGAATTTGTCAATACACAATGTCCATATGAGGAGTAAGTTATTCCCTCTTCCCTTATCCCCTTCCCACCACCCTCCCCCACCCTCCCCCACCCTCCCAGGTATGGGATCACAGAACGGATCGAGTAATTATTGCAGAGTTCCCCGCCTCAAAGGGTGCCTGCCGTTCGTTACGGTTTAATCCAATACGATATATTAAATCTGTGAATACCAATATACCTTGTAAAAAAGATGTTAAAAAATGTGTAATCGTTTGTGTACAAATAGCGTGAGTAGGGTCATAGCTGGTTGATATTTCATATTTTTATATTGAGTTAATATGAGTCGGGCACGAGTGTAATTATATTTCAAACAGTGTGGTAGACCGTAGGTTTTTATGTACGGAAAAAGATTTTAGCATAGCTCGTTTATATACTGTTTTATTGCATTTTTCTAACAATCGGTAACTAAAATCTGCGGTTTGCAATGAGCTTGTTACGTGTACATAAACTGTATTCGCCGGGGAAGTTTGTCCACGCTGAAAGCTAGGAATTGTTCGGATTAGAACTCATTAATTTTCGAGACATGGAAGTCGAGGTTTTTCTAATTGCGTGTACAAGATTTTCCAGTTTCCGAAATTACTTATCGGACATTAGTAGACGTAATGATTAATGGTTAATTACAATCTCTGAACGTTGAAAGATGAATTTCTGTTTTGAAATATGGTGATTTTAAATCGGTGTTGAACAAACAGAAAATAGTTCTGTTGGAATCACGCGAGAAGAGCGGCGAAGGAGTCTTATACTAGAGGGGGACTTTGGTGTGTAATTAATAGTCCAGTTCCTATAATTAAAGTAAGAATTAAAAATAATTATATTCTTTAAAGAGGAGACGACTTAAAGTAGGGTTCGACATTTTCGTAAAAATCTGCATTGTCTGTGTGATATTCTAAGATGGAATAAAAGTATCAAATCCAGACAAAAAGATTGAATTTCCCTACCGTTTCTATTATTAGCTAGTAAAATCTTTCTCTTATCCCCCTAAATACGTAAATCTTAATTCAATGTGGAAGCCCTGGCATCAATTCTTCGTAATATCATGGACGTATATATCCTCCAGGCTTGAAGATAGGTTTATGGGAGCCACAACAAAAGCCAAACCATCCATCCCACCCATTCCCATCCCCCATCCCCATTCCCAGACTAATAACACCATGTGATTTCACAGAGATGGAGAAGAAGGAGAATGAAACGCAAATGTCTACTGAATCTTTTACTTTTAAAAAAAGAAGTTTCAAATTTCGTCCATTGATCCTCATACTTGGAAGATTTAATGCTCGCTTCCTTTTGGATCTAGAAGTCAGGCCAACAAAGTAATGAAAACGGAGCTCCCTTTCACAATGCACAATTCGCAAGCAATTAGGTTCTTCGCTTTTGTTCGTCTGAAGCGAACAATTATGCATTTCTTGGTCGAGTCTCTCGTTTGGGGTTGAACCGTGCAGCATCCTTCAAAGAAGGATTTTCTTTTAGCTGGGCATTTTATTAAAACATGGCCATCCAAGTCTTGACCAACTTCATTCAAAGAAAACTTTGTGGAAGAAAACGTCGAATGCTGGCCAAGATGTCTGTCAGAGTTCAAAGGACCATGAAAATAATACATTATTGAGTTTTGAGTATTTCATGAAACGTGTGACAGTATACGCACGGATTCTTCAATACGATCGAAATAAAATCAGTATTATTCACAAGAAAAAATTCGTATCGTAATTCTCATATAGTAATTGAATTAGAGAGTTTTCTATTGGAATATGTTATACACACACTTATTTCAATTTTAAAATTCATTCAATTCTTTGGTAAATTAATTAAAAACGAATTTTAAGATAGTTTTGTTTAATTTACGACGACCCGTATAATATGAGCAACAAATAATGGCGAGCGGCGGAAATGTGGAATTGCAACCTTCTCTGTGCTCAGCTTTTGGCATGCACTGATGATACGTTAAGCTGTATTGCGAGTTCTGATGCTGTCTTTGTGAGATTAAAAAGAGAGACAGAGAAATGTACACGTATACCGACCGAGCGAGATCTATTGGCTATCAAGGATGCATTATTCCTATTGTCTTTTTGAAACAATTTTCAAAATCTATTTTCCTTTCATCTCTATTCATCAATGATTGAATAGCGTATGCGAGCCCGGGTTCTTCTTATATTGGTGCGGCTTTGCATTTGTTTGATCATTCTAAAAGCCGAAGGATTCAATTGTGTGTCAGGACAATTGCGAAATAGGGAGTCTATAAACCCATGGGTTGGACTTGGCTTCTACATTTTATTAAAAACATATCAATCGAAATGATATTTTGTAATCGCTTCATCAGATTCGACTAGCCTGCTCTGTGATTACCTAGCCCGCTCGAAGATCAGATAAGGGGTAAACTACCCCCTGCCGAAATATTATTTGTGTCTCTTTCAGTTAGGGGGTGGGTCTGTTCTTACCCCTGTCACCCTTTACAACCACCTCCCTCTTACCCCCATTGTCATTGAGTTTACAATGCTACATTAAAAATCCATCAACATTGAACAGTCTAATTCTAAATTCGATGGTTGACTTTATTGTGTCAATAAAAAAATGTGCTTCTATACCTACTCTCGTAGAAGGTATAAGGTATCCAACTAGAGAATATGACAGCTCTGCCTTCAGAAGAGCTCACTTTGATTAATGTCCTATTATGATGAGACGGATAATTATATTGCCTGGCTTGCTGCATGCTCAAATGACATCACACCGATATGAATTAGGTACTTTTGTCACTTTCGCGATTCAACATACACATTCAGAATGAGATTGTCAAACGGATACCCCATCGGCCATCACTGGACTAGGACTCGTAATCGAAGCCCTAATCAAGAGATTTAGTGACGTAACAAAAACAACCCCTCTAAACTTGTATTTCATCCCTCTGTAGCCATCTTATTCGTTCTCTTCGTATGCCAATATAGCTCATTCATCACTCAAGTTTTGGAAGCTGTCACTGATGAAAATTAGATCACAATGGATGCTGGAACAGACGGATACCGACTGACTGCACTTTATAATCTCTTGGACCACGGAGACATGACGTCATCTCTACCGAGGGGTTGGGATTTAATTGTTTTTCTATTGCTTCATTAAGTACCGTGGGCTTTGACCGCACTTACATAATACTGATTCAGAGATGAACTAATGAATTTTCCTCAAAAGTGAACTCCGATTCGTATGACTACCTACATTTTAATTAAGTATTTTTGGTTGAAACAATTTTTTGAGAATAAATTCATAACGTATTTCGAAACGTGACATAAGGTAGATTGGTCAATAATAAAAAAAAACACTTGGATATAAGATATGAAAATGTTCTATACATAAAAATGGTTTCACAGAGTCGTGATTCCATATAAGGATAATTTGAAGGAAAATGCATTCTCATGTGAGATTTTCTATTCTCGACCCTGAAAGCCTGTGTTCACATTTGAGAAAAACGATTCACCCACAAGTATATAGATTCTGCTAAATCTCGCGATAATTTAGTATATAACGCAGTGGTTTTTCTGCATTGAAAAAGCTCTCTTCTTATCAATGTTGATTCAATGTGTTTCGCCGTGCTGTTTGGTTTCTGGAATCGTTCCACCTCCACATATCCGATTCCACCAGAAAGAGCATCGTATGAGTTTAGGAAATGGAACCCCCTTTCAAGTGAAGAATCTTCTCGCGTTTTGTGTAAAGTGTCACCATTGAACACACACCATTTCGTCTTGTAACAATCTCGGATTTCAACTCAGGAAACCCAAAGATAAGTCGACCGAGGAGAAACCAATATTGATTCGATTTTTGCATTTCATATTTTCTTTTTCGTATTTTTTTGTTATCAATTTTTTCCATACAAAACTGTTTATGGAGTTTTGATTTTCCAATGTAAAGGAAATAAGGGATATTTATGATTCAACGTTTGCCAAAAGATCATTGAAGTTTACACACATTTTACTGAGTTCAAAGAACAGCATATTGGTTTCCTTGGATCTCATTCCCAAAAATTATAAAACAGCCCCTTATCATACCATTTTAATATATTCTAAAAATGTCATTATAAATTATGCCTGTTACATTATTTCGCTTAATGAACTATATTTTCGGCATTGTTCATCACTGTTTTCGCGTAATCACAGAAAACCAGAATTTGAATGTCACGACGACCAATGACATTATCTCTTAGTTTTTTTAACAAACTCTTCTCGATTCTCGAATTCGTCCGTTGTAATCTACACTCCATATTTTTAACTTTGCTCTCAAATCCCAGTGGAGTTACTTCCCTTGTGAAGCATTATTATTTCACCACGTTCTGCGTCTAATGGTTTCAGTAGAAACTGGAAAGTTATAATTATCATTATTCATCTTAAGCATCAGAGCAATAATAATTGTCACCAGAACTGTGTGATGTCGCTGTAATGAGGACATTGTAATAGGATATCAAGAGAGACAGACACTTTGAAAATGCCTTGCACATCTACATAGGGTTATAGATGATGACCCTCCCTTCATGTTGTGATGATGTGATCGAGATTTGGGATCAAGCAAGCAGTCAAAAACGCAATCTCATTCCAAGGTGGAGAGACAATTTTGGGTATTTGAATCTGTTACATTAAAAATCATTTTAATATAGATAGCCTTTATACATTTTGTTAATTTAACGGTATAAAAAAATAAGAAAAAGAATAAAATCTCTACGATACCATTCAGTAAAATTTACGAAAAATGGCAACGATGGATTTTTTTCTCGATATCTTATCTCTTAGTATTTTCTTAAGAAATACTATACAAAACTATCGCTTGGAACACACGGGTTACCTAGGTAACAAAAAGGAAGGTGACACCTCAATAGTTAACATTATCGCTCGCTGCGTTCGCTCATTGAGTTGAGTTTGGATAATCATCACCTCTACTTGCAAAGCATCTCTCTTAGTTTGCATCTCATTAGAGTTCTCCAGTACTCCGCGTCCCGATACTGTCACAGAATAGTTTGTTTAATTAGATTGACAGAGGAAACAAAGCATCGAGCCAATTACTTTTGTCCGAGGCGACACTCTGCAGGTGACTTGTGGGGGAGGAGATAAGCATGTTGGAGATTATTGTTTGTACAATATTTTGCATATCAGCAAACGACAAAACAAAATCATGAATCATCAAAGATCATCCAAGATCAAGATAAGGAATAATCGATTTTGTACTTTAAAAAATATGTTTGATTATCTTGTTGGCATTGGTAGGATTTTCAGAGAAAGTCTGCTAATTAAAAATGTGTCATCAAATTAATTGTCATCAAATGAAACAATAATAATTGGCATTGCGTGAGTGATGCTGGAATTGGAATTCCATCGATCTCATGTCTCTCAACTTCTAAGAGATTGTTTTGTCAAGATCACTTGAGGTACCCCAAGCTTTGCAGTCCGCAAAGCAATTGCTTTTCGAGTCTGTTATGAAATTAGAACAAGGGGTAAACATTCATTGAAATTCTCTAATGTCTTTATTAAAATGTGACTCAGTATCCCCGTAGGCGATTACGTATCCCCTAATTTTCCATTCGATATCAACTCAGAATTATTCCTTCCGTTTTCACCCCCGCCTCTTCCTCTGTTGTAGCCCCCTCATAGTTCACAATAAACCCAAGCGTTAAATATGTTTATTGGTAGGAATGCATTTTATTTTACGCTAATGGAAAGGGATCCCAACCCCTAAAAGTTTTTAAATGTTACCCCTTTTTGGTTGTCAGGATCAGAAAGCGCGAATCAGTATTAGAGAAATATGAAATCGAGTCAAGATTTCAATAAGTACAAGCAACAAACTTATAAAGTAATATACAGGAGTGAGAGAGAAAATGAGCAAAGAAGAGTGGGAGAGAATTACAACGTTGGAAGACATTGAACATTTTCAATTTCCAAGTTTAATTAAATTTTAATTAGTACTTAAAGCTAATTAAGACTCAATCAATTATTCAAGTCTTGGTATCAACAAGACTCTTCTGCTTATTAAATTTGTAATTAGTATAATATTACTGTGATTATTAATATTGTAGTTGAAATGTTTGATAATATTTGGCAGTTGTCTCATGTAGCCATTTGCTTTGCCGCTGAGCTGGCTATAGGGGTTGGGGTGAGACGGATTGATAGACTCGCACAAAACAAGACGGCCGAGAGCTAAATTATTAGAAAATTAATCAAATTGTTGATAATGAAACCGTGTTCTTAATTTTAAACAGACATTATTAACACTTACGGTACAACTTATATGACAAGAGATCGGGGGTGGATTTTAGTTTATAAAACATTCGTAGATTTTTCACCATAGAATGAAATACGTACACCATATTTTTTGGTCAAACGTAATATTTGCCTTTGCTGATAAAAAAAAACCTACATTTACAAACCCAATCGATTTCTAATCATCTTTCTCCGGTTCTCTGTAGCGTTTGCTGCCTCCTCTATTTAACTTAATTTCCCATATCCATCTCTCACAATCCCCCTTCCGTGTCTTATTCATCCATTCCATTGCTTCCTTCCTTCATTCCTTATGTTCCACATCTTCACGCTCAGTAATCATAAAATAATCATTTCCTATCATCATTTCGGTAGGTTGAAAATGCTGAATATTTGACAAGTTTTCATCGTTGTCGGAGAGTGGTGGCTTTTGAAAAGCTGTTATAGCTCTGAATTTCTCGACGTTCTCGCGTTATGGAAGACGAGGTAATGCCATTTGTGACCCCTTTGCTTCACCAAACGCTATATAAGGAGTAAGAGATGGGGGCGGGGGGATAGGGCCTCATGAAACTTGATTCCATTTCTGATGAAGTCAATTGGGAAAGAAGAAAACTGAGATGTGTTTCAATGGGGGAATGGTTATTCTCCGATTCCAAGTTTCAGTAGCTTCCTTCTAGTTGGCTAATTATGTACCTACCCCCAATGTCGTATAGCTCCCCATGTAGTCTAGATAGACAGGAAATGAGATTTAAATGTTGCCCCATTGGGATCTTGAATTAAAGGGAGGAAACTTAATGTTACATGGACTAAATACATACAACAAAGAAAATAACATGGTATCGTGGAAAGCCATATTGTGTAAACTGTAAAGCAGAAATAGCGAGAGATATGCAAGATTACGGTGGAACAGTGGAAATGCAAAACTAACTTTACTAAAACACCGTCACCACTTTTCTGCTGCTTCTTGATATCCACTTAATGCGAATGCTTGAGAGAAGTAGCAAGGAAGTAGATTAAACAAGGAAATAGGAAGGAAATAGAAAAAACAACAACAAAGCTAGGAAATAGAATATAGTTGATGTCCTATAATAAGTCACTTGGAAAAGTTGTCGAACTTTGAGAATATATGAGAACTTTTGCAACGTTTCCATTATTTTTGTACATGATCATTATTAATAATTAAGTTAGTACATTTTGAAATTAGGGATGATGGATAGGTAATTTAACATTTTGCTTTCATAATCATTACCTGACAGATTATGTTTGCACAATGCGTCGGAGTTAATGATGACTGAAAACTAAGATCTAGCTAGAGAATGATACATCTGAGATATTACCCGTGTCGTGGTTCCAATCACAACGCCCCACGCAAGATTGAACCGCGTTTTGTGTTTGACATTCGGAAGGAACGTTATGTGTGGAAATGTGACAGCATCTTTTAGTGCGCAGTTAACCAGTCAGTTCCCGTGTCTCTGTGTCCCTCATCCCATGACGCTTAATTACTCGAGATTGCACTGTGCACGGATTACTGTACACTGGCATTTGTTTGATGAACTCAACACTAAGTTATTTAAATCTCCTACTATAGGTATCTTATTCTTGATGCTTAATTCGAGGGGTAAAAAAACAAGTTTAATTTAGTTGCAAGGCACGAGAACAACTAATTAACTCAGTTGAGACCTGTTTCTTTTTTATGAGATATATTGTCTTTGTTCCACAACCAAATTGAAAGTACAAAGACAAAACGAGGATCACATTGTTGTACGTGTTACATTGTTAGAATCTAATAGTTGTTTGGGTCATTTCGAGCTTGGGGGAAAGCTCTGTCTACTTCTCGTTAGTTGCACTATTAAACTGTTGAGAGCTAGTCGGGTTCGTTATCTTTCAATCAGAACGTCTATCTGTGTTTAATCAGGAGTTACGAGTGTTTTACGCCACGATTCTCTGCATCCATTTCATCCTGTATCCCTCCTCCCTGCATCCATTCCCTCTCTCGTCCTTCGTTTCAGTTACACCAACTGCATGGATCTACTTAAAGACCCTGTGAACACAATTAGAAATTGATAGACTTGTGATTTGTCACTGATGGGTGTCTTGCATTGAATTAACAGACAGGACAAACTTCGACTCGATTCTATAATCGAAACCATTGCATATTGTCTAATTTAAATCGTAGTTAGAGATAGTAAATATAGCAATAAAAGTACAATAACGCCTCGTACTTAAATTCTGAATATTGAAATCAGATTATCTTTTTTCTTGGTTTTCAAATGCTTAGTAGGACAAACAAAAGAGGACATGAATTTACTGAAATGACAATTAATGAGAGGATTCATCGAAGTGGAATTAGCCGTTCTCATCCTGCAAATTGAACTGCCCACCCCATGCCACATCTCTTCAATATTTCTTCTTTGTTGGTCACTCACTGATGTGCCGTGTAGGTGTCCTAAGACTGGAATTCAGGACACTATCTGTTTAAAGGTCATAGCACTCAGTGGCTATCAGTACTTTAATTTCAACAGGCCTGTTCACCAACAATGAGTCTCAATTTCGCGTCAGTAAAGAATGATTAGTTTACCCGAAGAAAAAGCTTCTATTCAGATATTCAAATGATGTACCTCATTCGGGGTTAAAAAGTCTTAAGCTATAATAAAACGCATTAAAAGACATCTCCATAATATCTCATCCAGTTCTTAAAAGCATTTGCTCATTACTAAGTTGGTTTATATTGTAACGCGGGTGATTTCTTGGGGGCGAGCACTTTTGCCTACTTAAGAATTCTCAGAGTTTGCGGAGCTCTATTTTCGACTCGGTGTGGCTAAGTTGGGCTTGTCAGCTGAGACCTTATAATATAGGAAAAGGCAAATGCATGTCATAATTCTTCATTTATTGCGCGCAGACCTCGGTGTACGCTTCTGCCTTTTACCCACATCAACTAGCGAAATTGTATTTCTTCCATCTTCTTCGTCTTCTTCTTTTCTCTTTGCCCCCCCCCCCCCCCCCCCCATCCCGCTATGGTGAAAACCTCCGGAGGGATTATTTCATACGCGGAAGAATACGAACAAGCCACGAGAAAGACTATTATGTCGTTTTAAAAAAAGCGACGATATATATTTCAGCTTATTTTTTTCTATAAAATATGAAACGAAGCTATAATTTTATTTCGAAAAATGTGAGTTGAAAAGGAAATGCTATTTAACGATTGTTATAAATTCATAAATCGCACATAATCTATTACCACATAGTTTTATACAAGATACATTTTATTATTAACGAACTGATAATACCGTGGAATAATTCGCAGGTTTTTACATATCAACTTAGACAGAATACCATTACGAAACAAATTTAATCGAAATGAACAAAAAAGCAAGAAATAACTGATCAGTGATCACCTGAGTAAACTAATCAACTATCACTATTAGTTTCTCGACAATACGCAAACACTGCTTTTCCACTCGATATTGGATTCTCTCTAGTGATAGGTATTTAATCACCTTTAGTGCATAGGAAACCAAGCACGTTATTACCATAGATATTACTAATACTATATATTGTCGATCTGTTATCAGACTTTTGTTGAAATCACTCTGCGAACACCAACTCAGAACTGATAACTGACATCATGTGATTGAGCTGCCGCCTGAAGGTAATGGAAACCATCAGAAGCCAGATGCTAATGACGTTCGTTTACAATCAATGTAAACAATATGCAATTCCACTTGTTAAACAAATTGACGAAAGACGAGAGAAAAAAATATGACAATCTTGTGTAATCAAGATATGTTTATATTTTACTAAAACCACTGTCTCCTTTTCCTTGTTTTAGGTTGCGTGAGGAAAGAGGGGAGGCTGAGAGGGCACTGGCGCTGGACCACAAAGTCAGAGATTTGAGTTCACATAATGGTAAGTGTTACCTCATTCATACATCAAAGTCCGTTGACCGTTTATTTGTGTTCGATTCCGATTGTGAGTCAAAAACCGGGTTAAGAATTTGGCTTGTAATTGCAAATGAGGACCAAACCTTCTCCATTTGGCTTTTTTCCATTCGAGACAACGAAATTGGTAAATACCACATTTACACGTGTTATTTTTTACATTTTGTGATCAAAACGTTTGAAAGTGATTTATCTTTAAATTAATATATTTCATGGGAATTCTTTTCAAAATTGCTTAGTATTTACATATTTTTTTTTTAAATTATCATGGAAGAATTTAGGATATTGGAGACAGGAAATGAAATGCCAAATTTAACTTCTACCGGGCAACCCGATATATATCAATAGAAACATCAGGTGTGTAATTTGCATTATTTAGAGTAAAATGTGTTTATATTATTCCAAATAAGTTGATAAAAACGAAATCGGTATTGCAAATCGTCCAGGAAGACATGAAATTTCCCGCCAACTCATCTTACTCAATAAACTCTCCCCCTCCCCCCCCCCCCCCCCTCCCCCAACCACTCTGCTCCTCATTCTTCGTTCTCGTTCACTCACAGATAGGGCATTTATATGCTTCCCCGGGTACAACTTGGCAGTGAAAAATGACCGGTGGTTTACTTCTACTGTAACGAGATTCGTGCGCATATGGGACGGCAATGTACTCATTTATTCCTGTTAAATTTGTGATGTCTAACCGACAGTACACTGTCAATGCCAATCCTTTACCTAATGCCGTATGTAGAGGCTTTTCATTAACTCTACTTTTCAGTACAATTGATTCGTTTTAATTGGATTGGGGGAGATATGAACCATTAATATCAATGTACGAGACCATCGGTGAAACGGTTTAATAAAGAAGAAAAAGTACAAGTAGATTTTACTACTGGACTGGAGTAAATGTATTAATTGATCGAGAGCCATTCTGAAAATTTAAAAATAAATCCTACTTCTGCCACCATTTGTAGTATTGCTGCCACCAAAAGTATTGCTGCATTGTCGTTGGAACATGTTTAGGACAGTCTGCTTAGTCGCAATTAACTTAAATTTCTAAAATAACTTGAGATTTATGATAGAATAGTATTAAAAATAATATGGATCCTGATTATTATTAGCTTCATACAATTGCTTCTTTCCACGACTTCAACTCACGATTATGCGCAAACATATCAATAAGAAATATTGATAAATGATACACTTATATTAGTTTTCATAGAACTTATATATATACATACTCTCATTTAAACTAATGTTTGAATAAAATACCTATATTTCCTGATTTTGACAAGGAATTAGAATCTTATTGTTTTCGATAAAAGTGTTTTGACACTACTCCTACTTCACATCTCCGAAAAAGATTGATATTATTCTGCAACAGATATTAAAGAATCGCGCATTTTTCTTGCTTGATTGCAGGCTCCTCGAATGGTCACAGCCCTGTGTTGAACCTGTCGAAGAGTGGTGGAGGGTCAGGAGGAGGATCAGGGAGTGAAGGAGGTCACACCGGACCTGACGAGGACGAGGATGACGAGAACGTCAGCGACGTTGACGACGACGACGACAAGGATCAAGGTGAGGGTCAGAAGAGTGAAGGAGGTCACACCAGACCTGACAAAGACTTGGACAGAGGAGGAGGTTGTAGGGCAAAGGTCAAGTCTCTGAACCGGACATCCTTATAAAATAGTCACAACCACTGTCACAATATTTGGCATAATTATAACACTAAAACTGAGTGACCAGACGGGTTCGAGTCCCGGTCATCGTTGATTTTTGCTTAACTTATTTTCAATTTTCAAAGGTACAGTGCACATGGCTGGCTCTTCAAAGATTTACAAGCGAAAACACAGCTAACTGAATCATGTCCATTATTATAGTCAATGATTATATAAATGTTCCGCACCATTGATCAGGTTAGAAAATATAGTACCATATCATTCTTGAACAAATAGTGTTACCTATGTACCCATTCTTCGTTGTTACACTTTGCCTAACGAGAACTTTTAGATAAATAATGTTAAGAATGATTAGCAACACGAAGAAATATTGGGATTGAATCAGATCGATTTTATATGTTTGAAACCAGTTTATTATTTAATCGTGATATTTTTGCCATGTCGCTGCAATAATAATGATCAATTCGTGATTTGGAAAGGTTGCCCAGCGAGAGTATTGGGATATATACAAAATGATAATAGTCTTCACGCGGGAAAGAATATTCAAACTTACGATTATCGAACGCGAGCAACAAAACGATCCATTTTCCATTCAAAATGGTTATATTATTATTTAAATTTATGAGCGATGTTTTCAAAGTATTTCGATTTCTTTCATATAAAACGCAGTTATAAAAACGTTAAGACGTGGATTGAGCGTGAGTATTCAGCACTCTACGTGTTCATTGCTAATAAACTGGTCATGTACGGATTCACACAACACCAAAGAAGAACGAACTATAAAAACACACAAAAAAGAAACAAATTCCTCTATAAAACTGTAGGATAATACGTAAAGAATCGTTCACCATTAGAGAGTTAAGGGAGCTCAAATTATTTATTACCTATGTTAAATCAGGGCATTTGGTAAAACAATTCACCTTATAACCATTATACCGGTTTTCTATGACGTAAGAGTAAGAAAGAAACAGACGAACTCGAACCTAATTGCCTTTAAGCCAATAAAAGCGCTATCCCTAACGTCATAAGTTATAATAATATAATATACCTATATTTTATTAGTTATTACAAACTGTTTCAATTAGTTTTTAGCTAGGTAAATATATGCTAAATATTAACTATCGATAATATGTATTCTTGGATGAAAAACATTCCAAGTCCTGAAGAGAACGTACCTAACACGTATTCTGTAGGCGAGCTACATGTTATTATCAACAAAGATGCTCGTGTGTATACGAAACCAATTTATGGTTTGATTTACTTCTATATTATTATTATATTTGTACCATTAATTTCATTGGACGTGGCTAGACTTAAGATTATAATATAAATCAACTAAGAGTTGTATTTCTTTCAAATGACCATTGGTTTGAAAAACCGATGACACTGGGATACGAACCCACGGCATCTTGAGTCATAAATATACAATAACACATCATCGAGGCAAGTTAAAGAAGCATCAGAAGTTTCTTGCTCTTCTGTCGTACTTACTCTATTTAACGACGCACTTAAAGACAACTGCTGAAATTGATTTAGAACAATTTACGAACGTAAACGAATGTATATTATTTTTATTATTATTATTATTATTATTATTATTATTTAATGCAGTTTACCTGACAGAGATAGGATGGCTCTTGTGTATTGTTACACAAAGGGTGCCCTCTATTGTACACAGTTACATATACGTTCGATTGTAAAATGAGTTCATATAAATTGCGTAAGTGAAATATCAAATAAGCGAGTTTTATTTGTTATATTTGATTTCACGCTAGTCGGAATTTGATATGATTCAAGTCCACTGGTTTCGAACTGTAGATTTTTACTTTTTTATCCTGTTTTTATGAGCCAATATTAAAATAGTTATAATATAATCATGGTCAATTTCCTAACACTTGCCTCTACCAATAAGTACACACCATCACTTACACTTACAGTCATACTCATAATCATTCGCAAATCGCAAACACCATTGAAAACAGTTCGCGATGAAACAGCAACGAGCTGATATGGATGTGTGTTGTTTTTCTTTCCCGATCTCCAGACCTGAGCGATGCGCCTGAGATGGTGATGAACAGTGGCGGACCGGGCAGCGACTCTCAACATGCCATCAACTACTCGACCCTGGCGTCTGCGGCGGGGGGCATCCCCCCCGGCGCCGGCGTCGATCCGAACATCAACTCCACGGAGACGCTGTTGAGGAACATTCAGGGACTACTCAAGGTGGCAGCGGACAATGCCAGGCAACAGGAGAGGCAGATCACCTACGAGAAAAGTAAGTCCACTTCAGTTTAACCAGTGCTTAGGATATGTCTGTTGTTTTAACTAGATGTCTCTAATTGCAAAGGCGGGGATAGTTCCCAACTAATACGTCAAGATGTTTTACTTTATCATCCTCGTTTAATAGAATATTTCGCCTTGTGAATCTTTTGGCTCTGTTCTCTGTTATATTACGGTTGTTGGTGATATACAAGTCATATCGTTTCTCTGATCAAGCTGAAAATTGCTTAAGTTTAAAATGTAAGGTTTACTGTAGATTTGAACAAAATTCTCTCACTAATTCTGCATTAAATATTTAATTGACCTCTCATTAATGTAACATTAAAGATCACAACTATACTAACAAACAAAGAATAACGTTTGATTTCAATATTACATTACGACTTCTCAGTCGCCATATGATCACTGTTATCTGACGTCTGTGAGGCTGTGCCATCGTCATCTGTCGTCGTAACTCGGTTATCAACTCGTTACTCAGAGCGTTTTCCTGGATATACGTAGCTTTGCTGAATTATTTTAAATCGAGAAGAAGAACAAGCTTTTTCAAAACTCATTTGAACAAAAATAGAATGACGATTTAGCTTACTTACTGAAAATACACTCCACGACGTGTTTATCTCAATCAACTGGCATTTCAATTGATTCATTTCCTTTTCCTAATTCTCGTCCTGCAGTTTCCAAAGTCTCCTGAAAATAACCACTGAATGAGCACGCTTTTCCATGCCAACCGAGGCAGCGAAATGAACGTAATCGCCGTCTCCTGAGCTCTGAGTTTTATCGCTTCACCCAATTACAAGCAAGGAAACGACTTAAAAGAGTTAACCACTTGACAAGGTACACTACTTGCATCATTCGGGATCCCCCCAGTCGATAGACTCCTGTATTTAATGAGCACATTTCTGCATTTGCTTGCCCACATTTTCAGCCAATACGATTTCCATAACGAAATGGAGTTGTCTGCAATAACAGTCTCCTTAACACGCGCGTCTTTTTTTACGAATTGTTTTACGCTGCGATACGTAACTTAGTGTTGTGATCTTTAAAAGAGATTTAATTAATGTTTGAATAGAGGAATCGGTGGACTATCTCTCTATATGGTTAGCTATAGGAACGTTTGTTGAATTTATTGGAAAGATATATCACTGATAGAAACAGCGGGTGTACCCGCAGAGGTCCTTATCGCATTTGTGTTGCTAAACTCCGATGTCTTCATTAAAGGATTTTGGCTACATGTGAATTTTGTAAGTCGGTTTTGTATCTTTACAATTAAGTTAATGGCGAAATTTCAAAATAAATGCTTTATTTGATTCCTATTTTATCATTTGATTTTATACACGATAATGGAGATGTGTGCTACAGTATTCTGTTTAATATAGCTTTAGTGAGTAAATTATGTCTCCAACAGATGATGTATGATTATAATGCATTTTATAGTTATAAGGTCCTAGGGGGGAATAAGGCCCACCTTAATTGTTTTGATAGATATTTTGGAATGGACGCACAAATAATGTGCAAACACAAGTTAATATTGACCATTGATCTATTGTGGTCAAGTTGATATTGAATTTGACCAAACATAATTATTCTAATAGTATAAAAATTGACCTTGAAAAAAAGTTTACCTGTGGGCCTTGTTCCCCTCATGTGTGGGGAACAAGGCCCTCCTATAGTAAACCACTAATCAGAATGTTGAGCCCATATACAATCATCCCCATCATCTGTCTTCAAGCCCACACATTCATAATGATAGCAAATATGACAATCTATGCACATTCATATGCTTTCATAACAGTTCATTTCCGCATATCGCACAGCCACGACTCGGTGAACGAATTTAGACAAAGAAATCACCATTTTCATCATTTTTCTCATTTTTCTTAGTCTGGTTTCAAAACGGTTTGGACTATCGACACAAAACTTCGCTAACACACCAAACTAGTGGTACTTTACAAACGAGGATTCATAAATTGTGCCCCAGATTTCAGACTCCTGAGATATTTAGAGTGGGCCTTGTTCCCCACTGGGCCTTATTCCCCCCTAGGACCTTATGAAATATAGTGCATATTGTTAATTGTTTAAAAAGTAAAAAACAGAAACGATATAAGATTAAAAGCCCGATTTACTTAATTTCAACCAATATCAATATCGTCATCAATATCGTTAATCAAAATTACTTCTATTTAAATAAAATTGAATCTGAATATTTATGTAACATCATAGTAGTTCAATAATTATGCAGTAAGAAGCCAAGCCTTTTTGAAATAAGGAATTAAATCAGAGTGTTGCCTTCAATATACCTACCCATAACTTCTTTAATATTCTGCCATGAACTTCGTTATTGATGAGGCAAGAAACTATAAGTTAGTTCTAAATAAGACCAATCTCTCTCAAATCAATTATAACTATTTTCCTCAACAACTTTATGACCTATTTGGCTGTAAGTTTACGGCCAGGTAAGAAATTGTCAGCATAACAAATAAAGTAAATGAATATCAGTTAGTCGAGTGAATCTTTTACCAACAATGGTACATAAAATAGAATCTATAGACGTCTTTAGTATTTAAAATAAATCCACTTCGCGGATAAAATCTCATTATTTGAACACTTTTGACATCTTAGGTAACTTACTTGCAGATTATACAAACACAATGCCTATTGAAACAATCGAACTCTGAATTATTTCTTTCAACACATTGGGAACGGATAAAGTAGAATATCTCGAGCTATCCACAGTGCCTCACCAATAGGTAATGAGAGATACAGTCTGTCGCATCGGAAGATTTATTAAGAGATATGCAAGGAGACATGAAGTTAGGATAATCGTGGTTACTTTACCAAGTTGATTGCAAGCTATGTGTGGGGTAGTGGGTTTTAACAATTGCAAAGGAATACTTGTATCTAGAGTGCAATGGGTAAGTTAGGTGGTTAACACTTTGTAAAAGGAATAGCAAGAAAGGATCACAACATTCTGTATTGAAATTCACCGTCGTTAGTAAACATTCGTATGATGATTTGGTAACAATTCAATATTAATTTCGTATATCTAGACTCTCGATGTGTTGAAGCATTGTGGCTGTTTTTATGCCCATTATCAATATATTATATATATTAAAATTGTATCATAATCTGTTTTTTTCTGGACTGTATGCAGATGTATGCTATGTATGCTTGAGAATTAGAGGGGGGGGGGGGGATATTGCTGGACAATTCCGGAGTCCGGAGAGAACTGTTCCCTTTGGTTTGTTAAATAGGTGGACAATAATAATGCACATTCGCACGTAATATGTATCATGTCCAGCATAGAAGAATAATTTGGTATGACGTTGACGCCACGGATGGAATGATGGTGTGAATAAGTCTTTAAGACCACGAGTACTAACACATGATGCCCGCAAGAAACCGAGGTAGAAACTTGAGCTACACTTGCCTATTTTGATGTTTGTTAATTATTTTGATGTGTTTTTAATGAGAGAATGGTCAGCTCCTGAGGTGATTAGCACAAAACCCGTCGGCATTTCGAATGATGACGTTTTAATAGAATGATTTATACGTAGAAAAGTATAGAAATTATCGAATTATTGTACTTAAATCTACGATTGTATACAACATTGTAGAATATGTTTTACGTAACATCAAATTATTCATTGATTTACATTGAAAAAAATGTTCATATTCATTTCACGAACTCATCAGAAATTATGTCTGACTAGTCTATCGGGCTTGTTTGTTTTTAACGCCCATTCTGAAAACTTAATGGAAAAAAACGTCTTCAAATTTCAAATAAGTTATTTCTTTTGTAGACACTGCCTGGGTATATAACACGTGTTCCCAAAATGTATTTTATTGTTTAATAGTCTTAACCAATAAGAAATGGTACCTGGATCTTCTAACCTGTATTCGTATCCACGTAATATAAATTAATTAACCGTTCGGGAAGATTTGTTGGTTTTGAAAGGGTTTGTACTGGGGTATGTTCTCGTGCGTGTCCATACCTAACCCCTACTGACCTTAAACAATCGTTAAAAGTAGCCAATCTTAATTCTTTACACATACCTATGCTAGTTAACGAAGAAGGGAGTTCCAAATCTTCAGACACACAATATTCAAGTCACTTTTCAAGACAGACATATATTTTTTTCCCAAACAACTATTCATTGGTATTATATATATAGTCACTTAAACCTCACCTTCACTATAATCGGTTTGGTATAAACAGTTTTCTGATTAACCATTTTCATCGTCATAAACATATCCAAGTATCGAAATTTGGGCGTATAATTTCATCTTGCCAAAAACATCTGCGAAAAAATTGTTGGCGTTGAGTCTTTGACAAGCTTATAATCGCAGATGAAATATTATCTTTCTTTCATTGGATGTAAAATTATATCTTCTATAAGTAACTTTGTAAGCATTTATTTGCGACTCGCATCTAGGTACATTGTGTCACGGAATAAAAGAAATTAAATATTTTAGTATACAATTATAATAATTAATACTGGTTTGTGCCATTCGTGGAAAATATTTTACAGTGACGAGGGAAAAAACTAATGTTAATAAAAATAAGGATGATTGATCAATAAAGAGTAATTTTGTCTTATTAAAATATCAACTCTGGCTTACTTGCTCTTCGCAACGATGCTACTTAGAGCAATTACTCACTGCTCTGTAAAGCCAGGGGCAGAGGAATTTCCTTTGCTTCAATGAAGGTCTATATTTATTTATGAAACTTGTTCTTTATAGAAATGCAAAATGGTAATGGCCGTTATCTACCTAAAACTTGTTTAACTATGGTTTATTATACGGCTTGAGTTAGCCTAAACAGCATATTCTCATTTACGCATATGTGAAGACAAATGCGTTACTCAGTACACCGATGCATGTTTTAAGTCACCTTACACCTTTCGATTTCTTTTTTTGTGGGTGGCAAATAATGTTTTGGTCAGAAGAATTGCATTAAGAGACCCATCGAAAGGTCGATTCAACTTGAAATAAATTATCCATCTGACCGCTAATGCAGTTCTCTATATACTACCGGTTGCAGGTATAAAATTAAAATCGAACCTTTTGTTTTACGAATTACAATAAACCTAACGCTACAGACATAGTCTTTTTTTAACCTCATTTAGATGTATGTAAAAGTGAGACTTCAGTACGTTAGGCGTGTATAATTGTAGACAATTAGTATTTGATCTGAATTGCCACATTTCAAATTTTAATTGGCCACGCGTACAGTCCAGCTCAGGTAAAAGAAATCCTGTTAAAAGAGAACTGAAGAGAGAATAAAACCCGAGTGTGAAACACGAATCCAAAACAAAATTATTTTAATCACATAATTGACTACCTTTATTCATGTCATTATCTCAACATAAATATATATTAATATTTTGAAATGAACGATTTACGATTGTAATCTATTTTCATGTTAAAGAGTAATTTAGAAATTGGAATTATTATTGGAGAGCTTCGAGACTGATTCTTTTTCTTAACATAGCATAGGCGGTCTTGGCAGAGCTAGTCAGAGATTTGCTATTAATGTTATTACATTCGATATTTATTGATCAGAGACTTCTCGATTTACGATCTTACTTCGTTCACTCACGCGAATACTGAATAAAAATCGTAAAAAAGAACAGAGTTGTAGTAATATAAAAAAAGAAACATATACACACACACGTAAAATAGAGAATCTTGTGAAGAGATTATACAATTTAACTGATTAATATTCATAACACCATGAAGATACTTCTTGGAAACTAAATGCTTATGCGAGACAATTGATCGGTCTGTGTCAGCATTCATCGTTCATCATCGGTTCTTAATTGCTGTGTCAATAACATGCAAGAGATTTGCGGGATTCGAGGAGATTTCAAGCACACTTCTTCGCCGATTTTGCAGTCGATATGCAAATGGTGAGTGAGCATTGTCAGCAGTATCAAACATTCTGCCGTTTTCAACACTGTATTCTGCATAATTCATTGCAAGCTAGAAAATGATAAGAAAAAATCGTGTAACTGCCTGCAGATGTACTTGAGAAATAAAATCATGTGAATATGTTTTGAAATTGACATTGGGATAACATTTATTTAGATTATTTTCGATGACACATTTAAAATACCCAAGGAATTGGCGGATGAATCGGGTTTGATTTCTCTAATCGCCCACATGACAGGAGGATTCCCATGGTTCAGTCAAGATATTTAATAAGCTCAATATCTACTAATAATTTACACATTTCGAATCAAGTAATTACCACAATAATATCAAAAAGAAAATGTGCGTTTATAATTTTTCTACATTCCGCAAAAAAATATTGTTTAACATGAAATGAAAGTACACTTTGTAGCCTGAATAATGCATTTTTATCGTGACTAAATTGATTATTTAGTTCCTGACTCTTTAGGCATTACCGTGAGACTACTGCCAGGCCCCACAGCCACGAACAACTGTCAAAAATCAGTCCTAGTTAGAGTAACTGACACTGAGTTGGGATCCACATTCTCAACAAGATCAGATAAAGTCAAATTATTTTCAAATACCTGTCCTTCCCCCTGAGATTTCATAGAAAAAGAGAGAAAAAGTGCAATGATTCCAGACATTCATAAGTCAATGAGTTAAGAGTCAATGACTCTAACCTAAAGCCAGCTCATTACCATTGTTCTCCACTTATAACAAGTGTAATTATTATGAATCTTGTGTTAAAGGGCGTAACTAGTACAGGTTAAAAAGATCGGTAAACTCTAGCTTTATAAATAGCTAAGTATTCTCATAAACACTGTTGAAAGTGATGCAGAAAGAGGACTCTAGTTTGAATAATTTCTTAGACAGGAATGTTATATAATAACATATGTTTTATATGCATGGAACAATTTGTTGCATTTCTTATATAGACTGACCGATAGGTATTTGTGATTTGTAATGACAAGATAATAATTTTCTAATAGACAGAAAAAAATAATAACGATTAGAAATATACATATTAGAAAATTCCATCAGTTATGACGACAATTTCATAAAGAAAAACTGTTTTAGACAAGTAGGTATCAACGTCATTCCAAAGGTAGGTGTTTTGTGGTCGATTGCGTGCTTTCTGGCTTGAAGAGATGCAAAATCATTAACATATTACCTTTAGTGCAAAACACGTAGAAAGAAGTTGTTAAAAAATCATCATGATTTTACATTATTATAATTCCCATATAATTAGAAGATCATTGAATTTACGTATACTTGGCATTATTCTTTCATGAACTGATGAAGCGCACTCTGCTTCCAAATATCCATGTCAGTAAAAATCGAAAACAATTAAATTTTACTGTTTGTATTCAATTTCAAAAATCTCCAACAGGTCGTACCACAAATTCAACAAATAAAATGAATAAAGAATAGATGAAATATGTACTATACCTACAGAATTCAGTAATGGGATCATAATGTAGCTTTGAGAGTAAAACAAACCGATAAAATAATAAAATAATCTACTTTTTTGAAGTTAAAAAGTAAATCGCGTTTAGTACATTACATGCAATTCAAGAAAATGGATGCAGTCCAAAAACAGTGTAGATGATCAGTTTTATTTATAAATGGCGTTATCTTTGGCATACGATTTTATTGTGTCTAGTTAAATACTTTACTACATACTAGTTTTGAAAGTCTGTTAGATAGCAGAAAAAGCTTTTACTCCTACAAGCGAGCGCACGGTTTGACATGTTAGCTATTCAATCTTCTCGATGTGCAATGGTGTTGGTGAAGTTAGTATTAGCCCTTATCAGTTACATTGTCTGTGCAGCTATTGGTTTACCATTTAGCAAGGATTGCATTAATCCAAGTGAAAATGCGTTTAATCCAAGGTCAACGGATTAGAAAAGCGTGGAACTAAATCGTCATTTGTGAATTATTTAAACATAGACTTTGGATGCCAGAAAAAGTAATGACTGTTTGAAAATCAGATTACGCTTTTGACATTTAAATATTTGTTATATACTTAGGTAATTAAAGTAAACACATTATTATTAATGATTCAAAATACTTAATCAATACAAAATTCAATGGATAGGTGGGTAAATATTCCTAAGGAGTTACAATACATTTATTCAAAATAAATTTATCATTTATGTATATGAAACTCACAGAATTGTAAAACAATTGTGTATAGATTCAGAATGAGCTAAGAATTATGTGTCGTCAGAATTGTGTAAAAATCTTATTTGTCAAGCAGAGGGCAGAGAGTTTGCCTTGAAGTAATTATGTCATCCAATTACGTATATTTTAAGATACTGAGTTCTGATAAAAAATCCCCTTCTTCCTTCTTTCACATCCCTTCTTATCATTATGTATTATATTACTTTCAAATTAGCTTACTATATAAATTCAACCCTGCCTGCAGAGTGCGTTCAGTCATTTTCTAGTCAATATGTTCTAAATCCAAATTGACAATTACCATTAAAAGATTACCTACATAAAGAGATATAATAAAAATGATAATCATTCGTTACATGCAAGGGAGGTTATTGTTTAAATACTACGCCATATGTTTAACCTATCATCACTTTGCCTGCGTGAGATAAAGTGAGCTTGATGTTAGCTGATCACTTGTCAAGGCTCGACAATCAGTTGGATTTCTAACACCAGATAATGCAGGCAAATGATTGCTGTGATAACCAGTGGCGGCTACGCAGAGGGGGGAGGGGGGCATAGGAGCAGTGCCACAGCTAATATTTGCACCACCACTTACTGTTGAGAAGAACGGTTAATGTGGACAGATTTTTATATTTTGTTTTTCATCGAATTATGGTTCAGATCCTTTTCCCATAATAATACGTAAATGAGATCACAATACCTACAATCTGTTTTTCTTGCTTTCTTGTTTTACTTTCTATATATATCGAATTTTGGAGATATTGACCAAAAAGTTCATTCGAAAATTTCGTTCATTTATTTTATTAGAAATTGTTACCTTTTTCCGCAAAATTGAAGTATGAGTGTTGGGTAGGTAAATATGAAATAATACTCTCGAAAAAGTGTTCGACATGGTGAAGTAAGATTATAAAAATATTCTTTTCGTAAGGAAATGTGCAAAATAATTATTCTATTCTCCTTTTATATTGTACACTCGGAAACACAAGCTACGCCCAATCTTAAGTTCACAAGTGAACGGTGAAATTTCGTCGCAGGTTTCAACAATTCGCGAACCAACTTCATAAAGTGAAGGGAAACATTTCAGAGTGTGACTGTTAATTTTCAATCTCAAACCTCACGTGACTTTCGTGAATTAATTGAATTATTGAATCGTAAAGAAATTAATCTTGTAATGTTAGGGCAGGAAAGGGCCAGGAGAGTGGAGAGGGATAAGAGCTGGTGGTTAGGTCCTAGAAGCACGTCATACCCGGAGGATGTTTGGATATGAAGGAGTTCGACTGCTCCAACCCCTTCTCCTTCTTCCTTGCCAGTTTCTCGTCATGTAGCTGTTGCGAGTTGGTTTTGTCCTTTGCCTTGGGCGATCACATTAGGCTTAAGACTACACTCGCGATCAAAACTGGAAGATTATCATTTCAAATGAATCATGTTGAAATGTGATCATAATATATTGAAGGATGTGTGAAAGAAGAAACGGTTGTCAACTGTCAAATACTGCACACATTTCCTAGAGATCATTTCATTGTACATATTTTTAATTTAAATTTAAAAAAAAATATTTTTGTTGAGGTTTACTGGTATCTTTTACAGTACCTACTGGTATCTAAAATTAGGTATATTTGAATGCATCTAAATGAATTTCTCACCAGCATAAGTTTCCTTGAAATGTCTTCAGTTGTTGATTTCCTTGATTTTCATGGCTTGAATTTCTTAGATTCGTAAATGTAGACCACTGCCGCAATCCACAATAAGGCGAGTTAAATGCAACACTGATTGTTTTGTTTGGGTGTGTACAGGATTAAATAACGGAAGTTGTGCCCCCTCCCCCTCCCCCTAAGATTCACGTCTGAATATTATCTAAACTTTGCCAAGTAAGATTTTTACTACACGGGCCCCATCGTCCTCTACACTAGCATCTTGAGGAAAATTGTAATGCATAAATAAACAGATATACACACATTGTATGAAGATGATTGTCTTGGTCTAACGCTAGGATGTTTGTGGCTGCCTTTAACCTTATTGGTATATCCCCCCCCCCACACCCCCACTATTCATACCATGTATCCCCTCTTTCAAAAACAACACCCTAGGTAGATGCAGATACAGTGCTATATATGCTATCCACAGAGAACGTTATTATTACACCGCGTTGTATATACTTATTACAAAATATGCAAATATAACATCCGTAACGTGGATTCGTATGACTATAAAATCTTCACGAGGAGTTTTGCTATAACGTCGAACGAACAAGGCAAACTTATATCATCACAGAGTTCAAATATTAAAGAAAAACTCAATTCAAATATAACTACCTCCTCCCCCCTTAACCGTCACTTTGCACGGATTTTATGAGCGGAAGAGATGTGAATATTTTCCAGCTTTTAAGATAATAAAAAGAAATTCAAAGAAATCTAATCAGAAAAAATCGCAAATCGATATCACGTTTTGTGCGAATCTCGTTAGATGAACAGTGTTCACATTTTATTTATATTACATGTTCAGTAATAAAGGGACATAATCGAAAAATTTTACCAAGACGGGTTTAAACTTATGGCCCTTAAATCCTAGGAGTGCGATATCTTGACAAGTTTAAAATGAAAAAATGTTATCTTTTCTCTTCTGAATATTTAATTGTTGTTATACTCTCTGAAAACTTTGAGTTATTATCCTCTACTTTTTATTATCATTTCACCGTCTTTGGGGACTCATCTCCTGAAGCCTATGGTTTCATTCGCCACCCCCTTAAAACACCCCTCATACACTTAACGTATTTTTAAGTAAAACTACACCACTCACCGGTATTTTCAATTAAAAAGGAATATCATTATTTAGTCATAAGGATGAAGACAACGGTATGATACATTAGGGAATTGTTAATATGGATTTTCCATTTGAAAAGTATTCTTGAGTGATCAGAAAGAGGCACTACAAGATTCTCTGAGTATTGTATTCTATGATTGATGGGTGGAAAGAAACATTAGAAGAATTAGTGAAACACGTAGAATGATGATGCATTATGTCTGCCTTTTTATGTGAGATGAGTTAATTCGTTTCAGGAAAGAGAAATATTTAAAAGATAAAATATAATTAGAAGTAAAGTGTTGTTGACTGTTAAATGTAGGTCAATGATTCCTAATTCAAAGTGTTCAGCATATTGTTCGTAACAATCCAGTTTTTCATTACATCAAAATATGCTGAATCTTCTAAATTAATTAAGTGAAAATTGTTTGTTGTTGTGATTCAATTATTGAAATAAAATTTAATTTTTTTGAAAATTCATAATAAACCGAATAATTCCCTAATTATAGAACAATTGCACAATTATTGTATCAATATGAGTACAGTAAGATAGATCTGAAGAAAATACAAAATCAGAAGTATGCATTTAAGATATACCTATCTCTGTTTCTGTCTGAAGCCCAGACCTCCACCATCAAAAAACATCTACTCTGTTATCATCATTTCACTCTAACAACTTTTTAAGCCGCACATCTGAGTAGAATTCAGTTTCAAGTCATGTGGTAATCTAATTGAAAGATTGATTCATCATTTGCAAAACCACCCCTCCCCCACCCCCCTCGTACTTTTTAGATCTCTACGTTAAGTAATTATTACGATATAAATCATATCCATAACTGACAGCTCTATGCAATTCTAACGTGGGGTGGAATTTAGATTAAAAAAAACACATCGAAAGAAAAGACTCCATCACTGCTAGGAAGAGAAAATTTAGCATATGGATTGTGTGGCACGTTGCTACAGGCTCTACACTCTACAGTATACATACGGTGATGGGCTCTATGGAATATGGTGATTTTCTATAGGGAGCATTAAGAGGAAGCTATGTGGTCTCGACTAAAGTATATATTTTTTTCATTCACAAAATTTTAGACGTGTTAAGATGAATTCACTCTGAATCGGTTTGGCTAATCTCTCTCTTTTAGAAACGGAAAGACTAATTCATCCAACCCTTTCCATCAATCGTTCTACTACTGTAGTTGTTTGCGGAAATATGAATAGGAACGTAGATTTAGGGGAGGGGTACACGTCTGTTGATTATACTTGCGTGAGGATTATTTTGGTCACCGTATCGCTGTAGTGCAATCAGGTTTCTTATATTTTTAAATATTTCCATAAAGTATAATATCATTTGCTTGTACATGAACGGTTCAAACATTTGCAACATAAAATCGGCACTAGTTTGAGTAACCCGACATTGTTTTTTTTATAATTTGGAAAGCCAGAGTTGAACGTCGCACTTAATGCATGAAGGAACATGGTGTCGGAAAAATCTCAGTGCTACGAAAATAGTAGTGCAAAAAGAAATAGATTGGTTGTCCCCAGCAATCCTGTGCATCACAGTTAGCACAACCAAGCTATTCGTTTCCTGGACTCGAACCCAATTAGTCGAACTCAAACCCTTGCCACTTAGTCTACGTCATGAGGGTTGCTTTTCACACTTACAACCAGCTCGAAGCGAAATCAAAACGCTTTCGCCAACGGTGTCAAATAGTTTATGATCTTTGAAAATGTCATTTGAGTAGTTATCTGAAATGCAATTGTTTCAACGTTCCTAACTCGAGTATGTAATTGAATCACATGTAACTTGGTTCTCGCTTGCAAGTTGTACCCGGCTGCCACGGTCTCATTAGTCTGTGTTCTATTTCACACTGCTTGAGGGGGTTTTCCTCGTATATGTGAGTCTCTATCAGGACTCCGGAGAGAGGCTGTGATTGGTGATCGCGTTTACGACGAGATATACACATATAGTGAGATGATAGACGAGAATTGAGTTATATATTTGGTGAGGGAGTTGAGTTGGTAGAATTCAGAATCGCGGAATAATTGCTATTGGGCATTTTGGTTGAGTTGAGTCGGATTGCATTAGATGGTTTTCAGATGAGATACTAAATGAAAATGTTACTTACTGACCAGAGCCCCCGTGCTCGAATGAAGCAAATCAACAGGGTGAAAATAAGATTTTTATTCCCCCAAGTATTATTTTTACCAATTCTCGAACATGTTTTTTCGTCTTTGCTCATTTTCTTACGTATCACTTTTTATTCGTAACCCCCTCTCGTCTTTCTCTTTTTTTCACGTGGAAAGTGTAAAATTCACCAACATAAAAACTCATATCCGAGTCTGAAAAAATATTATTCTTTCATCGGGTCTCTTAAGTGAGCTTGAGACACCGGAGTCTGACTTGTCTGACTGCTTACGTCCCGATGCAGATGTCTGTTTGTTTTTATACAATTTTAGCTAAGTTAAAAAATACACAGTCATAATATTATTCAAGTTAGAAAGACACTTCGATTCTTCACGCGATAAAGTACAAGGGTGTTACTTGGGAGATTATAATTGTAAGAAATAAAAAAAAAAATGAATAAGAAGTGTGAAACTGAAAGTTACTAGCCAAATGAAAATATTCATTGCCATAGCACTACATGACGTCTGTAATAGAATTATTACAGTTTTATTTTAAATAAATTGGTTATAACACGTTTTATTTAATAAACGAACTATTTTGGCGGAAATAAACGTAACAATATATTTTTAACGAATGCAAATTATGAATATAAAAAACTGAACATGATGCTATTTTTATTTATTACAGTTTTAAATTTGAGTTACTTAATGTTAAGAAATGTGAATAAATGTTTGAATTGCATGATTTCACCTCGTCTGCATGGAGTGGTAATCGAAGTCGGCGAGATTCACTGGATTTCTTCTCCTCCACCCCCATCCTTCCGACAACCATGAACACATACCAGTCTAGTATAATATAAGCATAATTACACACATAACATCGCATTAAGTATTATTAGAGCTAGCTCTGTATTGCACTTAATTGAATTAAACTGTTCAGGAGCAATAGAATGTCTGTTGAATTGCTACTTGCTACTTGCTCTAGCCGAGTTCGCGAGGAAGTTCCGTCTGAAATGGAGATTGACTCTATTCTACTGGATTTCTAATTACTCCGGTCTCAATTCTGTATTATAATATTTCATCTAATAACTGACGGAAAGTCTTTAACTTACAGGAATATAAAAATAAACTGCTTCATTGAACGCAATATTGGATAGTTGTTTTAATTTATATTTTTCTAAGTTTGAATTATATATATATATATATATATATATATATATATATATATATATATATATATATATATAAGAACTTGAATCTTATTTATTAAATAATATCCAACTCAAGTCGTAACCTAAAGGCTTACATTGTCACGAAATTTCAATTTTAATTTAGTCAGGTAAATACAACATTGGAACTCTTTTTGGCGCAAAGAAAAATTGAAAATATGAGAGGTATGTTACATAAAAAAGCGCGTGGTACCTGTTACACCGAGCTTTAAACCAGCTAGACAAAATGCTGCGAGTTATATCGCTTCTTCAACGAAAAAGTTAAATCAGTAGTAAGTGGGGCTCTCTGGCACATTCATTTTCGTATAAGACTATATATAGAAACAAAGTGTTACGAATGTGATGATTTTATAGTAATTACTGAGTGATGGGTATGTCACATACCTGTCATGAAAGACAATATCATAATGAATTTAATAGAAATTGTTTTAAAAGTTTTAGTGAAGAACTTTCGAAAGAATAGTCATAATTAAAACTTTCCGATACTTCTAACCGGACGTTAACTATGCAATTGCTTTCTATAGTTTAATCCTTGAAATGTAAAATATGCAATTGTTATTAAATTCATTCACCCACTGGCGTTATAAGAACCCTGAGGCCACATCTCTTCGGGTGATTAAATTCAAAGAAATTGGTTTACTTTTTTCAGAATGCATGTTCACTTCCTGAGAGTAAGATCTTAATTAGCATTTAAATCTAAAACATTTCCCTAGCCTAACGTTTGGCACCACAACACATTTTGTCCCGAGGGCAAACATAGGGTGCACTTGTTATGCAAATTTCACTTTCCATCTATCCCCCAATCTCCTTGAACACCCCCTCCTCCCTCTCGCCCGCTCCCTCCACCCACCCCTGCCATTGGAAACGAATCTAGGATGAATCAGATCATTGCTAATCCAAGGCCAGGATTTCAAGTAGACGTAGACCATTGTTTAGTTTATTCGTTAAGATTTAATCAATAGTTGAAACAATGCGTTCTTCAGATTCTTTAGCTGCGTTTCCTCTAAAATCAAATTCGGCTTGATGTTGGTTTGAAAGAGAGACAAAAAGTAAAGTATATCGGAACAGAAAGAGTAAGAAACGAAGTGTTAAAAAAACTAATAATTTTAAAAATAAATAATAAACAAGACGATTAAAGAATTACGTTGATATCTCAGTACGATTTTTTAAACCTTCATCTTAATTTTAAATTTTAATAGCATTGCTTAAAAATATATAAAATTAAAATTATTTCTTGACGATTTTCAATGTGAATTTTCTTTTTTTCCAGCCGAATTGAAGATGGATGTCCTCCGAGAACGAGAAGTGAAAGAAAGCTTGGAAAGACAGTTAGTGGATGAACAGAAGATCAGAGGTGAGTGTTTCAGTGCTCTAATAGTCTCCTGTCATCCCCTCCCATTCCATTCATCATATTGCAGAATATGTAATTCAAGCTGATATTAAATAGCCCAGCTAGTGCTCCAGGAAGGGGTGACTTGATTAGTTCATTGCCAGTCGGAATTGAGTTAATTAATTTTACAAAATGTCAGGTATATAGTTGCAATGTTCACGTTTAGAATGTGAAAATTGCTGAAACTCTAGAATGAATCATAATTGGATAATATCCCAATGTGATTAGAATCATATTACATAGGGTAATATGTTGATCTTTCAAAAGAATTCATTCTTTTGAAAAATATTTTCAAAAACTTAGAGTACGAAAAATACGAAAAATGATCATCTCTGTATACAAAACGACGGTTACAAGGGATGCGTTTACAAATCGTGTTTCGTTCCAATTTGACAGAAAAGCTCTATCGTTTCCCGACAAGTATAAAGTTGTTCAGCTCTTTGAAACTATGCAGGTCATCCGAAACTTAAGCTTTATCTTTTGTATTCAAATAGCCATAATAGTTATTATTGGCCCCATCATGACTTTCCAAGCTTATTCATTTCTAAGGCCATCACGGCGCCTCCACCGCTATATACAGCAACAGCATCCGCGAGGATGAAGAGATTATTTGCAGATTTATTTTCTCAAAAAATCACAATATACGCTTTATAATTCTAATATTATTAAATTGCTTCTTCGCATTCACTATTATTGTGTCAGAACTTTTAATGAGTTCGCGTCATCTTTTCCTGTAGAAGACAAACATAATATTCAATAACAGCGCGCTTGTAAGTTGCCAATGTCTCCGTCAACGCTCCTGCAAGTAACATAATGGTTCTCTCTTCTACGTGAAAATCAGGGAACAAAGGGAATACCGAAACCAAGAAGAAGCAACAGAAGAAGAATCAAAGTATCTTATATAATAGAATAGATGGGGGTTCGTATACAGGGAACACCCCTTTCAGATTTACCACCCCTTTTACAAAGGATATTACCACCCTAACCTTTAAGGAAATGTCAAGCAAGCACAGGCGATCTTATGTAGAAGCCATTAGGACTCGGTGTTGTCTCGAGGTGGATTTCAAGCAACTATAGCTTCATAATATCCTATTTTGATCGAGTCAGATACAATTAATTCTCCAGAGTCTACTCTCATTCTACCAACCAAAACTGAAATGATATGCTTCTGGATTTCTCTTCGGTCTCTAGGGACCATGGGCGATCTTCACCGAATTACGATTGATGAAACTTGGGGACGTTGGAAATTTCCTTTCCGTCCAAAGAGAATTAGCTACAGAATATATAGTAGATACACACGAATTGCCGAAATTATTTTCCTGTTGAAGCAATCAGAAGTCCTAGTCCACACTCTATCAATGTTATAATACCCCCTTGGTCAAATTATTTACTCGTTTAATAACAATTAACAAAATGAAACATATAATTATGTATATTTAACGACCCGAATCGTTATTAAACTATGGACAATTACCATTATTTATATTATTAAAATGATCCTATTGATATTACCTACAGCAAATTTTCTTGGTTGTACTTTGGTGGAGGTGCCGTATTTCTATACTTCAGTACATTGAGGGAAACATTTTGCCAAGTTAGTTCAATCATCTCAATCATAACACACGATTTATACTTTTTTCAATCATATTATTTAATTTTTACATACAATTATACAAATATCATATTTCAAATTACGTTTTATTAATATTTTCGTAATTCTGACTAATATGAACTCAGGTAAAGCAAAATATAACAATATAATTTAAAGTTGTAGAAAAATGGAATGAAATTTACTCTTACAATTACTGAGATTGTCTGCAGCGCGAACGAGATGAATTCAAAATTCTAGGTATTTCTTTTATTTTACAAAACTGTCCACATTACATCTTCTCGATTTACATCTATAGGGTTGCAATCTCTATACTCTACACTGAGCAATTGTCTACTACCAGACAATATAGGAGAAGATGTAGAAGACTAAGAAGAGATTAACAACTAGATTGACGATCCATATTGTTAGCCTTAGAAGCTTCCACATTGGCTAAAGTCAACAAAACTAGTGTTCTAACCCAAACCACAGTTCTCTTTTGTCTTCCCTTAAAGTGTTCGAAAATGTTCTTGAGTTGAGTCGTGCATTGTAATCAATCAAACTTAATGACAACGGCAAGCGGGCATCGTGAATGTTGTGTT
>OW203763.1:10890094-11137666 GCA_934045905.1 Leuctra nigra | reverse complement strand
GCAGTTTGTTATACGGCGCTTGTTTGTAGAACTTGTAGGGCAAGATGGCCGCTATACATTGTCTCCGGGGACAGGTAAACTGATAGATAGACAAGTTCTGATGCTTTTCATTGAACAAAACTGTGTCATTGTTATGATCGATTTTATATTAGAAATATTTTGTAACCAATCACTCATCGAAGATCATCTGAATTCAATATTGAAATGCAATGGAGACCGTAGTGAAACAGCATGCCCCACGAGTTCCTGAAACTTCATTTTCATGATGTATTTACTTGACATAAGTGTAAAAAGTGGGTTTAATTAGAAGTGACTTGTCGCCTTTTAATTTTCCCCAATATATCATCAAAATTATAAATTGGTCTAAAAAATTATTTTCACTAAGTTTAATTATGAATATTCGATGAATTAAAACTACAATTTTTTGCAACCTTATTCAGACATTTAATATTATAATACAGTCACATCAATATTCCTTATAACTTAAAACATCTCCTAGAACTAATAATACGTAATATTTAATCACCCTATAGTGACGATATCTTCACTTCAGCAACTCAAAATGAAACGCAAAACGCTTTCATACTCAATTTCCGTATAACAAAGACACTTCGCATGTGATTGTTGAAATTACTTTGTCTCTTATTTAATTTCAACCTTTCTCCACTTTTACCCCCCCCCCCCCTCTCCATCCTTCTTTACCCCCTTGTCACCTTCATGTTTCCCCATTCTCCTCTATCCCAAACCAACTTCCCCTTGTATGAAATTCACACAGTTCGGATGACATAATATTATGAAAGTGTTTTTAGTTAGAGACTCACTGTCAAAAGCTCAGTAGCATAGGTACAACCCCTTGTGTGTACGCAACCCCTTCTACCCTACGTTGAAATCACTCAACATGCATGCTACTAGGTAGAATCGGTAATGTAGAGCCCTATATGATGAAGAGATATAACAGAATGGTTACAATATTCCATTGTATTACGTTAATCAGAGTAAATGGCAATCATTGTTTTGAGTTTAATAGATGCGCTATCATAATATATTGTACATTTTACCCGGTGGTGTTTTGAGTATGGTATTATAAATGCATACAATAAAAATTGATTTGTATATATTGATCGTTAAAATCGATATGAACGTATCAATCTTCATATGGTTTGACGTAAAACAAGAAGAGATTACATAGATTTTAACTGGATTAAACCCTAAAGATTTTGTCATTTTAATTACAATGAATATACTACCTCGTACCTGTCTCTAAAATTTCATGTCCACAATAATTCTTATGAAATTTTAAAACTAAATATTGACAACCCATCACTAATATGAGGATGATTGGGAGATCAGAGAAAGGATAAGAAACAATCAGAAGAAGGAGCGAATTCTATTATTTGGAAACAAAAGTATAGCATTTTCTTTACGACTAAGAAAATCCTAGCGCGTTCTTATGGAGGAGGATCGAATCCAGATATTCCATAAGAGTAAGTGTGCTACTCACTAATCAATCTAATGATCTATTTTTGTAATAAGATTACACAATTAAGGCGACTAAATCGCTACATTCATGACCCATTTTAAAGCTATCTCTAAATATTAAACATCCGCAAATTCTTCTATCAGCTATCCTCTCCTCGGGCAAAACAAAATTCGACTTCATTCACGAATCACAAAGCCAAACAAATACGCCTTGTCTAATAGAAAACGTGCGTCTTACCACTGTCATTTGCCCTCAATCGAGGCCTCCAAAACACCTATTGTCTCGTCCAGCTTTTAATTGAAAAGTTTTTCTCGGTTAAGTAAATGTTTGGTGCCAGGTACCAACGCCTTTTCCAGGTGACATCCATCGTGAGTCAATTCAATCATTGGACATTAGTGGCATCGCGTGGCTACAAAACACGCCCCACAACGCAATCATACTAAACGGAAACCCAAAATGTAGTTTAAATGAATGTTATTGAAATAGTTCATTTCATATTATACCCAGAGAGATATATAATATGGGGGTTGTGTTATATTGTAATCGAGGGGTTGTATAATATTCCAAGGGGATGATTTTGGTTATTATATGCCTTGTTCAGATGCACACCCCTTTGCTCATGGACGGACTTCTGTGCGAGCAGATTAACTTATTGGACAAGCAACGGAATGGAGGAAATCTGGTAGAAGCGATCTTCTTATGAACAAACCACAATCGTATTTGGGGTTTCCTAATTGTTTTCCGGTAACCATTTATCACTTTACATTTAAATTCCTATTTAAAAGAATAATGGTATATATAATTCTTAATTAGTTACGATGCTTTCAAGAATTGAAATAGGGTATAGATTATCTTGTGAAAAATGTAAAATTGTAATTAAAAGATTTGAAATCTCTAGATATGTTACAATTCGTATCCATTTCACATCTAATACCTGCTATTTTTAAATATTCAATTTAAACTGCAAATTTGTTTTCATTCCATTTGACGCCAAGGCCAAACAAAGACTTCATAAGTTTAATAAGACTTCACCAAAGAAAGATAATTAATAACTTATTTTGATTTTGTAATTTTATTATGTAATTTTTTAAACAAATTGTTCTTTAGGTTAATTTTGAGAAAACCTCAGATTATTACGACATATTCCATGCAAAATATCAACACGCGTTTCATTGAATAAATTCAATATATCGATACGGTATCCCCGCTTGCTGCTATTCCAGACATTTCTCAAGTTCTCTTCCAGGTTCCTTGTAATTTGGATGGGATTCTATCTTAGATGATGTTTAGTATTTAGACCGTGGCTGACGGTCTTATCTTGGTTGTGGTGTCGGTGAGGTATGCAATTATCGGCTACATCAAGTAGTCATCATACACACGAGCTTGGGATTAAGATGCTGCCGAAGAAACTGATGAGGGAGAGGGGAGGGGGATGTTAGATGGAATGCAATCGAGATAAGGAGAATGTCGTATCTCGATATATTAGTTCGTTCTAGCCCCTTGATCTTGTCGTAATGTCTCCTCTTTACCACAGTGCATTGGATACGACAACGGTGGAACACGCATAACTATATGAAATCAATATTATGTTTGAAATCTTTAAGATGTGTCACTGTCAAAGCGTCTTAGAGTTTGTGAATATTCTAAACATGTTGCCAAGTAAGATGCTGGATCCTTTTACTTTGACGTGATTAAAATCAATCTATGATGGTCAAAATTGGTAGACTGGAAATGTAGTATTATACTATAACAATTACGTACGTTATGAATGTGATTGTGTTGCTTTTTTGTTGTTCTGAATAAAAAGTGAATTACTTTATATGGAAAAATTATTGGATATTTTTATTGATTTTGTTTATGGTAACTAATAATTGCCTAAACACCATAGAAATAGAATCGTTGGAGACAAGATGGAGATAAGAGTGCAAACTTCAAAGTACGAAAAAAATAACAATTTGTGGACTCAATCAAACACGAAATAATTGAATACAAAAGTGAACAGAATAAATTGTTCGTGAGTTCTGGATGACAATATGTTCTAAATCTAAGCAATGACAAATGAAACATTGGTTCTGAGACAATGAAGGTTTTACTTAAATACATATAGTGAATTTATATGAACTGTAGTTTTATCTTATATACGAGAAGACAAATTATATTCGTATCGACTCAGTGGGTTCTATTGAATATTTTTCCAAACCATTTTCCTCACAATCAAATACAAAGTTGTATTTTGTTTCAATCTTTAAAACTCACTCATGAAAAATTCAAACGTATTTTTCCATCTTTCACCCCATCGAATGTCCTAGGTTTGATTCCCTGAGGGGTAATTATCGTCGGTTCAAGACATTGGGGGTCGCTTGTGGGGGTGGGGTGGGGGAGAGTGTGGGGTGTAGGGGGCAGTGATTGGAGCATGAGGAATTTTATAATTTGTGGTTGGATTCACATGATAGAACTTCGAGAGAGTCAAACCTTAGGCGTTCTAATGTACAAGAGAGACAGAAAAACCTCGGAGAGATGAAAAACGTTAGAAGGTTGAGGAAGGTCCTGAAAGAGTACCAAGTGATGTAGAAATAACATACTGGACTTCACCTTTTTTAAAAATATATTTATATATACCTTTAGAATAAAGGGGCTTATATTCAAGGTTTCCGAGTTGATTCCCTTAACTGAACAATGTGATGTATTAATTTAGATTTTTACGTCTAAGTAGCCCTCGGGTTGCTTACATATCAGAAGAGAAACACATCATTCTAAATTGAAAGATTTTATTTTTATTTCCTCCAACAGTTTGGAAAGAGAAATGATAAAAGGGTTGAGAATAAAAGATCAACTTTTTGTCTGATTGCCAATTTGGATTCCGTCCGGGGTATTCGTGTGACTCGAGCCTGGCAGGTCTTGTCCAAAACGTGACTACTGTATTAGACAGAGGTGGGCAGGTGGATGCATTGCTACTGGACATGGCAAAAGCTTTTGATGTTGTCCCACACGACAAGCTCATGGTTAAGATTGAAAACATTCCTAATGTGGATATGCGGGTTGTCAAGTGGATACGTGAATATCTTACAAACCGGTCTCAACGGGTGCGTGTGGAGGACATATTATCTGACTCAACTCCAGTAAATTCCGGTGTTCCCCAGGGAAGTGTTTTAGGACCACTATTGTTCCTTGTGTTCATAAATGATATTGCAGACAATGCTCCATGTAATATTAGGTTATACGCTGATGATTGTATCTTGTACCAGGAAGTAACAGACATCGCTGATTGTGTTACCCTTCAAGAGAATGTAAATACTACTTTGTTATGGATAGAAGCAAATGGCATGAGGTTAAATGTTAAAAAAACACAATTTGTATCATTCAATTTGTCCAGTACAAGATCAATAGACTATGTATACAAAATAGATAATGTAGTAATCCCAAAGTCCAGCACATGTAAATATCTAGGAATAACATTCAGTTCTAGGCTTTCATGGGATAACCATATAAGAAATATTGTATCAAAATCATTTAAAGTTCTGTATTTTGTGATGCGCAATCTTAAAGGTGGGTCAGTTCTTGCCCGAGAGAAGGCATACCTTTCAATTGTTCGGCCTCTCCTTGAGTACGGCAGTATAATATGGTCACCACATCAACAAAATCACATCGACCTGATAAACAAAGTACAACGTAAAGCTGCCAGATTTGTAAGTTGGAACTTTGATAGGTTTACAAGTAACACATTGCTACAGGAGCACCTTAAGTGGGAACCTCTGTCCACCCGCAGAAACAAAGCCCTCATGTGCGGTATGTACAAAGCCGTAACAAACCACCCAGGCTGGGCGGATCTGCGGAGTCATCTACCATTGCCACAACGCACTGGGGGCAGACAGGATCACCATTACAAGATTGGTTTGCCGAGATACGTCACCACTCCAGGTCTTCATTCCCTTCTTGGCAGGGGCATCCGCATATGGAACTCGATGCCATTAAAAAATCTTCCGGATTCAATATTAGAATTCAAAGCAATGTTAGAAGTACTCATGGAAAAGGATGATGATGAAACTGACTCCAATTGCTCCATTGAGCAGATACTTTTCGAAGACCTTCAACCCAAGGAACTTAAAGAACAGCTAGAAAGAAGAAATCTGTCAACCACAGGCGACAAAATCACCACCACAATCAAACTAGCTGCTGCAATGATTAAAGAAAAGAAAAATATTTCCAAGTTCAAATTTATTATTAGGAGGTATTCATAATGATTAGTTGTCTATCATTTTATCTATCTATCTGTTTATGTCTATTTATCTGAAAGCATAGGTATTTCCGTAGTTTTAAGGTGTCATAGAACATTCGCATTTATCTATCCATTTATGGTGTTGTAACTCTGTCAGAGATGTCAGAATATGTCATAGATATACTCGCATCTATCCGTTTGATATTATTGTAACTCTGTCAAATTGTATTGTATTGTCACTGTAATGTATGACAATTATGTACGACGAATTGATATGAAGTGTTGTTTGCCACCAAATGTAAATTTAAAGCAGACCAATAAATTGAATTGAATTGAATTGAATTGAAAAATAATATTTTCTTTGTAGATGCCGGCATCAGTATTAAAAACAAAAAGTACGTTTTTCTGAAAATACTGTCTTAGAACACAGAATTCTTCCGACATATTTCACATGTTTTGATCTCCCGAAACATATTTTTAATATAAGATTTGTCTTTGAGAGTTGATATGGGGTGGTTACCGAAATATGAGGGATGAAACTTGAGGGGTTGCTGCATCATAACCCCAAACAATATACGAAGTATTCCATGATAGTATTGTTTTCTCACGCTATGTCAATTTCTGGGACGCTCTGGTCATCTTCACATTTAGTATGTACTTATTCTTCTCGCGAATGATACTCCTTGCCCTTCACAAAAAGTTATATGATTTCATCTAACATTGCATCCACGACAATAGGGAATAAGTACTAGAGGAGCAATCAAATGGAATTGTTACGTTTAGTTGAATATAACTTTTCAAGACGACACGTTTTATAGCTTTGCTTTAAACGATAGAAACATTGTCCACTTCTAATCGAAAACACTTGCGAAAAGCGTTTTAGCTGTTGACTTGATGTGACCTTACAGAATAAGAAAATTTGGAATACTTTTGTGTTATACTCTAGGTTATTGTAGTCCTCCATGAGATATTTAAAGATATGTGATAAAAAGATATATGTCATTTTGTAGCAGTTTATAAAATATAAGTACAAGGATTGTGTACTACGAGATAAGGTTATTTCAAACCAATATTACTCAATTCATTATACTCATTAATATATTCCCAACATGGGTAGATATTACCATAAATAAGTACAATTCTGAACCATTGACTAAACATAACCCAAATCACTAGCTGACAGAAACGCGATGCTGTGCGTTTAAAAATCGAGACTTCATATTTATAAATTTGATGCATTTTACATAATTTTATAATATAAAACTATAAAACATATATCAAATTCATAATATTTTCTCAGGATATTGTCAATTGGTTAATAATTACATATGCCAAGTTCTAAGGTAATACGCAAATTAAGATCGTTTCCAAATGAGCAGAACTTGAAACTGGCACCTCCACCAGATGTTATCCAGCGTGGCGTGGGCGAACTTTTAATAGCATAATAACTCCAGACACTTCAGTATAAAATAATATGCAAGTATTTTTCTCTTTATTAAACGTAATAAACAATAAGCTTGTTGTTTTAATGATACAATTTCGTATTAGATAAAGTCAACGTACGACTCATGATCACCATTGTTTTAAGAATTGCCAAGATGGAAGAATCCAAGAGCAAGACAAGTCATTGCTAGTTTTACTACAGTCATATAAGACAACATTTTGATTTACTATTATAGGATCATCCAAAGAGGATCTAATACACTTTGCAATTTCATTTGGCTCAAGATATGACGCCAGTAAAACAATATAGACGAGCGATCTTATAAAATGTTTTGCGTTAAATATAATTAAGTGCTGAATCACTCCGTATCGTTAATTTGTTAAATAATTTTCCTTCACATTTTATAAACCTTAATCATATAGTAAAATCTACATATTATTGCAACGTACATAGTAACTTGCATGCGTTCTTCATAGTTATTATAAATACACTATACGACACAATACATAATAAAGTTTCAGATTAAAAGTACATAAGAAGTACCCACATGAAGTAAGTTTGAATTACTTTTAAAGTAATATGTTTCTATGAGATAATTAATAAATTATAGTTAACGACCATTTATGAGGTAACAAAACGTTTAACGAGCCAGCGACTGAGTATGTATTATTTAACATGGCTGGCTTATTGCAAGAGCAAGAGCATGCCAATGTTCGGTCAGTTTAGTTAATCCAACATTATACTGTTCTGTTCGAGAGGAAAGCCCTTGTTAGGAGCTAATCTTCAATACGTAGCTTCTTGGTACTAAGACCCGACTAAACCCGGTGAAATATCCAAGAAACTCCAGACTTCGTAGCAGCATTTACTCCATCATCTCACTGACCCAAGTACATGTTATTTCTCTTGTTTTCTTACAAACATTTCTTCTCCACTGTCATTATTAAATTAGTGTTTTATTTTATATAATTAATGAAACGTAAATGTACACTAGTGAAGTTAGGATCGAATTCTGGGACGAAATGGTCAAGTAATATTAACCTATACTGAGTCGATTGTGCAGCCCAGAAAAAAATGCAGACACATCTAGTCCACGTCTTCATCCCCTTTCTGTTCACTTACTAAAAATAATACTTTCAACAAAATTGGCATTATCGAATATGAAAAACATCACGTTTGAAAATCTTGCACCGCACTCGTCGTTTCTCATCCCTGACTAGGTTCCGCTCATCTCTTGAAATCGGCTTTAAATTCAGTTAGCAATTATTTATTTATTAGCAATACGAAGAAGAGAAAGGGTAGCGACCATAACATCTCGTCCCCAACTCCCACTCCCACTCCTCTACACCCTTAGTTCCATCTCGGAGAACCACCCTCTCCCTCTTCATCTCAACTATATAAGGGGGTTAGATACGTGTAATAGCTATAAGGGTATGAAATTATGAAATTTATGCTGATTCAGCGTCTTACAGTTATTAGACGTGGGCCACCTAGCAGTTAGCAGTTGTTATATTTCAGGGCAATCCCATCCCCTCCTTCCCACATTTCCTATTCACGACGATACATATACCTTAAGCCACCTAAATAATTAGTAGGATACCTTCCTGTCTAGCTACGCCACCTTATTTATTAAATCTTGTGCAGACCCCCGGTAGTTCCTAAACTTTAGCGTCGACTGTGAAATAATCCGTTAAATCGATTTGAGATTTTAGGATCATAATAGATTCTGAAATGAAGGTTCATTGGTTTGGTGTCATTATCTAACCCGATCCCCCCCCCCCCCCCCCCCCCAAACACAGTTTCCTCCTGCGGTTGCTTTCAGGTTCTCTATCTTTATCCAGGAGGATTCTCGTTGATGCGCTTTTAATTCATTTGATTTCAAGAATTTTATTAAATTATATTTTAAGTTTCATTCACTAGAAAATCATAGAACTCCTGTACTCCTTGAACTTGTACAAATGGGAAGACTGGTATCGTGAGTTGTAATAATCGGACAACAATTTAAATCACCCAAATACAATTGTGTATATTTAAGACATAACCTACTCTTACATTCTAGACAAATTCCATATTTATAATATCCAATTCCAATGGAGCTGAATATTTATTACATACGTTTATGTATTCACATGTATTTCATTGGTAGTCTTCACTCGACATTAATCATGCATTCAGATGCAATAATGTATTGATGAGATTTTTGCTAGACGATTTGAATCCACCATTAGCAATTCCCACATTATAACAACATTACATTTATCCACCACCTGGTTAAATATGTTGACTATTTCTCGTGGTAGGTGCGTTTAAATCGCATTAGAACATAGTTGTGGTACCCACAACTTCTCTCTATTGTTATAACGTACAAGAGTATATCCTTTGAAACTCGAATACTTATTTCCACATCGAATATCTGGAGAATTTCCAGGACCTCGTCTTCAGTTTTCACAGTGAAGAGTTATTCGAGTATCTCGATAAGAGAGAGAGAGGAAATATCTGCATACATGCTGGGCTTTCAAAGTGAGTTATTTCGATTGAGGGATATTAACTTACACCTCATCGATGGGGCATACTTCCTGTTAAAGTGGTTACTAATCGACAAGTGGCTACCACATGGTCATTGAATCTAGTCCGTGTTATACTAAGACAACATGCAACAATCTCACCACATTCCCCTTCCGTTCCTCCGGTGTCGTTGATGGCGAGGGTGGCGGGGGTGGCGGGCGCACATTTCATCCAAACGAAGCGAATTCCTTTTTTGCACTTTTCTCTGCTTTTTAGTGTTTTCATATTTTTTACTCTTGCTTACATCTAGCTTTTCAGGAGAAGGTTTGAGTATATATTATTTTTTGTACTACTATCGCTTAAATTTTTTGCTAGTAAAAAACTCGAGATTTGTTGTGTTAAATTCGTTGGTTGTCTTAATGATAACAAACAGAGAAATACGAAACGTCCAACAAAATTTTTGATCGCTCCAGAACGATGTTTCTAGTTAATATGTATATAATTATTTTGATCAACTTAGAATGGTTGATATGGGATAGATATAGGTGGAAGGAGCCAGACGCGGCCATAAAATTGTACCTCTCTAAGTCTTCAAAAAAAGTATAAATCCGTGACTACTGATAATATTTTTGATATATTACTGATAATATTTCAAAATTAATTTTATGCTACTATAATAAATACGAGAAGTGTTCACAATGTCAGTAAAAATAATCTTTCTAAGTTCACTAATCACTAAATTATCTTAATCTGCCGACAACTGACTCGCATTATTTTATTAGCTCGTTTTTAAGACCACACAGTTTTGAAATCTTCCTAATGGACAAACCCACTCCATTAAATCTGAACACGAAGGAGATGGTGTTGAGGCAAGATGTTTTATTCACAACTTTATCTTCAGTTCTCTCGACTTTGATTTCACATTGAAATCAGGTTTTCGGTTGAAACAACAGTAGAAGGGTTGTGATTTTCATCCCTTTAGATGATAATACATTTCAACCAACCCTTTAACTAACATCCCTTCATGGTAGAATGATCTGAAACATTTTGTCGTTTCATAATAATCCTAATTTACATCTTATCGGAGGGTTGCTAAGATTTTCACAAGAATTAAAGAGTTAACAGATTTTCTATAAAGGACTTATATACACTTCCATTACGCAAAGTTTATTTGTTTAAATAATTCTGAAGGGTAAACTCAACCGCCTACGAAGCATTGAAAATTACGTTATATCTCTGAATCAGATGATGAAATTCAGTATTAATTGATTCATTGAGCTATGTGAAATATGAATCGTGTAAAGAATATCATTTCTACTTGACGATATCAGATTGTATCGATAATGAAATCAATATGATATCGCTCTGAACATATGATCACAATAATTACAAAGAAAGTGCAACCGATACAATGCCAGAGATAAGATATAACCATGGATAAAATTTTATTAAACCATTGTACACATTTAAAAAGTACGGTTTCCAGCAATCGTATAGTTATATGTAAATAATTTTATTCCATTCGCCTTTTTCTTTTATCATGCTTTTATCATGCTTCAATCTGTCTTTTTCTCGCACGCGTTTACCGTCATGACCGAAACAAATTTAAGTAAAAAAATGGCTTTGAACAACTCTTCTCATGCACGTCTATAAAATGCAAGGGTTTGCAATATTCACTGCTCAAATCATGATGGAGTCTATGAAATACCTTTTCGTAATTTCAATTAGTATTCTTTCTTATTCATCTCGGTGGTATAGCTTGTGTCAATAGTAATCAAAATCTTTAAGCCTTCGCCGTCCCTCGCAGAGGATATGCTAGAAGGACAAAACCCAACTCCGTGGGGCCCCACTTCTTTGCCTGTAGATGGATAGAAAGAATGAATATTGTTTGATTAAAACAGAAAGGGAACTGAAAATTGAGAGCGGCAGTTGGCCGAATCTACGTTTTGAAACGTTTTAAAAGATTTTTATTACGGTAAAAGATTGTCTCTGTGTTTTAGTCCTTGGTGGGAATTACACAGAGATATAAGTGTACCTATACCAAACAAGGAAAATTAATTCATTAAATACAAATTTAATTATTTCACGGTTTTTATGTATGCCTTTTTAAGACTGGACTTCGATCTACCTACGTGATGACAAACCTATAGACTTTTCTACACCATTCATCATCATCATCATCTAAAAAAAAAACATAAACTGTTACTTGTTCTTATGAACGCAGTAACAGTGATTTAAATTATATTTTTGGATCTGTAGTCTCTCTACAATTGTTAAGGAAATGACTATAGATAGAGTCGAGTGGTGGAAAATAAGAAGTGCGGTTTAGAATCAAGTTACGCGTCATGGTTCAAGATCGATTATTTTCCAATCAATTGGTTCACCTGTTGAAAAGCCTTTGTTAAATAAACAAACACGCGGAGACTGTCTGTTCATATAGATTGCGCTGGTCGCTAACGTCCTTATAGAATTCATTACAAATGGCGTCCCCCCCTTGCCCGCAAAGGCGGTCGAGAGCAAAGGAGCAATTAGAAAAAAAGAGATGAAATTAATTTGAAAGACGGGACGCGCGGCTGAAAATTACTTGATGTCAGATAACATCCTCGTGTACCTATAACGTCTCCTTGGTCATGTTTTCATAACACAATCAGAGAGCTGTTCTTGGACGAATCATTGTTCAACTAAGAATCCATCATCCAACGCGAGATAATAACTCAGTTATGGAGAAATTGAACGCAATTTTTTTAAATTCGAACAAGGACTTTTGATTTTTGCGTTCTAATGTTTTCCATTAAAGGCTTGACTGCGATGAATTATTAAATGTTTAAAAAATAACTCTCATCAGTCTATAGGATAGGACACTAGCCCGGCTGACGGTATGCAAGTGCGAATCCTGGTGGAGGCAGCACATTTTTATTTAGAATTCATTGAACTTGATTTCTACATGTTCTGTCTAGATTTTGTTTCACGATGAATCTCAACTTTTGAATCCTTATTTCCATCCCGCTCATTACAATCTGCGTTGCTATTGGTTGCTAACACTTTTTTAATGCTCGATGAATATTTGATATGAAACTTATCTTATAAATGTACTCAACCACTAGTCAGTTACAAGACCATTACATTAAAGGAGAGTTTCCAAACCATCCCCGATACCTACCCGTATGTAACCAACTAATATACAACACTAAGACATAGGTAATTAGCAATTCTGTTAGGCGATCTAATCTCGAAGTTAGAACACAAATAACCATGTCCCTATATCTATAACAACAGCATAGGTAGCAGCTATCCTGAGGCAAGTCCGCAATTTCATCTCACCCACGTCCTCAAGAAATCGCTCATCCTCCCCAAAACCCAACCCCTTTAGAACATAACCCCGTTGAATCAGTACTAACAGAAGAGGTTAACTGCTTTAAGGTGTGTACCAGGTGTTACGTATATACCTATTAGAGAATATGGAAAGATCTATGGTTGTATGCAGAAGACGTGATCGAAATGGCATCCCAAACTCTAGTCAAGTCGGCATATGGTTTCGTCTAGCACGAGACAATATCGGATGGTGGACCATTTAGGATGCAGCGGAGTGGCTGTGAAACAAGAGCACAGTTACTGTCCAGTATTCATTAGAGTAGTTAAGAGTGAGTTACAGACAATGGGTGTATACAGCAGATGCTATGGTGGTTTCAAGTAATTGCAAGGAGACGATTTGCATCTTGATTGCTAACCATCTCCCGTATACTAAAACGTTACCTTGCATTCCGTATAGATAGATAATATGAAACAATCTCGTTGTTACCTACGGTTCTAGATTTTGGTAATAACGGTAATGGTGGATGTTTAGGGTGCCATGATCTTCGCAAACAATGTTTAATATTGGTCTTGTCCCTTAGGCTATTTCAAGGAGTTGTTCTTTATTCTATTATCATGCAACACTAGCTAACAGACTACCACCTGCTATAAGAAGCACTGGCTACTTCACTATGAATGTTTTATTAGCCTTTAAACGACTACTCTTAATTATTTTTCTTTCTGTCGGTTAGACTTTTAGTGAATGTGAAAGGTCAACACGATTTATTTCGGTCGTTTAGTTGTATCGCGCTTCACTAATTTCAAATAAAATATTTACTTTGACAACTGCAGTCGATACATTCAAGTTCTGACAATGAAAAAACTCGGTTAGATAAAAATTGAAGATTATTATGTGGCAAATGAAGTTAATAGAATCGCACTCTTTTGTTATAGTTGTATTATCTCGATTGATCTAGATAGTGAATTAGACCGTAGTGGATGAAAAAACGTTCATTCTATTTGATTGTTTTTGACATTCAGCCTTGGCAAATGAACCTGTGGTTAGAATTGAACGAACTTCCGTCACATTTTCTTCTACATTCACTCGTTTTCTTTACAGAGATAATCGTGTATGATTTCAGGGGTGTCCAGACACATATATTATTTGCCAAACATCTGCCTTTGTGATAAAAAAAAATCCGAAAAGAAACTAAAGCCAACAATTAGAAACACGTTAGAGAATCGCAATTCGTTAATTTAAGTAAAATATGTGTAACTTAAATGCCATTAAATGCGTTATAAATTATTAACCCGTTAGATTCAACTTCATTTTCAAGATAGGTATCTACAAAATTCTGCATACAAATTTTATAGAGAAATCGGAACTCGAATATTAGTTAGTCTAGTCAAATAGGTCTACTACATCAAGGAAGTGTCCCTGACTGATTCTATTGGTTCTGCATTAGGGTGGTCAAATTAGAAGAACAGATGACTGGATATGACATTGGCGACATTTGGCGTCTGACAGGCGCCATCTTGGCTCTAATACGCCATATACATGCATGTTATTGTGTAATGAAGACCTGTCGCATGTATTCAGTTACTTCTTTGCACCTTGTTAAACAAAGGCCGAAGCCTTAATAAAGTTTTTTTCTCATTTCTACTTGATTTGATCAACATCCGCTATAGACGAAGAATCTTGAAAAGTAAAACCTGCCAACACCCACATTTACTCACACCCCTTGATTTAACTAGACGTATTTTCAAAATACTTCGGTGAATGGACAAGTCTCTAATAAGTATCTTGTATTATATTTCAAAGCCCGTGTATATTTGTTCCTGGGTCAGTGAATGTTTGTTTGACAGATGAACCTTTACCCTTGTCGAATGTAAACGAGGCGAAATCGTCAAAGTGTAAGAAAGCACATCGGGGATGGCTAGACGCTCAAGGGCTTCGCAAATCAACTTAAAGTTGAATATTTTTCTGTACAAAAGAGAAACATCGAAATCCTCTTTCAGATATCCACTCGACCTCTTCCACCACCTTATGCCACTTTGCAAACGAGTAGATTGTATATGGATTTACTGGTCATCCAAATCGAATTTCAAACGACAAGCTTTGGGAGATGAAATCGAAACATCTCGAGGGTGGTATACATTTGAATTTCTTTTAGAAATAGAAAAAGAGAAAAGTTTGAGCGTGAAATAATAAAGTAAAGTGTAAGCCAGAATGTGTTCTTTCCCTTCGGACAGAATCGTTAACTTACCCATCCCGTCGTTTGTTTTGTTCATTTTTTGTAGTTTTTTTACGTTCAATTTTGATATACTATAAGGAATGTCATAGCCCCATTTGAGTCCGTAATCCTGTTGATTACATCTGAACCATGAACATTGATATAAAAATCCTCCATTTCTCGCCTATAACTTGTAGGGAGAAACAAAATTCGCGTATCTTTTACTTTTCGGGCAATAAAATTTGATTCGATAGGATTTCTTTGGGGTGAGGGCCAAATGATGGTATTTATGACATAGCTGTGTTCGAACGATAACCGTATATGTTGGTCGAAATGATTGTCTTTGGCTATGGCCATGCTCCAGTACATGGGGCTAATGCTGGTGCATTGCTCCATGGAAGGAGGCTGTTAGAGATGTCAGATGAGATGATAAAACATCCGAGTGTTGCCGAGTGTTTTACTGCTACCAAATGTGTGGACAATAACACCAACCAATAAGATATTATTACAGATGTAATTAATCAACTTGAGGTATAGTATCTTAATAAAAGAGGATTAATGGCCGCTGGAGTTCAACTATTTATTAACTTCATTCGATTTCTTTGGCCGATATATCGATGCTTTTAATACGTTGCTTATAAAACCGATGACTTTTTGCTTGCAGGGGTCAGTTTTTTTAATCAAACCAAACAGATTTTGACGTTAAATAATTGTTGCCTATAAGCTGGCATTCGTGGTTAACTTTTCGTAAGAAAACATTCAAACTGTGTCGTTAATATTTGTTAAATTCTACTATAATATATATTTGTTGTAGGAACTTATATTTGTACCTTTTTGAACGTGTGTTCGTCTTCATGTGACATTTTGATTGAAGGTCCGTATGGTGAGTTGTGATGGATCAAGGCTCTGGCCTACCTTACTACTTGCATCATATCATTCCCTTAGTCCAGAAACAGGCGACAAGGAAAAATGATATTGATGCAAAAATACCATTTATTTCACACAGGAGATTTAATGTGTGTTTGTTATGTCAACTAGCTTTTATAAATGTGAAAAACTTCTTTTTGTTATAGCGAGAAATATAGAAAAAAACGATGACTTGATATTTTGATAGGTCGCACCCCTCCGTTTTGATAGTTGGGGGTGTTACGTTAGCCATCCCCTATTTTGGCGATCATTTCCACGCGAGAAAAAATATGTTAGCTAAAGCTATTTATTTTTATGTTTAGGAAGTTATCATCGTTCTAGGGCCAGTCATAAGCCACCCTTAATGTTCCCTCTGTCAAAAGAATCTCTTTACTTGCATTCATATTAGAACGTTTCGAGAGACGGATAGCATAAACACGATTCAAATCAGCCATTCAGATCCAATATCATAAAGTCGTCTTATCGCATGGGTCTTTACGAACAATCGAAAATAGCCAATATTTGATAGGGAGAAGATTATTAATGTGACAGTTCAAGAATTATGTCGGATGGATTTCAAAATAATAAGATCTTTTAAGTGAATTCAATATATTTTTTCTTGTGGATTAGTCCCAAGATAAATCAGTTATTATATTCTATGAGTTGAAAAATGATGTTGGTTTTCATGAATATGATAGTATTTCGAGCTGTATTTCCTGGAGGTATATAGAAAGAACATTTCATTGTATCCAAGTAGTCAAAAGAAACAGAAAAACCGAAAGAAAGGCATTCTAATAAAAAGCCACGGAACTCAATCTGCATACTTTTGAATAGAACTCTTCACTGAAAAATGACGTGCATTTAAATAATGTAACCAATTCCAAATTCAATTCACTGTATTATACGAGTTTTTAAAAAATGGAAAAAAACTCGAATTCGAAAGGAAATTTCAATTGTTATTCTTTTATATTTATATTTCAAATTCATTCTCTCAATTTACACGAATTTGTTTTTGATATTCAGTTTCCTTGGAACTATGCGTTAAGATGTAAATAACTCCAATCTGCTATTCAAAAAAGATTATTAGAAAACAGAAAAGTCATTCAAGCGTTATGTCGCAATCATGAACCAACAAAACATGAAAAACGCCTATATGTCTTCTTCAGTTTACAAAGTTTGTTTTTTCCTCTCTCATCGCCTGTACTTTTGTCATCAAACCATTGTTGAACCAATTGTTTTAGAATGAGATCTAAAGAAATTTGTTGACGGTGATTTCACAGTGATCACACATGACTGGTCGAGCAATGTGGGAGGTAGAAACATGAGTTTCCTAGAGCTATTGCAGGTACATACTTCTTCTGGTTAAGATAGGCGAATAATTGGGTGAACTCGAGACTGATCTAGGACCACCCAAACATTCAGCGATCGGTGATGGTGGTCAATCGAACCATCAAACTTGAAACGCTTGTAAGAATGGTCAATGGTGAACGATCAAATGATACGGATCATTCTTCGACGACTCGCCGTCAAATCGTTACAAATTCGACCGAATTTCGTTTTAGCTCTTTTGTTCATTTTTATGAATCAGCTTTAATGTTAGCTATTTTTTACTCTAAGTTTATATATAGGCGAATAATAGGCTAGATAGTTGAACTTATTTGAGTATGATTTCTTGGTCTAAATGGTGAAATTGAGCGAATAATTAAAGAGGCGTTCATTGAAAAGTTACATTAAGAAATTATTAAAAGAATCTTTATTTTCGTGAATCGATAATGTGTACTTTTCAAACGACTACCAATCTTTTACTAAACGAAATTCAAAACCTAAGTGTAAACAAGAAAATTTACTCTTAAAATGAGGAGTAATAACAAATAACGAAGTCTTCTATTTCACACGGCAGACATGATTTTAATCATCGAACGAATGAATTTCCCTCCGTCACTCGTTACAGCAACAAATGAAATAAGCAAACATATAACCCTAGCACAGGTGACACATAGTAATTTGTGAAACCAATTCTTATAGCCAAACTACTATTCGCAGCCATATTTGAAACAGGAAGTTCGTCGTATACAATTACTCACTGCACAAAAATATGTGTATTTTATTTGGAGTACAAGTATAAACCGTCGAAAAAACTAAGTAAGAATGTTGGATTAATTTCTTAGGCACTGAGTAATAATACAACTCTTATAAAACATCGCGTTATTTTTAATTCAACTTATCGATATAACCATTCTTACCTCTATGATATAACTGTCTTCAAGGATTGCAATTATTGATAATTAAGTGGGTTACCTCGTGTTTTTCCCCTCTTCGATTTCATCTTATGATTTACAGTACGTCTGCAGCTATATAATAATCATGCTCACTGTTTTCTGATCTGATTAGTACCACGAAAATACGCTGTTAATTATTCATAAAGCCAGGTGAAAAGAAATGAATGAGCAATTATAAAATGATATGTCGAGTAAAGAAAACAGGCTTTAAAAATAATAATCATTTACAATCTAATACCTAAGAAAAAGAATAGGGAAAAGAAGAAGACTCTTGCTCCTTTGCTGACCTTTGTACTCATCAGCAGTCAACTTGTAGATTGAACATCCATCAATTCAAAAAGTCGATTCTTTAGCTTGAATATTTGCCCCTCCTCCTCACTCCCTTCTCGTCTACCTTTCTTGACTCTACCTCTTACTACTTTGCCATCTAGCCACGCTATCCGAATAATAAGCAGTTTGCCCGTGTATGAAAAATTTTTATTACTAGTTGTAGCCTACTATTATCTTGATACTGAAATCGGATTGGTCGATGGTACAATGATTATGACCAAGTTTTACAAAAGCCACTCCTCGGAGAACATGTTCAACTAATGATATAAAGTAAGTGCGGAGAGTTTTGAATGTATATCACGGCTTTGAAATGTGCACGGTATACGCTTTTGATTGGCTTACGACTTACTACTGATATGGCAATATTAGTTTCTGTCATGAACTTTTTTGTATTATTCTCTTTGAGGTGTAAAAAACATATTGTGTCTGAGAGCAATTTAATGAGAAATAATTAGAAAACTTGCTTTGCAGATTGGTGATAAAGCATTTTTAAGTATAGCTGCTGAGATTGTTGTATGAAGTGAATTAATATACCTGAAATTGTTTTTTTAGTTTCGTTGTCTTTATTTATTTTATACGGTTAATCAGTAATCTACGTAAAATTTTAAGGTGTTTCATATATGACTTTATAGATCTATTTCTTATTTTATAAATCGCACTGTCCTGAAACTATAGGCCACGGCGATAGATGGGTGATTATGATGATGATGATGATGATGATGATGATGATGATGATGATGATGATGATGATGATGATGATGATGATGAAGATGATGAAGATGATGATGATGATGATGATGATGATGATGATGATGATGATGATGATGATGATGATGATGATGATGATGATGATGATGATGATGAAGATGAATGAAAGGTGGGAAGGAGGCGGTCGTGGCCATTAGTAGAGAACCTTCCCAGAATGTTTTTCGACTGAGGGAAATCACGACGCTACACGATCAGGAAGGCCAGCCGCTTGAATCGAACCCGGGACTCTCGGAGTGCAAGTCAGCGCTATACTCCCCGAGCCAACTTCCTAAGTCAAATCTTGAATGTACATCAATTTTATAACTTAAAATATCACTATCAATTTACGATCTAGAGAAAGTTTTTCCGACATGGTTGACAGAATCGTTTTCGGTTTAGTTGAGGTCTTTCGCTTTAAGTGTCGGTTAAAATCCTAAATTCCGAGACACCTATATTATATTTCGTAATTGATTCGTGGTCCTCTCCCATACCCTCGTTGATACCTTACCAATCTAGTGTTGAAATCACCACAAACAGCGTGAAGGCTTTCGATTTTCAACATCTAATTTTAATTAGCCGGCTAGATTGTTTCAAGAAAACGAACTGATGAGCCGACATAGACAATGAATGATTGAAGAAAATAAGCCGATGAAAACAACCTCTCTATTGGGTGATAGTCAGTCTATCAAACTAATTATTACAATCTTAGCGTGTGTATTGGCTAGTTGGACGAAACAGTCATCTTTTCTACCGGCCTCCCTTTGTAAAAAACCTAGCGATCTCTTTGCGATGGCCTAATGTTAGATGAGCTCTGAGCAAACCAATTGCTCCGTGGTCCCCTGCTGATGGGAATCTTAAGGGGGGTCGACTTAAGGGGGGTCGAGCTGCTTACTCCTATGAAGATCCCAGCATGGTTTCCAGTACTGACTGAATCATAACGTACACTTCATATACCTATTAAACAAGGAGAGGAGAGAAGAGTGAGTGAGAGAGATAAAAAATAATATTTTATACTTAATTGGTGCGAAAATTAAATGGTTTCAGAGAAGTGTTGAATGGTTTTAGGTTTATAAAAGTGAACGACCTTGTATGATTATTGATTTAAAGAGTGATTTTTATTGGCGTATCAGGATTGGTAATGATCAAGACGTCATAAATAAGAGTTGAGGTTTATCATGGAATTATGGCGTGTTTTTCATACACAACACTTAATATATTTCCGTGTAATGAGCAATACTACATTCTCGAGACTCTGGCTATTATCTTAGAGAGATAGAGAATTGATATTATTATACTCGGTGACCAGTGTGCGCAGGTATCGGAAAAGAAGCAAGAGTAAAGACCAGGTACACATACGTACAAAATAATTCAATAATAGTGAATATTTCAATATATTGTTCATAGAACTAGCTATAATAATGTTCAATGTTTCTATGTATATGATCGTCAAATACAACCGTCGGCCCAAAATACCGTTCAAAAGGACTAGTATACTTAACTTCAAAACTATACACAAGTGCAAATCCAATAGCAATTAATGCCAGATATTCCAATTCCAGTAGATTATTTAATAAGTTGCTATAATAGTATCGATCACATTCACAACAGAACAGAAGTAAAGAGTCATGCAAGAACTGTAATAGTTTGATTGAATGTGCGTTTCTTCTCCCATCCTACATCCATTCCGATTTCAATAACATAATCCTGTGGCTGAATGGAGCCTTTACAACTCCAGAGATTGCTAGCTAACTCATAGCGTGTGTGGGGAGAGTATATGATAATGCTTGCCAATCCCAAAGCCTGAAGAACTAATAGGCAATACATAAGAACAAATTATGTTATCTACAAAATTGTTCCGTAAAGTTATATATAATATATAATAACAATTAATCTTTCTCAATTCTTCCGATCTTATTGTGTTTATTTGAGATGATGATTGTATGAAAATAATAGATAGATACTAGCCTACAAGGTAACTTATTTTCAGAAGGTAATAGTCATCTATCTTGGTATGGTCGTTTCGTCGAACAGTGTTCTACAACACCTATTGTTTAACAAGAGTACAGGGCAAATATTTACTACCGCTCCAATGCTCACCAACCTAGGAGGAACAGTTGGGGGTCTATACAGGACCGACAAAGAACTAAGATACAACAGAATTATTGGTTTCTGACCCTACAAACCCCAAAACACAATTACAATCAGAGTGTTCTTTCTTATAAAGGACAAGAGAGAATAGGTTTTTTTAAAAGGGATTTTAATTTTTTAATATGAATTTTTTCTTGTCTGTGTATTAAAGATAGATCTTTTGAGGTTGTTGATTAGATTCCGATCAATTCGTATGTTTTCAAAACCTTAATTACGACTATGAAGCTATGGGTACATCATGTATTTCTATTCTATCCTTGGGATGTAAAGACATACGCTCTGTTCGTTCTCCAAAGAAGTTCTATGAGAATTTCAGGCTAAAAATTGAGTAAGAAATAACACCCCTTGTTATGGGAACTATATATCAGTGGCGTGCCGACCTATCTAAATTTGGTGCTCGAGCACAGTCATTTTTTTGGGGTGGGTGGTCCCCGCCAGGGGACCTACCCACCTTGCGACACATTTTATAATGTAACAGTGATACATTCTACACTAATACAACTTAATGTATTCCCACAAACATGGTGATGAGGGTGTATACGTCGTATTGCTGCACAGCAAACAGTAACATTGTAAATATCAATAATGGAAAGGGAACAAAAGATTTTTTATCAATAAATGTATGCATGTGAACATGATTAGTGCTAATGCAATTGATACATTTTAGGGGTTTAGTAGGTCTAGGTGGGTGGATGGTTGCAAAAACTGCAGGTTGATGGTTCGGTGGGTGGATGGATACTAAAATATTTATGAAATAATATTGAATTGACCCATTTACAGTACTTATTGAAAGGATTTGATGAATCATAAAAACAGCATAACGGTTAGAGAATCATCTTCTGTAGGTATTTTCTTTCATGCTCCTGCATGCTGGATCGAAAATAGTATTTATTATCAGAAAAGAAGCATAGAAAATTTAAATATCGCTGAGATACAGTTTGTCTGTGTATAATTTATGATGGATGTAAATTAACGAACATGAATCCATTGAATACATTGAATTAATTGCACCAAAATCATTTTAAACCCGTCCTTGGGTAGCCTCAAGGGCGTATTCAGGGGTGGGCCGAGGGGGCCATGCCCCCCCCCCCCCGAAATCAGGATTTCATCTAAGAAAATAAGCACATTTAAAATAATATGTGGAAAAAAACTTAAAGATAGATCATGTCAAAAACGTTCCAAATTGTTTAGAATTGAGTTTAAATTCACACACATTTCTTTAACCTCTTAGTCTAATTTTTTGATATTTTGTAATTTATAATTTCCCAAAATAGCTATACATTGCGATTCAAAATTGCACCTAAATGAATGACCTTGATCCAAAATTTTCTCGGGGGCTGTGCCCCCGAACCCCCTGTTTTACACTGTCATTTTTCAAAATATTAGTAATGTCGGCCCCCCCACCCTCCCGAAATTTCATCCTGGATACGCCCTTGGGTAGCCTAATACAAAAAATATACATTCACAATTATTGTACCTACCTGAAAAACCATTTTAAACGTGTGCTAATGTACAGTTGAAAACCAAAAAATAGCTGCGCCGCATTTTTTTGTTTTAATGACTTTTTTGTTTTCTATCAAAAATACAGTACCTTGTAAAATTATTTAAAACCCGTTTTAATGTAGCCAAAACCAAAAAGTTTCACTGCGCGGCTATTTTATTTATAATTTTATTACTTACCTGCGCGGCTTTTTTATGTGTGATTTTTATACATTAATGAATTTTCTGTTTTCTTTCAAAATCGTCGTACCTGTAAAATCATTTAAAACTCGTTCTATTGTAGTCAAAATCCCAAAATTTCGCTGAGCGGCATTTTTAGTTTGATTTTATTTCGAATATAAATTATACTGACTGTTCTGTTTTCCTTCAAAAATATCGTACCTGCCTGTAAACTTATTGTAAACCCGTCTATAATCAAAAGAGAAAAAATCGATGCGCGGCATTTGTGTGAGTGCAAACCGTTTAATAATTAAATTAATTACTTCCCAGAGCTAAAACTAAAATAATTCACTTCACTTTATTTGTTTCTCTGTAGTTTTAAGAGGTGCTTCATCAAACATTAACAATGATACATTATTTTCAAGTCTAAAATGCACCAAAAACCTTCAAAGTTGGTATTGAAATTGAATTTTTCCGAGGCTATGCTCGCACCCCGGACTTGCATGTACCTACTGGGGGGTCCTCTCCCCAGACCCCATTGCGATCGCTGCCAATTTTATGTTCTTGACCATTGGGGGTGGGTGGGTATACCCATCAATGAATAAGCACCGGTCCTCAAGATAGGCTCGGCACGCCACTGCTATATATCATAATCTGTCTCGAATTCAACTCGAATCTGGTGCGTCTACAATGCCAATCAAAAACTAATGGTATATTTGATGTTTTTGTTTCAGTTTTGTACCAAAAACGTCTGAAAAAGGAGCGTAAAGCGCGTCGACGTCTTCAGGATCAGCTTGAATTGGAGATGAAACGGCGCTCGCAGTTGGAGGAGGCGCTAAAAGCCAGTGGCGCCCCTGCCGACGCCTTGCGGATGCTCAATGGTAAGCCAACCCTTCAAAAACATCCAACAGATTCATATCTCAACTAACTTTTAATAACTACAGTAAATCAATCTATCCTTAAAGCTGGTTTTTATTTTAAGAGTATAAAATATGCCACAGCGGTAAATCCCGTTGGATATTGTATACGACAAAGTTGGAAATTAATTGTATTTTAATTACAAGTGAGTTCAATAAGGATATCGTCGTTTCTCCATCATCCATGCTTTTCCTTTGCTTCCTTCTCTTCCTTTTCCTTCATCATTCTAGCAGTTTCGGAAACACAAACAGCTCTTGGTAAAACAAATGAATCGCTAATACCAAACTCTGTGCTTCAACTCGACTTCTAATCCCTGGCCCTCTTCGCAATACACGAAGTAAGTCCTTAGTCTTGTTCTAGATTCAAGAGAGAGGAGGGAAATCATCCACTCTTCATGGATTCGACTGGAAAACAAATTAGCACAAAATTCCTTCCTCTTTTCCACCCCCTTTAGGCAAAAGGAGAACTTCATTACATCTTACGTGAATTATACGTAATGAAACATATTCTGTTGGTTTTCGTGTTCTAAGGGATAATTAGGGTGGATTTCCTCGGTAGAAATTAATTTGACGGAGAATTCTTTGTACTAAACGTTGCTTTTCTTGCGGTCAGTTGATTTATTTTAAACAAAAACTTTTACTAATTTGTTGACATATTCTTGTCTCTACTTACTATTAGTTTATTTTAAAAATCGTGTGTTGGCCATCTTTGTGTTAAAAATAACACATAGGTAGCAAATTTGTTGATTTGGTCAGTGGTGAGAAAAATTAAATACCTAATTGTTGGATTTCAAAAGCAAACAAAACCGATGAAATAGCTGCAACGTTTGACAATTATCTATTACATTCTAGTATAATCTTAAAATCTAAACTCGCAATAATGATAGATATCACAGCCAGCCTGAGCAGGGGAAGCTAAGACGCCGGCATACTTGGTGTAGTGAATCACAAGATATGGGGTTGAGAGAGAGAGCGAGAGAGAGAGAGAGAGAGAGATAGAGAGAGAGATTGATTGACGTACAAGAATAAGAAACCGACCAGTTAGCATCTGAAGTTGACGTCGAACACTAAACTTGACTGCAAGCTTCAGCTCGGCGATGTTATTAGCAGATCTTAAACATGACGACTTATTAAACTACTCAACAAGATATATAGAACCCATGGAGGAGAAGGTAGCCATACATAAGGCTTCCAAGTTGTATAGTTTTAATTAGAAATGTTTTGCTACGTGTTGATTTATCGAGATTTAAATAATCTCATTATTGTAAACTCTGTGGAAATGTAAATTGATGGTGATATTTATATATCTAAGATAAAGTATATTTGTTCATCATGAAGATGAAATTAACTGAGATGAAACTTGTCAAATACACGTCGCCTTCGTCGCCTTTAGAAAAATCACGTTCGATTTTCCGAAGAAGAGAATCTTGTTTAATTTTGTGTTATGATTTATTTTTTAACCATTTAGAGTATTTGATCGAAATAAAAAAAATAGTCAGCGATCGTTTTTAATTGCCAGAAAAAGTCGTTGTCGTAATGAAATCGAAAGGGAAAAGCTTTTCAGAGAATTATATTTTATTCCTTTCTTCCTTATTAGAGAAATTACAAACGTTTCAACCGACCATTTTATTTTGATTCAGGACCCAAAATTATATTACGTTTTAGTTATATTTAAGTAACATTTATGGTCCAGATCTACTGCAGATCTCGGATGGGCGATTAGGTGATCACGCAATCTTCTCGGCAAATGCAAATCAATGACTATCGAAATTATTTTTTTTGTCCAGAAGTCTATACTTATTTGTACAATTCTCCCCGATTGACATTTTCTTGTCTTACATCTTTAGAGTCAGCCAGAGAAGAACATCGGGTAGCAAGTGAGCAACAATCGGAGAGTAGCTACCCCCGACAGTCAGCCACCCACGCTCAAGAGGCGCCCAATGAGAAACAATGGAACTATTCGGGTCTTGATATCATGGGCTCAGGGGCCGCATTCTGGCAAAACTATTCCGGTAAGCCGATCAAATAAACCATCAAATGTGTCAATGTTGATTTCCATAATGAATTTAGTTTGCATGTCAATCTTATAAACAGTTCAATCGCAACCGCGCAAAGGGAAATGTTCAATTCTGACAAATGAGTTGATGGAGTAGTAGATATGGTTAAATGTTAGATCGTAAGCTTAGTTTGGCGTTATTACAATTATGTAAAGCTCAACTTTTGAATTTATCTGTAAAAGGTTAAACATTCTGCTGTGATTTCAAGAAGGCAATCTCAGTTGGTAGTTGTGTTTTAAAATCATGTAGCAAATGACGGTAGCAAATTAAGAGATTGAAGTTGGAAACTATGAAAAATGGGATGAAATCAGTATGAAAATTGTAGGATTGTTGGTAGGAAAATCAGTGATCTATTCAAGCTATTTTACAGTTTTTCATTTTCATCCTCACAGAAAGAAACTGGAAAGAATAGCATGTTCGAAAAACTTTGTTGGGTTCGAAAGTACTTATTGTTCAAAATACGTGTGCCCATTGAAAAAACGGATGAACAAAATAAAATTTAATTAATCTCCGATATAACATAACATATCTGATATAACATGGTTATATTGAAAAGTGAATTTACCACCAAAATAAAAAAAATATTTGCGTCGCTGACCATGCATGTGATAGCTTTGAATAATTGGCCCGCGAAAGTTTTATGTGGGGTAGGTTATTGGGGCGGATTGCAATCTTCTCTCATTTGAGGCTAAAGTGAGTCTACCTTTTCGAGGAATTACTTGCGGTCATATGGGCCAGGGTTTCTCTATTAATAAAGAACGAAAATACCTATTTCCCATGCCACGAAATCGACACATTTTAATCGAGAAAATTCATCTCTCTTTCCAATCATCTGCGCTTGAAAAGTGGATTCTTAATTTGATCATATGAAAAGTGGTTCTAATACCTCATGTGGTAGATTAACATGGGATGGGGCAAGGGATGGGTTCAGAAAGGAAAGGGGATAATTGGACGCTGTTTTATGTTTTATAGTCAGCTGCTGGATTTAACTGTTACAGAAGACTTTTTAATAACAAATGTTCGATTACATATGCTGTTATTAATATTTAAATATGTATAATATATTTCCATGTGGCAGGGTATATTCCATTGTGCCATTGTGTCCTACTCAAGACATAAATGATAACATGAAATTAACATTGAGAGCTTTATACCAACGGCAAAGTTTAGGTTGGAGTAGAAATTCGCTAATATTATGTTGTAGATATCCTATCGTCTCAATGTGTTGGAATTTTTTACAAATTTATGAAATTCATTTGCCGTAATTCCCTGATTTTAGCTGCGCTCTATTTTAAATTGACAGTCTCCGTCTTTTTATTCAGTGACATGGTGAAAAAGTTAAAATAGCTGAACATCCACTTTCTTAGTTCGTCGAAATCACATCAAAGAACTATTCTTTTGGACCCCTATACTCAATCCAAACAGTGATTACTACATTGGTTCAAGCAAGGACTCACGGTATCCGAGATAGAATCAAACTCTTAAAAAGGTGAACAATCATTGAATAGCAATAAAAAGTTAAAAGTGTTTTCTTATTGTTACTAGTCTTCGAATGGTATTGTGTTCTAGGAGATAGGTTGCAAGACGAATCGGAGGCATCGCTACCGCGCACTCCAACTCTGCAGGAATCTATTCTTTACCATTGTATTAATTGTGTACAGACCATTTCTATTGATTGACTATCACAGTAGCACCATATATCTTTCAAAGAATTAATTACAATTTAAATGCGAAGTCATAGGTACACCATTATAGATTTGGCCCCTACCAGCTCTCAATTCTTACGGTTCCTTTTCTTCTCTCCGGGAAATCATTTCCTTCAATCCCACCGTTTATCACGCCTGTCTCAACCAATTTCTCTTCCATTCTAAATAGAGTTGATAGAACATTTGCTACCTCAGCTGGTAGAACGTAAAGTACGATAGACGCTTTTGTGTGTGAGAAGAGGAAGATTTTTACAGAAACATTGGACACTTTAGTTTTGGTAGATAAATGACTATCTTGATTTTCCAACGGTGGTACCCTATTTAGTTCTCCATTCTTTTGGGTTCGGCCAAAATAAATTGATTCCAACTTTGGGAGGCCATGAGAATCAAAACTAAAATCTTGATACTAAAAAAATCTGCAGATTTTAAAATTAATTACAAAATACTGGATTCACATAATGCCAAACTTTGACTTATTATCTAAATATTAACTATTCATGTACGTTCAATATTTTAACCAACTGATTTGGCGTTAAAAATCAGCGACAATGAAATCGTCGCGAATAATTGAAGAGTAAAGAAAATCTGTACTCTCGCATATGTCACCCCACAAGGGAAATCAACTTGTCCTCATAAACATCCCGAAGAAGCTCTATATACAGCTAATTCTTACTCCGCCAGTACCTATAACATATCCACAACGGCTTCATGCTTCTCTAATATGCATGAGATTTACCAGAAACACCCACGTATTTATGTATCAGTCAAACTAAAATATGCAAGGAAAGTAAAAAAAGTAACACTGAAATATAAGTTTATTGCAAATGGAACTAGAGGAAAAATTGGAAAAGAAGTTGCAATCTCTTCAGTTCAGCAGCAGCCCCCAGCACTTACATTACTTAGCTTTTAAAAATCCATACGATTCGCAATTTAGGAGAAATATAGGATATCACGAGTTTCGGGGTTGATAGGTAGAGATCCGATTATATGGTTTTAAAAACTTCACAATTTCGTTTTTGGAATTGGAAATTTCGCGTTTTGGGGTTTTAAGAATTGTCAATTTCGCGTTTTATGTTTTTAAAAAATATAGATAAATTGCAGATTATGAAATTATAATTTCCATTGAAGAATAATAAAAATTAAATAGAGTACCAACAAGTGCTGGGACTTTCATAATATTATCACCATTTACTCTTCTATTCATATACCTACCAGGGCAATGTTGTTAGGTATGTAAATTTTCTTGCGATCTAAATGAAGAGGGTCTATCTAAATGAAAAGAATTCGAACTCAAAAATCACTTCAACTTAGGTAAGCCAGTGCAGCATGTCCACCTTGGTTTTTACAATGCTAAATCAAAAATAAAATTATTATAAGCTGTTTCATGCTGTTTGTTTATGTATTGCGACTGTAAAAGACATATGTCAACTTTATTTTCACGTGATAATGCGAGGTCACTGTCCCTCCCACTAAGCAACCCCAAGTAGTTTTCTACAAGGTCAGAGCTCTTCTGTCATTTACGTGAATAGGGGAGGGTCACTGAATGTATTTAGAAATATAATAGGTTAAATATTGGGTTTTACCTTGGTGATTTTGAGAAAAATTAGAAAAGCAACTACGAAATTTACAAATTTACAGGAAATATATTCAATTTGGTGGTATTTCGCGATATATTTCGCGATTTAGGCAGTTTGGTGGTGTTTAGCGGTGTTAAGGGTAAATTTCGCATTTTGTCGCGATTAGATTCAAGTGTTTTTGGGTCAGAAACATATGGAAACGCATTTATATTGAGAAATATGAGTCATTTACAACACTTCGAAAATTTCGCGATCACCATATAATCGGATCTCTATTGATAGGTATTTTGGATTTCTATTTTGGAGATGCTATATACATTGTAACGATTGTTCAATTGCCAATCATTTTATCTTCTCGAAGAAAGTACATATATAGTTCCTATTTACGAGGGATGAAACACATTATATTTATTGTGATATTTTCCCAAACATGAATTATATGAAAATACTCTTATTATCAATTGAGATCATACTCTCAATATTCTTGTTGTATCCCTGAAGATGTCAGATGATATTACGCTGAAACGTTGTACCTACATATTATGTATATTCCAAAATCAAGTACACGAGCTTAATCCCGAAAGAAAGGTATTATCGTATATTTATATTTAAATAGACCGAAAAATACAATTTAGACATGTCAATGGATGAATGCTATCAATCTGTATGCATACGAGTATAAGTGTTTTGCATTGCGTAGATCATTTTCTCTATTCCATGTATCTATAATATAAAGAGAAGTGAGCGAAGCATTTACCCCTGGGGCAACTCCACAAGTATGAGGGTAGAGGAAGATACAGACACAATTTCTTATTATTTCTGATTGGACCGCGACAAACACTTTGAGATCAGTTGATTCAATTTATTTGTCTTCCTCTCTCGCTCAGCCCGTTTAATAACTATTGCCCGATTCTAGAGAGAGAGGAGGAAAAGAACATTCATCTTACAATATAGAAGCGAAGTTACGCTCCGCAAAATGTATAATACACATTTTTTAATATAAAAGTCATTTTTACGTTTAAAAAATATATATAAAATCGTGCAAAGAGGAATGAACATTTGAAGCGGAAGAAAATGTTAAATTGTAATAGGAAAGCAGTGAACCGTGAAATTGAATAAACTAGCTACGAAAGGAGGAAGGATTAGATAATATACGAAAATGTTTTGAGGGTGTATTGCATTTGTAAAGAAGATGATACCGCTTCTCTGTTGACAATGTCGCCGGGAAGGTGTATTAGATATCTTTTGAAGAGGTGTCCTCTAACATCAAAGTTTAAATAGAGTACGGAATAAAGAGTTTGTAACGAAAACTTAATACATGATTTTATGTTTTACAGAATCCTTGGCTCAAGAATTGGAACTGGAAAGAAAATCAAGACAACAGCAGCAACAAGTCCAGCAACAGCAGCAGGCAGAGAGAGATGTCAAGTCACCACTACAAGGTAAACTTTGGAAGAAATCAGTACTCCTAAAATAAACAGTGTTTATAATAAGTAATGAGAACAATAGAGTTTCTTTCGAAATAAATTCATATTTTACAACCAGAGACCGAACCGACATTGGGTAACTCTTTACATATTTGACTTAAAAAATTAACCAGAATTAGAGTTTTCCTTGCTACTAAAATATAATCCAAATAGAAAGTAACACGCACTCAGCAAAATACGCAAAAATAAATCAGGAGCATCTGAACTTCACAACTTAAATGCCTTCTTGGAGAGCAATCCCGTGTAGCAATTGACACAGGTTTACTAAAAAAGAACTTAAATTTGATAAAATCAAGTTGCCGTCCCTCTTTTTAACTCCCCCCTCCTAAATCCAGTGCCAGCCGCCGGGAATCAGTTTGAGCAATATTGAATTAAGAGCAAGCCTTGCTGTGATCTGTCAAAACCATGGCGTGAGTTTTCAATCTTGCTATGATTGATTGTAAAACGTAGGGAAAAGAGAGATGCAGCTATAGGGAAAGAACAAACCATGATTCAGCCTATACCTCGGCCTTGTATCAGTGGGGAGAGATAGAATTATAGAAGCTATAATGATTGATGGAATCAAAACTAGATTTGGGATATTATTTCCATGCGAGCTAGCGTACCTACGACGAATATAAACTAATTTATGGAATAAAGGCCCGAATAAGACTAATTAATGCTAATTAGGGAAAATAAGTAAAAAAAATTATTTGGAGGATGTAAGAGCAGTGTTGAGTCCAGGCACCCAAGGGAAGGGGGGGGGGGGGGGGGGGCGAAGCCCCTCTTGGACCATCATTGCCCCCTCTTCGAGAGTTTTAAAATTAGGTTAAAGAATAAAACGTATGCACATTGAGGAAATATTAAGTGAATAAAGCGTTTTAATTGCGTAAAACTGCGCATTTTAATTGTGTGTATTATTAAATTTAGTAAAATTGAAAAAAAGTTGAGAAAATTGCTGTTTGCACTTTTAATGTTGTGTTTTTCGTCAAATTCAATATTTATGCTAAGAAAATTTAAATACAATTGAACGTCAGTAAAAATAAATTAAATACATTCAAAATTTGTCTGACTATGAAAATGTTTGAAATCATCACTGAGTAAGAGCAAAGATATTATAAACAACTCCCGTTGGTAGTTATTCATTATATCTATGGAAAGAGCAAGTAAGAGCAAGAGCAATAATCACTGGGAACAGTTTGTGAATGTGGAAAGCATTTGAAGACAATTGTTGTAGTTCGAAATATTCCAAAATCTACATTCTCCACATTCTAAGAAACCAACATTACGATGAAATCTATGACGCTTTTCGATCACCATTTGTCAAGTTGAAGAACAGTGCGACGTTAAACACCACTAAAATGCATTTTAAACCATCGTGAAGATCATGTAAGCATGAAGCCCGCCAGAATGTTTCACACAAGATCTGTGAAATGTTGCGAATTGAGTGATTCTGTTCGTGGAGTTACTTAACGCCATGTTCTGTGATGGCCAGAAAGCGTCAGTGCCAAGGTTGCTTCCAGAGAACAAGCATTTAAAAATATGATCAAAGTTTTGAGACGCAATTTAGTCGAAGTTGATCACATAAAATAGTCACAATTTGGTTTAAAAAAAACACGTGGAATTGAGATGGTGTCAAAGTAGTTTCTACAATTTCCAATGTAATAGCGCAAGTAAAATTAAATTTATAAAAAGTTCCAAAATGAGGGGGTTGGAGGGCAAGTACCCTCCTTATTCGTCTATAACTGCAAGTAATATAATACTTGACTACCTGAATACATCTCAACGATAGGCCTTAAGCACAAGCCAACAATCTGAATCCGATCTTGATAGATCTATCCAAGAGAGTGAGAGAGAAGTGAGGGGGGTGAATAGAGGACGAACTTTCGACACGGTTGGATTTACTAATTAAACTAAACTACGAAGTCATTATGTCTTACGACGGACTTGTGATGTTATGTTCTCGAACTTGGTACAAGATGAAATTGCATTATCTACTTGATCTATAGTTGAATATTGAGACTTGAAATCAATTAGTGTTTACCTCTTCGGTTCGTCTGCAAATTGTAGAAGTACTACTAGTGCTACTAAGAGAGAAGGGGAGGGGGGGGGGGGGGGGAATCATCCTCTGCCTTTGGTAGGATGTCTGCTATATAGCCGAGGAACGTGAAAATTAATGAAGTTTCCATCATATTGTTTGAACAATTCGAGCTCTTTCATAAATAGTAAACTTGCGTAATCTTCTATTGTGGTGATCCAGCAGTCAACAAAGTTTTAAGCAAGTACTAAACTGGACGGGCTGCTAATAAGGGATTTGTAATATTTCAGCTTCGGTGGTTTTAGTTGTTGGGTCATTGAAATAATTAATTTCGAAAATCTTAATTTAAAAATATTTTGTGATATTGTGATTTTTGTGCTTTTGTGGGCTATTATTGGACCTTGATATATGGTCTAAAAAATATTTAACGTAATGACACTACAACAGCCCCAACTAAATTTTTCTTTCGATTGTTAAACAGAAAGTCGTGTTTTCAGTTATGTATCTACCAAATAAATGAAAAAATAGATAAATTGTTTAACGCTAGCCGACTCCACTAAGTATAGAAATTTGTAAAAGTGTTATTTATATTTTAATAATAAGTGTGCAATGATATAAACATATATTGTACCCAATACGCTGCACGCTTCATTCTGTGTATATTTAATAGGAATGAAAGTATTCGATTTTTATTCAGAAAAATAATGAACGTAACTAAATGATAATAGTATCTGTTTTTTGTGTCTTCCAGAATCCCGAAGTGGCTATTACAAGAACTCTGTGCTGTTCACAAGTGCAACCTAGTTGGAGAGCGCACCAGAACTCCCGACAAACGATCACAAATAGATTCAAAAAAGATCTCAACTTACTCACAATATAAAAAAACAGTGCCATCAATTTTAGTGTGAAAGTTTTACGTTCTCTTCAAAAAAAAGAAAAAAGAAAAATTAACGATGAAGACGGAAAATGGGTTGCGCCGGTCAGGACACAAAAGATTGCGACAATGAACAAGAAGATGAAGATGAAGAAATAGAAGAAGCACTTTTATTTAAGTAAGCTTGTACAAGAGTGTAGAGTTTATATATAAATATATACATATATATACAACTACGCCAAGAGACGTAATGATTGAACAATGTATTAATTTATTGATTATTATATTATTATAATTATTATAATTATTATTCTAATTGTCATCATTATTATGATGATGATAATTAATAATTATGATTACTATTATTATTATTATTACACAAAGTAACGATTATTTGACAGTATAAATAAAGTCTACATGTCAATCTTTTAAAATTGTATGTTTTAGATTTCGCTACATTGCGTTTTAGTATAGACGAATTTAGTTCGTATAAACGTACAGCGATTATTCTATTATCTATGAAAAAGAACAAGTCATTGCAAAGACTGTTATAAGAATTATCTTAATTAAAATATAAATTCGATAATGATGATGAAGATGATAAAGATGATGATGACGATGATGATGAGATTAATACGATGTTATAAATAAAAGGAGGGAAGTTTAAAGTCGATTGATGTTACTATAAAATTAGTGGAAATAATTGTATTTGATTATCGACAGTTTTGTGGCGCTAATTTGTCTGAAAAGTTTTTCGTCACATATCAAAATTATTACACGAGGAAACACCATAACAAAAATGTAATTGAGAGAAACCGAAATATGAATCTGATCATAAAAATAATATCGATCTTGTAATTATTTAAATTTCAAACGATAGAAATACTTCAATCACCTTTGACTGAATGTGTGTAAAAAATAATTTAACATGATAATAATTGTATTATTCGCTAACACATCTATGTAGATAGAATACTATAAATGAAAACAGACTGCAACCAGTTAATGATTTTAAAGAATGTGATTTTGCAGTTCATGTAATAACCCATTGTAAAATATAATACTAGATGTATGAAAGCCAGTATTTGTTGTGAAGTGTGGTACATACTGTTGACTAAAAACCCTCGGCTATTATGCTGAGAGTATTTCAGTAGCTAGCCTGTAGAAAATACCCCAACTAATTCAATCCAAGTTTTCTCTCTTGTAATGGATACTAGCTTTGTATTGATAATATCGATTATTATTGTTGTTCTGTGTATTTAGCATTCACAAGAAGGCTTGATGGTGTTTCGTAGGCCCCTAATGGTCATGCCGTGAAAGAAATAATATACCATTTTACAATCCATTCTCATAATAAAAATCATCAAAAGAAAATTACACTTTTTTGGAAATATCGATTCACAAATAGAATCCGACAAAAATGAGAACTTCAGTAAATTTTTGTACCAAGCATACAAATTTAGCGCTCGACAGAGTTCGATTTCAGAATGTCAAAAAGATCCTACTACTGCCCTCTAGCATGTAGGCAGTTTACTAAACAATGTTCAAAAGTCACGTGACCCCGTTCAAACCTGACATTTCAGTATAGATCTACTAATCCTATCAAAGTATTGATGTACTACACAACTTGTTTCGTAAAATATCCTTATAGATGTAAATTAGAATGTGTCCTGCCCTTACCTAGCCCCATAAAAATTCAGTATACGGTCTTTAGACAATCAAGTTTTCAAAACACGAAATGAATTGTTCAATTGGGAGCAAAAGAAATTTCCTAAAAAAGTTTAAAATAAACTTAATTATCTTTGTGTAATAAATGAAAATACCATAAAAGGATTAGCCGATTACAAGCTATAACTGATAAGCTTAAGGCAATGTATACAATTGTCTACTCCATGGGATTTAATACATAAAGCCAAATTTCAATATTGTTGTTTCGGAAAAATGTAGTATTTGATAAAAACGATGACATTCTCCTGTATAGTTCTTGTGAATTTCAAACAATTTGTGACATATACTTAGGTATTACTACTATAATTTATTGTAATTTTCATTCATCAAAATAATTAATTATTTGTCAGTGAGTATACATTTCCATTGTATCTGCCATGGAATCACTTGGTATTGCTATATTAACTCATCCCATGTTCATAAGAGTCAACTACGAGAGAAAATGTAGTCGTAGTTATGTCGATGGAGCTATAATGTTCATATTGCCGTACATTGCTTAATTAAATCGATCAGCATTTGTTTATTTGGTGCATATTATTACTAATCAATACAACCCAAACAATCCAATCCAAGGTAAATTAGAAAGGATGTATTATCCCAAATGTTTGAAAAGTAGTTATCGAAACACAAACAAAAGCATACAAACCAATAGTGGTGAGAATAATGCATTTTAAAACAATGTATTACAAAACTGGACCATGTACTTTTATACTGAGTGAAAAAAAGTGAAAATACAAAAATTTATGTGGATGAAAAAAGGAGACTTAAGCCAACAATTTATTTAATATGAAAGTAATTTGAAAATACCATTAAACCCATTTATAAAATATTCACTTGGTGTAGGGTAGAGGCAACCGTACCTAGTATTTGTATAGAACCAATCCCTAAGAGATGGTAGTACGTGAGGTACCTACTTAAATTTCCCTAGTAATTAATACTCCACGTGCATTCCAAAATCAGCTTGTGAACAAAGCAGTAGGTATCTACTTGAGGTGTTGATACTTTATTCAGCATCACTGCTGAAGCAATTGAAGCTGCATGGCAAATGAAGTTAAAGATCACATTGCAGTGCAGACAACTGAATGCTGACTTAAGATACTCTACAGCTAACTCAAAATCTTCCTGACACCTGTGCTGGCTTTATCATGAGCAGGCTTTAACTATCCTTAATTCCGACATGTATACACTTGAAAGTAGGTGGAACATTGTAAACTCAAAGCGAGCACTGTTACATGCAACACCTCATTGCAACTTTCCATCTATACACTCTGGAAGAGTTGAATAAGAGATCAACGTAGGTACAATTATTTTGGTACCTTTCGATCAAACTCTTCCGACACCTCTTCCTAACTCATAAATTGGCAATAAGTCGTAAATACTTTATTGAATAAGCTGAAAATGTGTAAAATATTAGATAATATTGGTCTTAATCACCATGCGAAATTTGAACGTAATCGGAAAATTTTGACTTCAATCAAGCAGAAGATTTATTGGATTTGGCTGAAGGTTTGTAAAGTTTGACAAAATGTTGGTCTTAATGACCTTGCAAAATTTCAAAGTGATCGGACCAACCAATCAGATGATAATTTTCTTAAAATTTGAATCAATTGACGGATTAAAAAAAATGGTTTGAACACCCCAGAGATGATACACAGTGCAAAATTTTTGACTAGCTCAGAGAAACGGTGCAATCTTTACAGCAATATGGACAGAAAAAAAAGATCTGTGCCAAAAGATCGTAAAGAAGACGCTCGGCTCGCTCCCTCCAAAAATTGTTCCGTCAGTAGATTTTAAATATATTTTGTATTCTACATTAATTAGTGAAACAAATGTAAGACATTAAGGAATTGTTGCTCATGCAAACTTATGTACCTATACATACGTAATATCAAGAAATTGCTCTATGACACTGCATCCTCATAACAACACTAACTTCACGGCTTGCACAACACCTTCTAGGTCTACATTGCATTCTATGATTCCTCATCTGTCCTCACATTTTTAATGGTGGTTACAGATTTTGAAACAAAGCAGAGAGGGCGATGTAGTAATAATTAATTCCCCATACAACATCGTGGAGTTTACTATGCAACTTTATAATAATTGTGAAACTGCGATACATGAACAATCTGAGAATATCACTTAGGTATTCATATCCAGATCCTCACTCTGTCGGTGTAGAATGCTCAGTCCTATGTTTCAGTTTCAGAGTCTGTAAATGTTGTTGTGCTTCATGGATGGGTGGGATTCTTTAGTTACTAGATTATCAACAACAAATAAAAAATAAGTTTCTTTATTTGACTACTATAATATAAAAATACATATATTACAAATGTGTCCCTAGCTGACGAGGTAGCACCGTTGCCTGCCGGTCTGATTTATATAAAACAATTCATTCTACTATATATTTATATAACAATGAACAATAATAAGTTTTGGAATGACTTTGACTTCAGAGTTTGCTCAATGCCCTGCTTACTTTTGAACCAGTGGGTCGATCTAAGATACGACTTATATATTCACCTGCACTTATCAACATATCTAGATCAACACCCGTATGTATGTTCATTCCGTTCAACATGTAAATAAGATCTTCTGTTGCTACATTGCCAGACGCACCCTTCGCGTATGGACAACCACCCAGACCAGATATTGAGCTGTCCACAACGCTAATTCCAAACTAGAAAAGAACCAGATGATGATTGTCACTAGGGGTTCACTACCTAACAATTAAGCATTGGAGTCTATCTCTAAGATCCTAATCCAGACTAAGACTCACAAATCAAGAGCACATAATGTGCATTCATAGTGTCAAACTTCATGGATTTATAGAGAACATATGAAATTTAAAAATAATTGTCTCATATTTTCCAAAATTAGAGAAAAGAAATTAGTTATACATTGGGAGCCCTGCATGAGAGCCTACTGTGTGCTGTTAAGGACTCACATAAATGAAGGCATAATTTCTAAATTTCATAATTATTTTGAAATAGAAATTTGAAAAAAAAAATTATGAACATATGTACACCTTCTAAAGAAACATATTCTACCTTCTGAGAAGTGAGCGAGTAGCAAGTAAGAATTCAACTCACCTCAAGCGCAGTAAGAATGTTAGCCAGAGCTTGGCCGTATGTATCGTGACAATGAACAGCGAGCTTGTCCACGGGAATGTATTGCAGCACGTCATTAAGCATGGCTCGCATTGTGCCTGGCGTACCAACGCCAATAGTGTCTCCCAACGATATTTCGTAGCAACCCATCTCGTACAGTGCTACAGCCACCTGAAAACAATACTTGTATATAGTCCTGAGACCTTACAGAAATGTTCTAATCTTGGGCAAGGCTATTCTAACCAATGTGATGATAACTCCCGAGTGTCAGAGTTGGGGAAGGAGCGTTTTAAAAGAACGCATTCCTTTTTCAAGAACTTTTAACTTAACGCATTCGCATTTGATATCAGAGACCGTGTATGTCTTCAAGATTTGTCTAACCGCAATCGTTGACCGTGTGGAAGTGCTCGTTCATATCTGCAAAAATGTTTTCAAGACGAATAGCACACGTGTTCGCCTATTTGAGTAAAATTGTTAGTTTACTTTTCTGAACAGAAATGAGGATAAAAATAATAGTTTGTTCAATTCATTCCCATATTCAACACGCAATTTGGATTTTGATCTCTATGGCAGAAAGAGAGACTTGAAAATATTATGTTTGTTTGAATAATACCTACCTACATATTTTTTGTATTGCCAATAATAATTGATCAATATTATAATAATTATATACCTATAATGTTGGTTGACATCTTTCAATGTATATTATGTAAGTCCTGAATGATGAGTGAATTGAATGGAAGAATGGTAAAATATCAAAACATGCAAGTAATTTTGAAGTCTTGGTTCCTGCAAGCAACTTGCATGCAAGGACAATCCGCATTTTACTGTTTCCATTATGCAATCATCTTCTTATTTGTTACAATATTTACTTGAAGTATCACAGGCTCTGTCGGTTATAGAAAGCAAAACCGATAAAAAAATTTCGGAAATAACTTTTTAAATGAACTTCAGTCCTTTTTTCAAGTTACTTATGAAATAGTGAACTTGATCTTTCTAAAAAATTTCTAAAATTTCATTTCTTATGCTACGAACTGAACTTTCTACAAGTTCTTTTTAGAAATGAACTTCCCCAACACTGCCGAGTGCCATATTGGACTCTCAACTCATTTGTGTCCCACAACTCCTGGAATCAGAGGGTGCATAATGGCCAAGGGCAGCAAATGTCAAACTGGTTCATCGCTTATGAATCATGCTGACATATCGTGGGGCACTGCATGAACTCAAGGCCCAGCTCCTAAGAATGGTTTGTGTCAGTGCACAATACACTGTCGTTATTGAATGATGTGCTTTGGTTTCCTAGTTTCGAGTAGGGCAGGGACGTTTACACAATTTAACGGTTCAACGTCAACTATGCGTTTAAACGTTTAATCATCAAAAGTGCTCTTTTTGTAAAAGGTACCCAAAATATTGTGTCAAACTCACTGAAAACTGTTGTCACATTTATTGTGACATTTATTTTATTAAATCATTTTTTAGTAATAAAGTGGGGAATCTGAAAGATACCCAGGACAGTGATAATTTCAGCAGTTTGAGTGTTGATGATAAGCTCTCAAGTATAATATCACAAATTCTCTTGTAAGTGGTTAAAGACGATTCACAGAAAAGATTAAAACTGAATAACCGTTCGACATAGCAAGCTGAAACTTGGCAAGAATAATCATATTACGACTACGTATACCTAGGGAGAACTAAGTCCTTTTCCGGTATTTTTATTGCAATTTTTAAAAAATAAAGTCGGTAGGTACCGGATTTTTCGTCGAGAAAACCCACATTTATTGGTGCCTGTGGTGGCCAGGTTAGATATCATTCGAGTATTTGACTAAAAGAAACTTAGTGCCCTCTTCGCCTATTCATAACAAAGACAACGAGCCCAGTTGCAAGTCTGTCGAGTGAAAATTGCGGTCTCCACGATTTTTGGATAACCAGGACCAAAGTACGGTTTATTTTCAGGACCAAAATATTGGAGGCCAAAAAGGTCAAGTGGGTTGTAGAATCACTTAAATAGAATGAGGAAAATACATGATCTTCCTCTTGTGCAATAGTTTGACCAATTTCGTGTTTTATCAGTTAAGTAACAACGTACCACTCGAATACCCTTAAATGGAAGCAATAAGAGGCCAGCAACATGTAATTTCTCTTTTTGCTTCTTTATTTTAGTGTAACCACAAACTGCTAGCAATGAATTTTAAAATCCTGGGAAGAATCATTGTCATATTCATTGTCATATCATTGTCATTAATATGCTGCTTCACAGCATATTTAATAAAATAATAATCTTTCTCCCCGTTCCAAGAATTGGGTCGGGGGTGGAAACTAATTTTAATTATTATGCACTCGCTTATTTAATTTCCGCAAATATTGCTTTCCTCAGATTGGACCTAAGGTACCTACGTACTTGGTTGATAAAACTCTCATGGAAACAATACAATAAAGAACCTACACTAAATTTCTCATGAATGCGGCCAACAGATATTAATTTTGCAAGGTAGGTAGGTACTATTTTTTGTTGAATACCTACCTAGATGAATTGAACATCTGTAGTAAGAGGGACCATTAAGATAAATCTATTTAAGAGTCGATAATACCTACTCTACTCACATAATTTTGCAAATCAGATGTACAAAACTTCCTAAAAATGAATAAAAGTGAATTAGCTACCTATAGTAGGTTGTGTGCATTACATTTACCTAATACACACATAACAAACTCCTGCGAAGCAAGTAGGTAATTTTAATGAAGTATTGAAATCCACAAAAAAAACATAAAAATGTAGCTACATAATTTTTAAAAACAGTTAAATTGTCACAAATTAAAGATAAAGTAAATCTGTGTCTCAAGTGATTAAAAAAAATATCCAACATTTGTTTTGCTTGTAGGTAGGTACCTAAAAAATTAATTTTTTGGCATTTGGTACCACTGCCACAAAATAACGAAATAGATAAAAATGGGCACTGGAGACATGCATTTACTATTTATCTATAACCAGTAAAATGTCGAAGACAATGGGAGAAGCCGTTTTTAAAAAGTAAGGGCTGCCACTATGTGCTTTAGAAACGATGTTTTGCTAAGTGCTATAGATAGACTCTTAAGGAAAAGGTGCAATATTTTCAGAAATATTTCTTAAATATTCAATGATCAGAAGCACATAATATCAGTTCTCTTGATGCTTGAATAAGATGGCGTACCTTGGAGACATTGGCCGGTGGCACGGGACCTTCGTAAGGACAACCACAGACACAAGAGACATAGCCTCGTACTCGGATGCCCTTCTCCTTGGCGGCATCGATCACTTGGCCGAAGCGTACTTGGCTCTCTGCCACGCTGCAGTTGATGTTCTTCATGCTGAACGACTCGGATGCAGCACCAAACACGGCCACTTCCTCAGCGCCGGATTCAATCTAGACATATTAATGTTAGGTATAATAAATGCTGGGTAATTTGAGGAACATTGAATTTAGTACCTACCTGATTTCAATTTTACAGAGCAGTAATTCATTTGTGTGGGAAAAGAGATTACATGAGGACTGCCTGAAGATTCTATAAGAGGGAAAGGGAGGTGCTGTGGTAAGGGTTGAGTTTTAAAAACGAGTTTGTTTTTGTTTTAAACACATAAATTTTCCTGCGCAGTGCAATAGGTTACATTCTCTAACTTTCTGTAAAGCTTTGGTTTGTTTTTCTATATTTATTGAAGAAGGATAAAACGGAGACAAGAGCAACTGACGTCAAATCACACAAAAAAATACTGGGATTAATACTGGGTCCCACCAGCAAAGAAAATCTTGTCTAGACTATCTTCTAGAAAGAAACATGATGGTTGAAAGCTTTATACGTACAGCAGCTTGGAAACCTTTCAGATTCGGTACCAAGACTGGGTAAGTGACATTCGGAAATTTGATGATCCCTCGTAGCACATCCCGATGGTCGGACATTTGTGGCACCCACTTGGGAGAGACAAAGCTCGTTGCTTCAACTGTTTTTAAGCCGGCTTTTGATAGGCGATTGATCAGCTCTATTTTGACTGATGTTGGCACAACTTCTGGTTCATTTTGAAGCCCATCACGTGGCCCAACTTCCACAACACGTACATGTTTAGGGAATTGAGCTGTTGTCACAGTTGAGTTCTGAAATTGTACAAGAACATAAAACATCATTAAGAATAGTGAATACCTATGCTTTAAAAGCAAAATGTATAAATATTATTTACAAAATAGGAGGTAAACTCGTACAAATTGTATAATAATGATAGTATATTAATACTTAAAGCCAACATCTCTGAAATACACATAGTTTGTAAAAGTACCTCAGCTTGGCCATGCAGCCATTCCCACAAGAACATATCAAAACAAACTAGAAAAGAAAACTTTAGATAGACCTCACAAAATGCAATATTCAACAGTCTCACTCATGCAAGTTAGAGACCCCATATCAAGGGAACACAAAATCTGTGTAGAATAATTGCAAGATACAGATAGATTGTCTATTGAGAGGTAAGTGATAGGTAGGTACTTGTGCCAGTGACCTCAAAAGGACTAGCCTAAACCAGTTCAACTGTTTACAAGGTGTAAAATAAACTTGTCCTGAAGGCAACTTAACAGATTAGGCTATGTCAAAATGTAATCACTTTCACTTAAGCACATAATTTCTTTAACTCTTAAAAAAAAAAAAAACTGTCTAGGTATTTTCACGAATTCCCATTCAATACAAACTGCACATTTTGGTGATGTATCTATTGTACCTACCATTTAAAGGCAAAATAAGTCACTGGGAATGGGGATGAATTTGTACAATTTTTCTATGGTCGGTGACAGGGAAAGATGAACCCTGTTTAACATGGCCAGGTATAGGCCGGCCCATGCTAGAGCGGGTTCATCTTTGCCCGACAACGACTATTTGTTTGCATTATTTTTTGCACTTATTTTTCATGGAAATTTGTTCCTGGGGGGAGGCCCTGTGAAAGGGAATTTTGAGATCTCAACCAATTTCTTTTTTGACCATTTGGGTGATATCAATGCATTTAAAGTACCTAGGTACACTCGGCCAAACAAAACTTGAACGTAGTACAAATTTGAATGACTGCTGGTCATGTCCCATAACCAATCAAAACTTGTTATTATCATTGAAATGTGAGGTCACCTACTAGAGTAAGACAATGAGATCGCTTAGACTGACTTCTGATGGTGCGATCTTACATTTATCAGCCTATCAGATTTATTGACTGTTCAAGTTTTGTTTGGCCAAGTGTACCTTGATCAAACCACCCACCCAATTAAAAACTTTCCATGTTAGAAAAGTCAAAAGAGTTGGTCTGCACACTTCTTTTTACAGTGTGGTCTAACTTATCAAAATTAATTGTAAATGATGCTGTTCTACCCTGTTCGTACTAAGGTTTTAATTAAGAATTAAAAAAAAACTCGTTTTCAATTTCAATTTCAATTCACAACGACAACGACTATTTGTTTGCATTATTTTTTGCACTTATTTTTCATGGAAATTTGTTCCTGGGGGGAGGCCCTGTGAAAGGGAATTTTGAGATCTCAACCAATTTCTTTTTTGACCATTTGGGTGATATCAATGCATTTAAAGTACCTAGGTACACTCGGCCAAACAAAACTTGAACGTAGTACAAATTTGAATGACTGCTGGTCATGTCCCATAACCAATCAAAACTTGTTATTATCATTGAAATGTGAGGTCACCTACTAGAGTAAGACAATGAGATCGCTTAGACTGACTTCTGATGGTGCGATCTTACATTTATCAGCCTATCAGATTTATTGACTGTTCAAGTTTTGTTTGGCCAAGTGTACCTTGATCAAACCACCCACCCAATTAAAAACTTTCCATGTTAGAAAAGTCAAAAGAGTTGGTCTGCACACTTCTTTTTACAGTGTGGTCTAACTTATCAAAATTAATTGTAAATGATGCTGTTCTACCCTGTTCGTACTAAGGTTTTAATTAAGAATTAAAAAAAAACTCGTTTTCAATTTCAATTTCAATTCATTTCAAACTAATCTTCAGATTCTAAGTGCTCTTGCGGATGTTTTTTCGATTCATGACTAGTACCACGATTGGAGGTGGAGTGAGTGGCATATCTTGTCTCAAGACCCTTGTCACAACATAAAATTAGACTCCAACGTCTGTGTTTACGTTGAGACTCATATACTCGAAAGTCATATTATAAACGTATTACTATTATAAACGTTCCATAGACTGCTTTTATGATATCTCAAGAAAATTTCGGTTAATATCAATTCTGTGAGAATCCACTTTGCATAATAAAATTTCAGTCAATTCGAGTTACCTATACCTAGAGGAGTTAATTAATTTTTAATATAGTATTCTAAATTTTAATTACTTCTGGCAATTGAGTTATTTCAAGAAATAAATAGTACCTACCTCTAAGTAGAGTGAGGAACCTACCAAATATTTCATTGTTACAAGTAGGTACCTAACTACCTTAAATTTAACAGCATTTATTGATTTTTTCTAACATGCAAACATTTATTTTTTGGAGTTATGATATTAAAAAAAAGTTCATGTCAAGAAAGTCAAACTCTTGCAACTTTGCCTTTTTATGATGAAGTTGTTGAACAAGGATTTAGGGACAATTTTAAAGCCACTCACGCCCTGTTTATTATAAAGTCTTTAAAATCCTGACCTTTCCTTGTTCGAAAGATTTTGCTTATAAAATGATCAACCCATCTACACACAAAACGTGGAAATCGAAGTCGGCAAGGGAAACAAATTATTCCTTAATTGAAACCGGTACCCACAGACTAAATGGCATTGCAAAATATTCAGTTAGTTATATTTCGTTCCCAGCAATAACTTCATCTACATTTCTACAACAAAATCAAACATGGTGATTACTGATTCCTGAATCAGTTGATGAACAGTGGAACAGTGGATCAGTGGAACTTGTTGATCCAGACAACAACACAGGTAAAAGCACATGACGGGCACGTAGGTTATAGGGGAATTAAAATAAATAATACAAACCATTTCCCTACTCAACAAACATTAACTGCATTTTAAGCCAATACTTAGTCGTTTTACCATCAAATTTTCTGACTGCGGGTGTATGAATCAACATACCTACTAGGTACCTATGCAAGATGATTTAGTGAGCAATTAGCAATGACTAGGTAGGCATAAATATAATTGGTTTGTTCCAACGAATCACTTGCTTTCCGCTTTTTTGATCATGACCGAATAGCAGAGGGGGAAGTAAGGTCACACGACAGCTGTCAGATAATAAGAGCTGCTCTTCACGCAGCTTTTACTTGACAGTGGGTCCCGTAACAACACTTGGTACCTACATGGAATAGATCCATGACTTTTTATGAAAATAAAATAATACATATGTTAATTCCAATCCATTCACACTAGGGGACACTAACTTACACCGGCCGACAAGGTGTAGGACCTAGATAGAGGTTCTACACCAACTTACACGTTTTATCGGTCAAACAGTTCAGTGTACCTACCTAGCTACAATTGTGGCGAAGGAACAGACTAATTACCTAGTAATTGAAGCTACACTGAACTGTTTGACCGTTAAAACGTGAAAGTTGGTGTAGAACGATTGAAGTGTGACATCTTTGTTTATATTTCACGGATACTAGGAAGTATTAACTCACCATACCAGGCTCTCTAACCTAAACCCGAGTTATCAGACGACCTTTAACCTAAAACGATTAGATATTAGGTGTCTTTTAAACTTTCTACAATTCAAGACCAAGTTGGTGGGTCATATACGTAAATATAATTCCCATTACGTTATCATTACTTACGTTAGCATATTTTAGTAGATATCCCATGGAAGGCTTTAATGACGAAAGTTTCACTGTAGAAAATTTGGCACGTACCATGGAGGCGGCCATCTTTATTTATTTTCCCACCCACCAATCCCATCATGTCATCTTCGTCCTTGAAACACCGCCTTCTATAATTTTTCGAATTGCTACAAAAATTTGAATTCAGAAATAATATCAGGAGACTTGGTGACGTAATGAATGATCTTGAGGTTTTAGTGTAGGTAGTCAGAGTGAATCGAAATCTGTGATTTCTATACACTTTGGGAATTTTTTTTTTAGTCAACAACTAACAAGGGCTCACTGGGCCCGCACTCCATCAAAAAGAACAAGGAGCTACTACTACCGCAGAAACCAGTGATATAATCAAGAACGGCTTCCAGAATTTCAAGACCTACAAATTTTTTTATTTTATTTATTTATTTCTCAGCCATTTGGTCACATCTTTTTTTAGAGTTTAATGTATAAATGTTGTCAAATACATTGATATGCACCAAAAAAGGTTATATTAAAAACCCCATATTTAAAATATATTTAAATTCCCTATGTTTTAGCTTTAAATTAATACCAATGACAAATTGGGAAATGGAATTCAAGAAAAAAATATTGTCTAATCTCCTGTAAAATGTTTGTGGGATAACACTCAGTATTGGACTTGGACCATATGTCTATGCGCTTGGACATAATATAAATCGGTAATTATAGACGAGAAGCCCGCATGGCTAAATCTTGATCAACAGATCAAGTTCAAGTATAATGCTTTCTGGGTGTCATCTTCCTTCATTTACCAAATAAAAGATCACATGGGAGAGGAAGGAGGAATATAAAATCAATTAGGAGGACACTGTAATGTTGTTCCTTCAATTACCTGATCAAGTTTTAGCCGTGTGGACATCTCGTCTATACCTAGAAATCTTTAAAGGCTTATATAGATAGATACCTAACTCATAAAAAAATAAGAACTCAAAATGCATTCTTTTTACTGGAAGAGCTAATTGACAATATTTTTTGTGTGTGCTTCCATTTGTGTATAATAAACAATATCTGGTATGAAAAAAATCATCTTAAATTTTTTATAAATTTAAAAAATATTTTTACAACCTACCTACTCAAAACTAAAAAAATAATTGTAATGATACAAACTCCATACTAACTAATATCATTGATGGTTGTTTAATATTCGAAAAAAAATGTAATGAATTTATTTTCCAAAAAAAATCACAGAAGAGAAATTTAATGAATCCATGGTATATCATACCTACTCATTTAAACTTTTTTGGTCCATTGTTCCCTTAACGAACGACCTTGCTAAAAATAATTTGCTTTGCGTTTCAAGTAGATATTTCCGAATGTCAGTCCTAAACACCACATGACTTCGAGCTAATAATCTTAAGACGGAATCTAGTACTCTGCATCGCGTATGCGTTAATAATTAATATCTAGAAAAATCTTTGAGCACGAGGCTGTATGATATTATTAATAAATTTGATTGTTCCAATCGATATAACTGTTGCTTTTATGTAGTATGCAGTACTTGTTTACCCTCTACATTTCCTCCTAAAAATCAACATCTAATTTTATTTTATTGTTTTGCAGTTGGTATTTAAAATAATATATCAGGGCCATTACATTACCATAATTAATAACAGCATTTTTTTTTGTTTATTGAATCTCCTATTATGAGGTAGGTAGGAAGTGGGTGGGTATGACTTGCATAATATTTTGATAATATACTTTTCATTACTTAGTAAAAACAAGGTATAGGTAAGGTAAGTAAGGTAAGGCATAGGCAAAATTAGAAAAAAATTCTTAATGCAATTATTTTATTTCACAGAGTAATTAAATTATTCCTCTCTGCTCAAATAATATAATGTGACAACAATTTATTGTTTACCTACTGCATTTTAGTAGGTCTAGTGATCTACAAATCTTGCTATCATCCAATTTGCAAATAACTAAATCTGCCAATACCTAATTTCCAAAAAAATCTAACATAGGTACCTGTGGAATAAGAAGTCTACTGATCACATTATAATTATAATTCATTTGAGTCGAGTGCTGCTAATTTACTTGATATCATGACCACAATCCAGTCTGGCTCAATATCACTTGGCTGCTAGCTTCAAATATTAATTACATTTCAGATTGGCAACATTTGCTCGCCCCACTGGAAGTGGGAGATATTGCAACAAAATTCTACGGTCGGTGACAGGAAAAGATGAACTTCAGTTGTGCACAATGCCTTGTTGATGAAAATCAAGTAAATCTCATCATAGACCAAGAAATAAATGGGTACATATTACTTCCACCAAGGTACCTACATAAATAGTGAGAAAAATAACATGATAACTCATTAGCTAGTTCAGGAAACCGAAAAGTACGCATTCAGAAGGAATGAAACAAATAGGTACAACTAAAATTAAAATTAATTCACTGAATGAAAAAAAAACATTGCCTTTTCAAGAGATAAGCCTATTTGTGTCGACGTACTGAAGGGGACATACCCTTTGGGAAAGGTATCTTTGAAGAATGAACTGTCTCATCTATCAGACTACGGTTCATTTCCCGTGGCCTATAATCTGCACCCCACTCCAGGTTCTCCAGAAGTTGTGATTCATGTGAACTATTAAGTTCAGACAACTCCGGGTCCTCATGCAGAAGTTGTGGATCATGTGAACTATTAAGTTCAGACAATTTCGGGTCTTCCTGCAGAAGTTGTGGATCATGTGAACTATTAAGTTCAGACAATTTCGGGTCTTCCTGCAGAAGTTGTGGATCATGTGAACTATTAAGTTCAGACAATTTTGGGTCTTCCTGCAGAAGTTGTGGATCATGTGAACTATTAAGTTCAGACACCTGAGTATGTTGTGGTTCATGTGAACTATTAAGTACAGACAACTCCGGGTCGTCCTGCAGAAGTTGTGGATCATTTGAACTATTAGGTTCAGACAACTCCGGGTCCCCCTGAAGATGTTGTGGTTCATGTGAATTATTAAGTTCAGACAATTTCGAGTCTTCCTGCAGAAGTTGTGGATCATGTGAACTATTAAGATGTGGATCATGTGAACTATTAAGTTCAGACAACTCCGGGTCTTCCTGCAGAAGTTGTGGATCTTGTGAACTATTAAGTTTAGACAACTCCGGGTCGTCCTGTCGAAGTTGTGGATCATGTGAACTATTAGGTTCAGACAACTCCGGGTCCTCCTGAAGATGTTGTGGATCATGTGAACTATTAAGTTCAGACAATTTCGGGTCTTCCTGCAGAAGTTGTGGATCATGTGAACTATTAGGTTCAGACAACTCCGGGTCGTCCTGTCGAAGTTGTGGATCATGTGAACTATTAGGTTCAGACAACTCCGGATCTTCCTGCAGAAGTTGTGGATCATGTGAACTATTAAGAAGATGTGGATCATGTGAACTATTAGGTTCAGACAACTCCGGGTCTTCCTGCAGAAGTTGTGGATCATGTGAACTATTAGGTTCAGACAACTCCGGGTCTTCCTGCAGAAGTTGTGGATCATGTGAACTATTAGGTTCAGACAACTCCGGGTCTTCCTGCAGAAGTTGTGGATCATGTGAACTATTAGGTTCAGACAACTCCGGGTCGTCCTGTCGAAGTTGTGAATCATGTGAACTATTAAGTTCAGACAACTCCGGATCTTCCTGCAGAAGCTGAGGTTCATGTGAACTATTAAGCGGCTCAGCAGGGACTCTGCACAAAGCACAGCTCACTTCTCTACATGGAGAATGCTCTTGAGCTTCTTGAGGCTTGGTTGGACTGATTGGATTTATGTGTCCACCGCTTGAACTTTGAGAAGGCTCCTTGCGACTCTGGACAGGGCCACAGTTGTCCCTACAAGCTGGGGATTTGTCACCTGATTGTAAATCTTCTTTCATCCTGCGAGTGGTTTCTTGGTGGAAGACTTTGGTGTTTGCTTGTGGTGAATGACGTTCGATATGCACAATATTTTGTTGTGGAGTTTGCCCTTGGTTTATCGGAATCTCCTGTCTTGTAGCACGTTCTTGAGGAGAATGCTCATTGGAGTCAAACACTTCAGTCTGCACACCTGTCTCATACTCCCTCTCTGCATTTTCTACAACATCCCTATGTGAATCATACCTGGCTGTTAAAATCTTGGGAGTGGATGTCTCCGCATTCATATAAGAAGGTAGCTCATCATATATTTCCCTCGGTTCAGTGAAGTATTGCCGACCGTCTTGACGCTCCCAGTAAGGCTGCTGTTCAGGTGACATACGAAACACCTGCCGAGGACGCCCAACAGGAGTCACATTTTCAGACACTATCTCTACATAATTTGGAGTTACCTCTTGAAATATTCGATTGTCCATCGCTTTTAATATGGCCATGTGTATCAGATTTTCTCTGACTACATGAAAATAGAGAGGAGGAGATCCTGCGTCGGGGCTGTGATTCTGGTCATTGAAAATCTTGCTTCTAGAAGAAGGGAGGCCATCTTCCTGTCCACCACTGTTGTTGCATTCGGGATTCGGGCCGTTATCCTGCTTATAAAATTTGTTACTTTTTTGATCTTCCATTTCATTGCCAGACTGTAACTGATCTTCACTTGAAATCGGACTTTCCAGAGAGGCAGAAATAGGGACATGAATTTGATGTAAAGGTTTCTGGTTTACAGAATGAATGTTAGATTGCGTATTGTTCTCGACCAGGTGTGTGCTGTTTTGAACAGTTGTTTGTTCCTAAAGACAAAGTTTTAACTAATATTACAAACAAAAGACGAGACATCAGAAGATAGAGTTATTAATATTTTATGTGATTATCTGAGAGGATTAATTTATAATCGGTTGGACTCACCAGTGTGTGAATCATAATGGCATCACTTTGAAGTTCTTCGTCCATGGAGGGAATTGTTTTGTCTTCGTCAACAAAGTCCTTACGTTGGACCGTTGGTGGCTCCAGTTGGGGTGTGGTGTCCACCCAGGGCCGCCACTGAGGAAAGGGGCAGAAAAAGGTAGCAAATAGTATCCTAAAATTCCAATAAAACAAGCAAAAAGTGTCATATTTTTCCCTATCATTGGTCGATTTAGTGGCATTTTTATTTGAAAACCCTCTAGGACAACAATGGAATGAGCAATCAAAGGGCGTAAATCCAGTATATTTACAAGCATTGACTGGTTATTAGGTAATATTTTCGATGTCTTTGGTACATAGAGTACATTTGGTACATTTGGTACTTAGCACATCAAAGTAACAGGTAACAAAAACATGATATTACAATCATAATGACATTTACTACAAGGCAGAGAAACCATGCCTAAGAAAGTAAAAGTAGAAGAAAAAGGAAAAAACTTTTAAAATAATGAGATTAAAAAATATCACTTTTCAAATATCACATGATTTAGTGAGCAATTAGCAATGACTAGGTAGGCATAAATATAATTGGTTTGTTCCAACGGATGACTTGCTTTCCGCTTTTTCGATCATGACCGAATATCAGGGGACCTATTTTCGAGATCGTTCGAGCGCTCGCATAATCGAGCGTGACGTCAAAGTGACGTCCGTCCGAAGGAAATATCATTCAATAAGCCAAATCAGTTCGTTGTTTTGTTTTGTCTGACGTCAGGCGGCCGTGAAACCGTATGATATTTTACTCGAACGATTTCGAAAATAGCCCCCCAGGGCCCTCATTCACGTACATGGGGTAAGCCATGATAGCTGGTGGTAAGGCGTGGTAGACCGGTAGGTGGTGGTATCGGTATTCACGAAGAAGTTATCATGTCTTACCCCGGGGTAGAGTCTACCCCTACCTCGAGGCAGGGGTAAGCCGTGGTAACCAAGTTTGAAGTTGGTGGTAACTTATTGGCGGCCATTTTTGAACTTGACATGACTGTCAAAACAACTGTTTGAAGTAATTCCTTCGCGTCGTCATCTGATCAGCTGTGTTGTGTGTTTATTGTATCTAATTTGTCTTTGAGTTATGTTTTCTATGTTAGTTCCTGTTTATTTAATCATTCCACACAATATCGGATAGTATTATTGGTTCTAGTAAGTCAATCCATGGACCATATAACCTCCAAAACATTTTCTTAAACACTAGATATAAGTAATAAACTTCATATTTTTATGTTGGAGAGTTAGGTTAGCACTGAATTCACCACAGAAAACTTTTGTTGCACCAGATTTTCTTGAACTAACACATTTTGTTCCGTATTTGTATAGTTTATCGTTTGTATTGGACTGTCACTATTTTTAATAAAGACAAATGCACGCGCGCGGAAAATGATATTCGAATCTGATTGGTGAAAAAAAGCACGGCCTACTTAAAATGTACGTTCTATTTACACTATACAAATTTCAAGTAGGCAGTGACCTACCACCAAGATACCACTGCTTCGTGAATACGAATGTGTCATTCGCTACCCCGAGGTGGTAAGCAAGTGGTAGGCTACCCCGGGGTAGGCAAGGATAAGGACAATGTACGTGAATGAGGGCCCAGAGGGGGAAGTAAGGTCACACGACATCTGTCAGTGGGTCCCGTAACAACACTAGGTAGGTATATGGAATATACCTACATGGAATAGATCCATGACTTTTTATAAAAATAAAATAAAACGTATGTTCATTCCATTCACACTAGGGGACACTAACTTCCACCGGTCGACAAGGTGTAGGACCTACCTTCCTATCTAGATAGAGGTTCTACACCACCAATCAATTCAATTCAATTCAATGAGATTAAAAAATATCACTTTTTAAGTACCTAATGAATTTAAAAGTATCGTCAGTCATATCCAATCTACTGTCTACATAAACAACAGATTGAGATGCAGCTGAAGAAATTGTTGTAGTGAATAACCAACAATGATTTATATGCGCTGGACTCACCAGTGTATGAATCTTTTGATGCTCTACTTCTGCCATTAGAGGAATGTGTTGGTCCTTATCTCCATTCATCGATTCCTTACATTGGAGCGTTGGTGTCTCATCTTGGGGGGCGGTGTTCTTGGCAGTTTCATTGTCCTACAACAAAGTTTAAAATTATCATCATCATCAATCATATCAAATCAAAATAAACATTAGACTGAGATGCAGCAAAAGAAATTGTTCTGAGGAATTCACATCAGTCAATGATGAAGTCTGTTAGGTTGTAGTGACGTGACGAATGACTTGATAAGTTGAAACATTACCAAATGTGGGCTGTTCAGTTATGCAGTTCTGCAATCACAAGTTTAGCATTTTGACCATGCCTGTACAACTACGGTTATATATCTCCGATAGTTGATTTTATGTCATGGAAAAATGCAAATGCGGCGACATGTACTAATGTCAGGGGGTCTCTTTGGTATTCTCAGTCATTGCTTTGGAAGTCGAATCCCATCGTTTACGCTGCCACCTAATTAAATATAGATCCAACCCAAAAACCCTAAGAACCAATTGTATTTGGTGTATTCAATAAAGAAATGGATTTGTGAAAAATTGGAATCGTCCCATCTCTACTTTATATGAAGAGTGTAGGTTCAAAAAGCAACAAATGGAAAAACATTGAATTTGAGATAAAGGTGGCATTGCATGCTTCAAATCAAGCTCTATCACGAATAAAAATTGTTGTTGAATCAAAAAAATTTCATTGGTAAATAACATACTCTTTCACGGACTTCTGTAATTTGATCGTAATCTAAAAGATATACAGGGAGTGTACAATTTCAGCAGTTTGAGTGTTGATAAGCTCTCAAGTATGTATTGTATGTATATGTATCACAAATTCTATTGAAAGTGGGAAATAGGGTTGAGGCAGTAAATAAATATCACTGCCCGCATATTTATGGTCCTCACACGTTTAAATGTAGTTTTTGATAGGGTTTAATTAAACTTTTACTAAAATGCACAGACTATCCCACCCCTACATTGCAGTTTACTCACCGGCAGAGAAATTTGAGGCTCGCTTGGCAATGTTTCTTGACTTGGGGGCACCTCACCACTTTCATCAGAAACCTTCTGTGCAGTCTTCTTTCCACGGAAAGGTGGAATTACTAAGTGCGACTTCGTAAATCGGCGTAATTTAAATGGCTGGACCTAACAAAATAAATTCTTTATTATTTTTCTTACACAGAAGAAGTCAGTTAAATACTTCGATCCCTCCTCCACATCAAGTCAGCATCAATTCTCTATATAGGTGTTGTGTATAGTTAGAAAATTACAACTTTCACTGCCAGTCTTTAAAATATTGCAATGTTCTTTCCAATGATCTCTTTGATTTAAGTAAAAACGTCTTTATTCAATACCCCGCAAGGTCAAGTTTAAATTTAATGGTTGTAATTAGTAACATTCTGTTACAATAATTACTAGCTTTCAATTGAAACAGCACTTGTCCTACCAACCCACACATTTGGAAGGGAGCAGGAGATATGATGTTGATGAAGAGTCAACGTCATGAGCCATGATATCATATAAATGAGAAGACGGTTGTTACGAACCTCAGACACATGATCTGAATTGGAAGGTTCCGGCTGGCAATCAGATTTTCCTTCAATTTTCTGCTTCTCTTCTAGAACTTCTTTGTCCTCCTTTGTACTGTATGGTTTTAACAGATCTGCTTCAGTTCCCAACTGGGTACAAGATTCCACCCTCATCTGTGAAATGTAGGTGCAGAATGTGAGATACCTACTGTTGTAGCGTAATAGTAAAGACTAAAGAGTGATGTGATAGTAGCATTATGGCAGAGTAAGAATCGACGTAAGATTCAATCCCTTCTTCAAATGTGGGCATCAATTCTATACAGGTAACTGTATAACTGAAATAATACAATTTTCAACACCTCGATATATACAAAAATCTGTGCAATGTCTATTTCAATAAACTAATGATATCATCTCTTGACCTTGAACTCGAATAACATGTTTTTCTTCAGTTGGTTGACTTTGAACCTCTTTTGCAGTTGCATCAACACTAGGTCTATTAGCTGGATATATTTGGAACAAATTAATATCCAACAACAGTTTATAATGTGCAAAAGAGCTGCAAGTTCAAGTTTCAAATTTAAATTTTGCAAACATTCTGTGACAATATTCACTTGCTTTCATTAGAAACAGCAATTTGCCTACCAACCAGTCGTTAATTTGGAGGCGGAGGAGTGCGTGTCTCCTCACTCTTTTTTCAAGGTGGACGCCGTCAACCCATTTATTTATCATGGGAGTAAAAATTGATTTCAAATTAAGTTGACATCACCTAAAAATGCTCTAAATTTATTCTTAAAAATCACAATTTTCCCCGGGCCTAAGCTCTTCAGTTCCGCTTTGTATTGGGAAGCCAACCCACCATACCCCCATTGTCTTTGTAAGCAAACATGCAAAATGCAGAAAATTTAAAAGCAGATATAAGTTTGCTTCCAGTACAGTACAGGTTGTCTCATTACTAAAACTTACCTCCGACTGCTGTATTCCTGGTACAGCCGAGCTGGAATTCATCTCATTTTCTTGCATTTGGGTAGTTTTCCCAGGAGTTCGTGGTGTAGTCGGTGTTTCTGAATCTTCTGTAGGATAATCGTCTTCAAGCTCAATGAAACTGGCAATGAACACAGTAGTTCCCGTTAAAGGTGTCGCACCCATTCCAGCATCAGCGTCATCGTCATCCCCCTATAAACCGATGTAAAATAAGATTTATTATCAACTCTATGGGTAGTTTCAATATAAAGAGGTGGCCAGTGGCATCGGAACTGGGAGCTAAATTCTGAAGAGGGGGGGGGGGGGGGGGGGGGTAGAGTATCAATCTAAAAAAGCGTAACATCGCGTAAAAAGTACCAAATTCATCCAAGAAGTTCAAAATTTTCCAAGAATAAGAAGATCAGAAAGTGCTGTGAGAAGAAAAGTTTAGTCTAAAGATAAGCCGAGAGAGATGGAGGTGGTCCAGGCATATGAAGAGAAAGGGATAAGAGAAAATTCCTAGAAGAGAAAATGAAAAGGAACAACAAGTGAAGAAAAGGAAGGCTGAGTGTCAGAGGACAAAGTGGAGGGATGGCATTGAAGAGGATGCTGAGGAGAGAAGAAAAGTTGGGGAGAGTAAAGTAAGGTTCCCATGAATTGTCAATGCTACAGTTTCGCGATTTTATTATATTGGAAAACAACGAAAAGAGGCGGAGTCGGAGTCACGCGATTACAGTGTGACAGTGACAATAACAAAAAGTTAGCTCTACTTCAATAAATCATGTGACTCTGTACATGAAAGTAGCTACAGAGGGCAGTTAAGTAGTTTTACAGTTTACTGTTTTATCGAGGAGTTTCTATGTGGACATTATTATTTGAAGTTTCTGATACAAAGGTTGTAGATGGCACTACAGTGTCAAATCGCTGTCAAATGGCAGGTTTGTCGTGCATTGTCGAAACAACAATCGCGTCCCACGTGTGATTTGAACTGATTCATGGGAACCTTAATAAGAAGAAAGAGATGGTGGGAAGACAGAGAATGATGGAAGGAATATGTGGAGCGGCCAATAGAGGAAGCAGAGCACAGAGTCAAGAAGATGACAACGAGACAAAGCAGAATTTGGCATCCCAGGAAGCAGCACTAGAAGATGGCTTCACTCCCAACCTGACATATGGAAGGGGAAATGAATATTAATTATATATAGGCAGCTCAGTCACTATCCCAAAAATTAGACTACAAACTACCCTTGTAGAATATTAATAAACGTATCCCACATTTAATTCAAGAGGAGGATCTTTTTAAGTACAGTCTTTATTTGGAAGGATTGAAGAGCCATATACCATATAACCTATTAATATATAACTCTCACATCGATGTCTCAAGTTAAGCAAGTTGTTGCACGGTTCTGCAATTCACCAAGGTCAACATCCTGAGTAGACCGGATTAAGTTGTCTTTACCAGATTGCAAAATATCTGTACCTCAGTCAGAGGTAGTCGAGCTATCCACTTTTGTTGATTTTGAGCCTATCATTGGAATCAGATTCAGGATATCAAGCTCTTATCCGTTGCAAAACGTTGGAAGAGAAAAAAATACAACTAACTACATGGTGAAATTCACTGTTTCATAAAGACTATAGCCTTTAGATGCAAAAAGGTGAAAGTCCAATCTACGTTAACCTACCTGCTCAGCTGGGTGCTCAGACACCTGAGCGACTGCACTGGAAGCCAATGATCCTGGGTCGGAACCAACATTCCCACATAAACTTTCAATCAAGCGTGCATGGAGGGCCTCTTCTTCTGCAGCTATAAGAGCCTCCGGTATCTGAAATCAACATTCAGTGGGTTATTAGGGAAAACAAAGTTTTGTATTTTTAATTTATATTTATTTTAAATTTGTAATTTTAAACGCAGCCAGCTTGAGGCAGCGGAGATGAAATTCCTATGAAGTGTGAAGGGAGTGACAAAGATGGACAGGTTGAGAAGCTGTTGTATTAGGAAGGAGCTGGGAGTGGAAAGTTTGGGGTTCAAGATGGGTAGAGAGAGATTGCGTTGGTTTGGACACATGAAAAGAATGGATCTCAAGAGAATCCCAAAACAGGAGTTTGAAGAAACAGTGGCGGGAAGAAGAAGAGTGGGGAGACCAAGAGAGAAGTGGAGTGGTCTTATCAGAGAAGACGTGGAGGACAGGCAGCAAAGGTGGCAGGAAGTGGAATCAGATAAGTGGTGGGAGGACAGGAGGATCAGGAGGGAGCTGGTGGAGAAGTTGGAGGAAGGTGACGAGGATGAAGAAGAGGAGGATGAAACGTCAGGCCTGGCCAGCCGGTTTGGAAGAGATCCGAGGCCCTAGACCCAGTGGGAGCTCCCACTGTCTGACCTGACAACATTGTCGGAACCAGAAGAAGATTATTATTATTATAATTTTATTCTAGTATTTTACTAAAACTTAATACCTAGTATACTTAGTATTTCAACTAGTATTTTACCAGTATTTTTATCACACACTTATACTTTTTATTAAGTCGGACTGGCCAACTGGCTTCGGCATCCTAGGAGGCCCTAGAGAACACCTCCAACCCCAACCCGACATCGTTGGATAGGGAAATGGTACAAAAATTAAATAATTAGTCTCCTCTCAAGGGCTGTCATGGGCCTTCTGATCAAGGTACCAACCAATGGTGCCCTACCAACCACAACGCACCCAACTGGCATGAAATTCAACTAAATTGCCAAAATGTGTTTCAGCATCAGCTTTGCCATTAGGTTCTTCTGTCGGACATCTTAAATATTATGTATAAGTGAAAAGATCACAGCAGATGGAATATTTTGTAGTTATAAAGCTGAATAATAGTGCCTCATTCATGGACAGAAACATGTAGCATTACTGCTATAACAATAGCAGGAATTAACACATAGCAATTGTCAATGCTAGAACTAACCTCAAAGTCCTCCTCTGCCAAGAAAGCAGACACCTGGTCAGTACGGCAAATGGCTTGGTGCTCGACACTCAACTGTGCACGGAGAGCCTCATCTTTTGCAGATATTAGAGACTTTGGTAACTGGAATCAACATTGAGTGGGTTATTAGAAGGAACACAAGGTTTTGAATTATTTTATAAAATAATAAGTATAGTGCATCTAAAACATTAGGGACATTGAAGCGGGGCATTACAGTTGAGGGTGCAGTTAGAGAAGTAGGTAAACAGTAGGTACATAGGTACATCAAACCTAAGAACAATTTAAGCCCGTATTCCACAAGATTAACGATCCCCATTGGCCACGCATATTGAAGGAATTGTATTGATGCTATTCAACAGCACTACAACATCAAAAAGATAAAAGAAAATTGGACAGAAATATCAGTTGATAATTCCAAATGGCACAACCTACTAAACATTTCCTATTTGTAACTTTATGTCACATGATCTTTGTTGAATCCGAGTTGTCTACAGAGAAAAATGTTCTATTCTTTCTATTCTATTTCTCAAAAAGGTGACCATCTACAGTGCTGTAACCTATACAATCAATACCTCACGTTAATCGTTGTGAGGAGAAGGACATTGTCATAACCAACTTAGTACAGCAAGTGAATTTGCAAGATCAGTACAACCGAAACAAAAACATTGAGTTTTCCAATATTGAGCAGATCGAAGGAGAGGACGTTGAGCAAATTGTACTAAACGTTGCTAAGAAGATTGGAGTAGAGATTGTAGCTTCAGACATCGACGCTGCTCATAGGTTGCCGATTAGGAATTCTAACCCAACCCGCCCCCGTGAACCTACTATCATTGTGCAGTTCACTTCGAGGAAGAAGAGGGATATCTTCCTTGAGAAGAGGAAGGTGTTGGTGAAGAGTAGCGAGGTGTCCGGTGGGAACAAAGATCTGCGAGTTTACGTCAATGAAAACTTAGCTCCTTACTATCGAGAGCTTTTGTGGAAGACGAAGCAGTGGGAGCGTTTCGCTGGTTATAAGTACGTGTGGTTTCGGAACGGTCGAGTACTCGTCAGAAAAGACGAGAATTCCAAACGTGTTCTCAGGTTCGAAAACTTTGAAGATCTTGAAGAAGTGCGAAAAGTTGAGGAACGAAAAACTGTAGACGTTAATGATTGAGTGTTCAGATGTCTTCGATGATGGTCAATTTACTAATTATGTACCAACTGTTGATGAATGGTTTATAGATCGGAAAGGGTTCATAGTATTGCACTTAAATGTTCGATCAATACGTAAACATTGGGATGAGCTGTTGATTGTTTTGCAGGATCAGATAGGTAAATTTGATGTATTAGTTCTGACTGAAGTGTCATTTATAGAGGTCATTGATCGGTATGGCATACCTGGATATAATGTTTTTTTTCAAGTAAGGAAGTACAGGAAAGGGGGTGGAATTGTTATATTCCTTAAGGATGGATTGCAGTTTGAAGTGGTACAGAGTACTTTCAATTTTTTTGAAGGAATTTCGGGGATCATTAGGTTACCTGATAAGAGGATTATTTCATTGATCACGGTTTATCGGCCTCCGGATAATAATAAGAAGTCATTTATAGAAGAATTGGAAAGTTTATTATTGCATAATAGAGGAAAAAGTATTATTTATGTAGGAGATGTCAATTTAAATATTCTTAATGAGGATGAGTTTATTATAAATTTGTATGAAAATGTAATGTCTTCGAATGGAATGTATAGGTGTATATATGGAGCAACTAGACAAGAGATTGTGATGGATAAGGAAACTAGTAGTTGCATTGATCATATTTATGTGCGTATGAGACATTGTAATGTCAGTTCAATTATTATTCAGTGTAAAATCTCAGATCATTACATGGTTGGAGTTGATATTGAGAGTAAGTGTAATAGTGTTAAGCAGGCTCCGGGTATTACTTATAGATCTGTTATATGTGAGGATGCATTAAAGCACTATTTCAGTGAAGTGAATTGGTCGGATTTGTCACCGAGTAATGATTGCAATGAACTATATGATGAGATTGTTTCTTCTTTCACTTCATGCTATGATAGAGCTACGTACATTAGAGAGCAGCGAAAGATAAGGGCTCCGCGGAAGGAATGGATGTCTTACAAACTTTTAGAGGCAATTCAAAGTAGGGATAGGCTATATCATAAATGGAAAAATTGCAAATCTACGTTGAGAAGTAATTTCATGGTCGAATATAAGAGACGAAGAAATTTAGTTGCTGCTGAAATAAAAAATGCTAAAATTAATTATTATAAAAATAAAATTTTAAATGCTAAAAATGATATGAAAGAGACATGGAAAATTGTAAACGAAATTTCTGGAAGAAGTAATAAGAATTCTGTTGATGAGGTTATAGCTCGTTATATGGGGAAGGTTCATTCATTTGAACACATTGCGAATTCATTTGTGAATTCTTTCATAAACGACATTAAAGATATTCAACATGAGTGTATTATCCGAACGTTGCCTGATGTCAGAGGTAATTACGTGGCTGCTCAATCAATGTATATGCCTACAATATCTAGTGCTGAGGTCGAAGATGTGATAACGAAATTGAATGTAAATAAACAACCAGGATGGGATAACATACGGACCAAAGATCTACAATATCTATGCAATGATATCAGTGTAACAATAGCAAGACTTATTAATTTGTCAATAAAGTCAGGGATAGTACCGGATAATTTAAAAATTTCTATAGTACGTCCCATTTACAAGAAAGGGGATCATTTAGCATACAATAATTATAGACCTATATCATTACTTCCCATAATTGAGAAAATTATGGAGAAGGTTATTGTGAGAAGGATATCGGAATACATTCAAGTTTTCAACATAATTAATACATCACAATACGGTTTCCAGAAGGGTAAAAGTACTGGGGAACTTTTAACTAATTTTTCTGATTACATTAATTCAAAACTCAATGAAAATTTTCACATAATTGCATTATTTATAGATTTTTCAAAAGCTTTTGATACTATTAACTACAGTATACTCATGGATTCACTAAGTTGCATAGGTATTGGTGGCTCTTTGTTAAATTGGTTTCGTAGTTATTTACAATCTCGTAAAATCATAGTAAAAATTTCAAATGTATATAGTTGCTCAAGAGAATTATTCAGCGGAGTGCCGCAGGGTTCAAATTTGGGTCCCTTATTGTATATTATTTATGTTAACCATGTTTTCAATTTATTTCATAAAGGTAAAGTGTACATGTATGCTGATGATACTGTAATATTAGCCGCAAATAGGAATTTGGATGAAGCACAGATAGAACTTCAAAATAATTTTAATACTTTGCTACGTTGGACACATGATAATGGATTAGTAATTAATGCTGATAAAACCAAAATTATTCATATCTGTTCTCCTTATAACATTAATAAGAATTTAACAGTAGATATTTTATGCCACAGTGTACAGTGTTTGCATTCATTGGGTAATGGGATGTGTAATACGTGTTCAACCAAAATTCAGGTAGTGAACTCACATGTGTATCTAGGATTAATTATTGATAGGCATTTCTCTTGGAGTGATCACATTAATAATTTATGTAACAGATTGCGCTTATGCAGTTATAATTTTTATAATTTATGTTCTTTTTTACCGATGAGTCTCATGAAGTTACTATATTCAGCGTTGGTCGAGTCTATTTTAGCTTACGGAATTTTAGCATGGGGAAATGCATCTGCTGTGCACCTGAATAAAATATATCAGTTGCAGTGCAAGATTTTGAAAATTATTATATCTCCAGCTACTATACAGAATAAAAATTTATCGAAGAGTATGTATTTTTCGTATTTACAATTTTTAGATATTTCGGATCTTTTTGAATATAAATTAATTCTTAAACAATATTTTAGCTCAGAGTTCAAAATTCTATATGATTGTGAAGTACAAATACGGGCTAAATCGCAAGGAAAATTTAGAATACCTAAATGTATTAATAAGTATGGACAAAGACAGCTTAATTATGAAGTACCCACAATTTTTAATAATTTACCTCATAATTTAAGAAATTTCGATACATACAATTGTATAAAAAAAGAAATTAAGATGTGGTTATTTACTAGGAATGTTTTTGGTTGAACGGGTATTGATCCAGTTACCTAATGATGACTAATTTTTGAATATGGATTGTTTCAATATGTATTACTTCCTTATTTCTACTAGGCTGTTAAATCTGATGTTACTTTATTGTTTACGCACTTGGTCATTTTTATTGTTTCTGTATGCTTATTGTTTATTTACATTATTTTGTCTCCCACAGACTAGCCTTTTGGCTATGTGGGATAGTTTGTAGATTTGTGTATTTATTGTATTGTGTATAATTGTGTGCAATAAAAAAAAAAAAAAAAAAAAAAAACTGATCACTGATTACCAGTCTCCGTCTGACACGAGCTTTAGTGTTCAGCACTGGAAGCAACATTCAGTACTGTAACCTATAAAATCAATACCTCACGCCAATCGTTGTAACCGATTACCAGTCTCCGTCTGACACGAGCTTTAGCGTTCAGCACTGGAGGCAACATTCCGTGCTGTAACCTATACAATCAATACCTCACACCAATCGTTGTAACCGATTACCAGTCTCCGTCTGACACGAGCTTTAGCGTTCAGCACTGCAACATTCAACATTCAGTGCCGCCGCACTATCACTGACTATCACTGGACCCTAACAAAGAGCAAGTTATTAATGCATGCTACTAACCTCATAGTTTTCACTTTCCAAGATACTTGACACTTCTGCAGGTTGCCGAGTGTCTTGGCCCTTCATCAACTGAGGAACTGCACTTGAGGCCTCTGCCTCACGGTGGAAACCATCATCCTCACAACTATTTTCAAGCAACTGCACGTGGTGTACCCCTTCCTCAGTTGCAGTTACGAGCGACTCCGCTATCTGAAAACAAAATTAAACGGGGTAATTAGAGGCAACCAACAAAATATATATTTTTTTTTATAAAAAACATAACAATTACCTATTTACATCTTAAGCCTACACTCAAGGGCAGTCTAGTTATTATGGTCTAACATCCTAGCACCTCATATCAAGTATAATATTCATGGACATAACAAACAAAGATAGCTCAGGTGCTAGTAGGTAAGTAGTAACGGTTGTTCGGTATATATTGTGTGTAAAGTGTAATTCAGCAGAAGGGTTGAGGTTCCAGTTGAGAATGAAATACATAGCTTCGATGGATTCACCAACATTTGTTAATTAAAACAATTGTGTGTTTCTCAGTCTGTTATTACCTAGTTATCTTGTTATTAGTCATATTAGTTAAATTCTGTTATTATAGTTGTCTGTCATTATCTTACTTATCATATATCAATTCCACTAAGTATATAAAGGTATCATCAATAGTGAATACTTACAGCTCTACTCAGTTCTGCCTGATAGACATCTTCGATGATCATGTCAGATGAAGTAGCCTTTTTCTGTAAATTCATGAGATCGATATTAGATACATACCTAACTACAATTTCTATTTGCAAGACACATCTTATGCACACAATTACGTTGGTTAATGGTATGTAGACAGAGAGACATGTTAATAAATAATAAATATCGCGACCCTGCTTCCAACTACTGTCGGGTCAGGTAGTGGGATGATCCCACCAAAAAATATAAAAATAAAAAAATAAATTTGTATTTCAAGTTTACAAGATCTAAACCTTGTCTGTTTGGTGCACTCTGGTTCCCCACTACTCATATCATGATTCCAGTTACCTTTTGACAGCACTAGTACTGGACAATACCGAGTTTGATACTGGAGTTTCATTCATGGGCAAAGCAAACAAAGATAGCTCAGGTGCTAGTAAGTAAGGTCGGGGACAGGCTAAGTTGAACCCTGTTTAGCATTGCCAGGTATAGGCCGGCCCATGCTAGCGCGGTTCAACTTAGCCTATCACCGACCACAGTAACGGTTGTTCGGTATGGATTGTGTGTAAAGTATAATTCAGCAGAAGGGTTGAGGTTACAGTTGAGAATGAAATACATAGATGGATTCACCAACATTTCTATAACAATTGTGCGTGTTTCTCAGTCTATTATTAGTTATCTTGTTATAAGTCATATTAGTTATTCTGTTATTCGTTGGCTGTCATTATCTTACTTCTCATATATCAATTCCACTAGGTAGGTATATAAAGGTATCATCAATAGTGAATACTTACAGCTCTACTCAGTTCTGCCTGATAGACATCTAATATCACATTTTCGATGATCATATCAGATGATTTAGCCTTTGTCTGTAAATTCATGAGATCGAAATTAGATACATAACAACAATTTCTATTTGCAAGACACATCTTATGCACACAATTACGTTGGTTAATGGTATGTAGACAGACAGACATGTTAAAATAAAAAAATACATACATTCAACACAATACAATTATATATACTAATACTAGGTCATCAAATAACATAATTAAGCGAGCGGAGCGAGCGTCTCCACTTGACTCTTGCGGCACTTTCTCTGTGTGTGTGTTTGTTGTTTTTTTTGCTGGTTCAACCCAGGCCGCACCGGTCAACGTATCGATCTGAAATTTTGCACACACCTTCATCTCATACTAACTTAGACCTGTATAGTTTTTGAGAAAGATCCGTTCACAAATAAAAAAAATCGCGTTTTCCCATATAAATAGCATTGTAGGTTTGAGGAGTCCGTTGCGGCCGCCCGATGCGCTCCATTCAAAACAACTCGGAAGCAAGCAGCTGTCTATCTATTATTGTTTGAATACGTAACAATTATTTCTTTGCGGTTAGATAATAGTTAAAGCAATACATGCGAGGTTATACTTAGGGTTTATTTTATTATTTTTGAAGATGTAGTTAATAGGTATAGGTATTTACTGTTTATGAGAGTTTTAACATGCAGTCTTACTTCCAATCTTTTCAAAGGCTGAGCAAATTATTTGTAGACCGATGAAATGTCTGCTTGATTGTAGACATAGATTGGTTGGTTGATAATAGGGAAGTCTCGTGAAAATTAGAATTCAGAATAATATTTATTTTATGAAAGTTGAGATGTTGCTGAACACAGATGTGGTATTATTTTTGTTGTTGGACGAACAGTTCTCATGTAATTAATTTACAAAGTTTGATAGATCTCCTCTCATTTAAAAACAGGAAAATTGGCAATGACATCACAGTTTGCTATATTGCCATGGTAGAAGGGAATCTCCATGTCAACACAATGTTCAAGACTTGGAAATGACATCACAGTTCTGATTCTTGTTAAAGGCCGTTTTTCCGGCCAAAAATCCTATGATATTTGAACTCGATTTTTATGAATGAAAATTTAAGATTTCACAGGTAGGTAATAAGTGTATTTGACATTTTTATTTGTGTTAATTTATAGAAATTTACTAGAATAAAATTTCAGGAGACTTCGCTATTGAAATTATATTTATGAAATATTTATTTCATTTGTATCAGATACAATGTGTTAGGTTTGTGTTAGGTAAGCAATGTGCTAGAAGAAATAAGCTCTTTTATACGGAACGGCAAGTAATTGTTTGGATAATGTTTCTTAAATTATGTTTGCTCATATTAGCACTTAGATAATGGCCTATTTTGTGGTTTGAATCTCTGTATTTTTTATTTATAATAATTCCATAATACCTACGTACCTAAATACTGAAATAAATACACATGAGTGTGTATCATGTTGCAATGACTTGCAATAACTGTTGCAATAACTTGCAATGAGAAGCAAATTCAGCTATTTTTTATATAATTTAGTGGATCGTGCTTCTAGATTTCAGTTGTTTTAGGTATATTATTGCCGGCTTTTAAGGAATTATGGTTCGAGGTTTTGCACGTATCCGTGCTCGCTTATCAACGCGTCATCAAATAACATAATATAGGAAAAACAAGTCAAGGACACAAAAATCTGTATTTTACAGTGGTACCTATTCAACTTTATAATATATTAGGTAGAAAGGTAAAAGAAAAAGAAAATATTGAAATGTTTAAAATTTTATGTAGGTAGGTACACTCCCCAAATAATAAACGGTACTTGGTACAAAACGTATTGGCTGCTGGGCCGGTTCCTTGACAATCAATCCTTGTTATTATCAATGAAATCAGAGCTCACCTAAAAGAGTTAGATAATGCGTTAGCACTGACTTCATGGGATGATGCCATCAAACCTTAATCAGTCAATTCATTTTCTTTCGAGTACCGTTTATTATTTGGGGGAGTGTACATCGTTTGTTTATAATGAATTTCCTGTTTTGTAAATGTATATTGTAATGAAAAATAGCTTTCAAGCTAAATAAATAAATAAATAAATAAAAAGTTTACAAGATCTAAATCTTGTCTGTTTGATGTACTCTGGTTCCCCACTATCATATCATATGATTCCAGTTACCTTTTTGACAGCACCAGTAGTGGACAACATGGAGTTTGATACTGGAGTTCGAGCATGATGTTCTTGCAAACAGCTATCTCTAACTTCTTGTAGCTTAGCTTGAACTTCTTTCATCTTAGCTGCATTTTTTTCTGTAAACAACTCTTTTGGTTTCCTCATCATTTGAGCCGTTTGCACAAGTGCCGCCCGCATCCGATTAGCAAATGCTTTCTCTACTCTCTTCTTGAGAGTGCGCTGCGAGGCTTTGCCATCTGGTGTGATATTCCAGTGAAGAGGTCTTTCGCACTCAACTGTGTCAATATCATCCTGAAAAAAAAACATGTTTAATTCAAAACGATGACAATACATAATTATAGTAGATTTTATAGGTAGATATACAAAAGGATTCTCTAAATTAAAATACGTAATGGGCAAAAACATGCTGATCAACAAGACCAGGGGGATGAGTTTTAATGTTGTCTATGACCATACTCACGTCATTCACGCCAGAGCCGACCGTCAACTGGCGAATCATTGTCTGCCTATTTTTAGCCAAGGTTTCTTCGTACAATTGTTTAGAATCAAAGGTGGGTTTCTAAAAGTTATAAAGAGACATATTTATATTATAATAAATAATTTTATTCATATTGAGTGATGATAAATTCTACAAAATCTGCTCACCGCTTTAACATTTTTAGAGGTACTTGCATCTTCACCACTAATTTGATCAGCCTGAAAATAAACATTTAGTATTGCTTTGTAAAAATGTATCATTCACTCAGCCAATGGAGCTAGGTGAGAAAAATAAAACATTCTGTATAAGTCACACTCTTATAGGATGTTTATTTGGTCAATCTGATTGGATATTAGTAGCCTTTTTTATTTTTGCTTTGTTCCTTTGTTAATTAGTCGCAGGTTTTGTAACAAGACAACGCAAAACTATACGTTTGTCATGGAATTTGCAGCAGTGAAAGAACAGTTTTCTGTTTGGAATTCCTATTTTCCTTGCATGTTTTGGCAATTATTCTGGCACTCTTCCTCCCCCGGCCCCCCATAACATACGAGGAGCAAACGAACCCCCCCCCCCCATTTCTGCGGGGTATACAGCATTTTTTTGGCGTTTGTATTGCCAATTGCCTTCAGGAGCTGCAAATTCCATGACAATCAGAGTATATGCTTGATGGTGATTGGATATCAAACCCGTGAAACAACTGATGTCAAGTTTACCAGCGTATTTGTCATGAATGTGCTGATGGTTATTACATCTGTAGGTACCTAGCTACTCAACATATTTTAAATTAATTTAAAGTGCTTAAGTGTATAAGGTGCCTAGCGAGAATAGAAAATAGAAATTTTTCACCGAAAATTAAACAATTATTAATTTTTAGCCTACCTACTACCTACTAGTGTGCCGGTATCAGTGCCGACGGGCACCAGTGTGCGGTGTCCGTCTAACTTTAAGTGCTTGGAGTTAGTACCAAAATAAGATGTATTTTTTTTTATTGTATCAAGGTTTCCTATACCTACCTTACTTAAATAGAAAATTTAAATTACACTACGATTTTAATAACAATAAAAAATACATATTTCTTATGTATAGAAAAAATTCAAACAATCAAAATTCATATATTTTCTTAAGATGAGAAACATCTTAAATTATGTATCTTATCTTCAAAGATGTAAATTTTTATTGTTTAAGGTTTCCTAGATGCCTTACTACTCTATAGGAAACCTTCAAGCTATGAAAGGGCATCTTATTTCTTAATTCCCAGCATTTGAAATTTTACTGTCTGCACACTAGTACCGGCACCCTACTCATGAACAAAACAAAAATTAATAATGTAACAAAGTAGCAATCCTAAGTTTGTCTTCTAAATTCATAATCACAACTGAAATTTCAATTCAGTTTGTTCCACCATTTCATCTCCAATCGTTCCCAAAAATATGCCTGCAAGAGCAAAATCATTGACTTTGCACCACCGTAAGGCATCAAGAAATTGAATTACATAATCATGGTACCTATGCTATAATTAAGAATCAACCTCAGATGTTGTTGCAAGTGAATTTGTTACTTTTCATGAGAGTTCTATAAAGTCATGTGTCTAGAGAAAGTAATTTACTTACATTCTCTTTCCCCAACTTCAACTTATCCCAATATTGTTGGACCATGAGGGATACCAATGATGTAGGGGTAGTCAAATCAATTGGCAACTGTGAAGGAAAATAAGTATTAATATTTTAAATTTTAAATAGATTTCACTGAAAACACACTTAAATTACACATGTGAAGAAATCTTCCAAAAACACATAAAAGAAGTAGGTACCTAGGTATAAACACACACAAGTGTAGAGGTGCATTTCAAGTTGGTACATTTATATATTGATTGACAAAAGTAAGAGTAGCTGTAGGCCAGTGTTGGGGAGGAACTAGTTACCGAACTAGTTCCTTTTTGGGGAACTTTTAGGGGACTTAGTTCCTTTATTTTTAAAAAAACTTAGGAACTAAAAAGTTCCTTTTGCAAGGAACTTAGGAACTTATTTTACATTATTTTTTAAGTTCCTTTCGAATAGAAATAAAGTATCTTATGACATGATTTACACAGAATTTATAACGAATAATGGCCCATTTTTCGTGTCATCCTAAATTAATCTGATTTCTGAAAATATGCTGCTTGATCGCTTTGCTCACTCAATTTAGAGAAGGGTATTAAAAAAAAATCCGGGTTGTTTTTGGAGGGCATTGTAACTTAAAAGGAACTTAGTTCCTTACTGGTAACTTTCCAGTTCCTTTATTTGAAAGGTACTAGGAACTGGAACTAGTTCCTTTTTTTGAGGAACTTACCCAACACTGCTGTAGGCCTACATAGTTTTATGGGATGGGCACGCAAAATATTTTAAGAAGTTTTGAAATAGGTAGGTAAGGTACACTCGGCCAAACAAAACTTGAACGTTGACCAAATTTGAATGACTGCTGGTCATGTCTCTCATGGATTCATGAAAGACATGATTCATGATGGATGATGGATTCATGATGTTGTGGAAAATATCGGACCGAACCGGGGCTCGAACCCGGGACCTCTCACTTGCAGGAGTATTTTATTTTTCACATCTTGAATCCTTCAATCCATGCGAGTAGATTATGTTTAGTAGGTAATGTTGCCAATTGCATTGCCATTTGCAACTGACTTAGAAGAACACTAAATTAGGCTAATGCTTACTCTCTCATAAAGCAATTCATTGTAGGTAATAGGTACCTACACATGGAAAAGCTTCATTGATTAGATTGTACACACTGCTTACATGTAAAAATAGAGTGCATTTCATTATCAAAACTTTATTTTAATTCAGCTACAATTTACCTATGTAAGAAATTTTAATTTCCCACATTTTTGGAAAAATATGGGCAAGTCCGGGAAATTTCCATATTTTTTCTTCCGTCGTGAAAGAACATCCCTATACACATTTCAGCTTGAATAAAGAAAAATCAACCAGCCAGGACAAAAACCAGGGATAGTACCTACTAATTATTTGCATCCTGCAAAAGGAACCGCTTCCCACTGCTAGACACCAGCAAAAGCAGTGACAATATTACCGCTGCTTGTGCTGGTGACCATGGGCGTCCGCAGGAATTCTGCCAGGTGGGGGCAAGGAAAGGAAAACAATATTTTAAGGGTTGGGGGGGGGGGGGGGGGCGAGCCCCCACCCTGCCCGCAGGGCTTGGTATTTGGACACTTTGAAATCAATTTTGAGACGTTATGAGATGTATTTTGTTGAAATATTCAATATTTAAAGGTAAGTTTACAGCTCGGCAACAAGCGCTCGACGCTTTGACGCTAGCCAATCAGATGGCTCAGCTCAGACACGCCGAAGCGCCGACCTTGAAACATAAACCATGTTTATCTTTTCAAGGTCGGCGCTTCGAGCTGTAAACGTACCTTTATTTTGGCACTTTGAGGTGGTGGGAAACATGTTCAAAACTGCCCCGTAGGACATTTTTTTTTTACACTTTGAAATCAATTTTCTTTAGTTTTTTTGGTTACAAAATGAGACTAGGTATACGTAAAACACCAGAAAAATGATTTTTACCTGACATCCAGGGGGGGGGGGGGCAAGCGCCCCCCCCTTGCCCCTCCCTGTGGACGCCCATGCTGGTGACTAGCAGGTATTTTATACCTACCCTGGTATCTTATCGCCGAGTCTACACACTGAGTTTTACAAACCCCAAATACCTACCTAGGTACCTAGGTACCTACCTACCTAGCCTAGGTATGTACCTAGGTCGAGGTACCTAGGTAGGTACTTTGGTAGGTAGGTATCCTTTGCTTCATAAGAAGTAACTATTTAATATATAAGAAGTTAATATACCTAACCGTTTATCTATTAAATAGTTATTAAATGATGTATTTGACATTACATATATCGCATTAACATGAATCATTGGATTTGGGTACGTAGAAAAAATGTTTGAAAGTCTTATCCATAAACTTACAAAATGGCGTCTTTGCCGTCTGGCGGGCTTTCTCTATAATTCTGGCCAAGTAGTACTACCTCTTTATTCGCGCAATTCTCCGAATATCGTCTACCAATAACTCCTCAAGTTAATACTAGAATACTATTCCTCGAAAAACAAACTCTCGCATTTCAATGTAATAGTAGAAAACTCACCACTGGACAAATAATACGATGTTCCTGTTGCTTGGGGCCAGAAAAAAATCCTGTGTCAAGTTCTTTGAAACCACAAATCGCTTCAAATCCTTGATGAACAAACCATTCAATCTCCTCATGTGTTAATTCACCTACAGCATTATCCAAGAAATGGTTGTAAACTCTCAACCACACATCATCGTTGGTGTGATCAATGTATGGGTCCATACCACGGATCTTACATATTGAAATCAAAACAAGCTGCACGAAAATCATAGAGAGTTTCTCCTCTTCCAAGTCAGCGTCAATTGCCGCAAGCGTGATGTTCACATCTTTTGTCCATTTACTGTGTAGCTTCTTTTTACTCATTTTTGATTGTAGGTAGGTAGTACGACTCGATTTACACAGAAAAACGGAATTTTAAACAGTATTTGCACACAAAGACTTTGCAGCTGCTGCACTTGTTTGTTGAACACACATTGCACAATGGCGTCGGCGTCAGGGAAGCCTTGGCAATGCGAACTTTCAGCCGTTACGCGGATTTTCCTACTTCCGGCATTTTGGCTACAAGACAGTACACTCTCGAAAATAAAAATGGAAACTATGACAATTTCTTTATTTATGTATTGGTGTTTTAAAAGAAAACATTATATGAAGCAGAGCTATGAATATAAATGAATTAAAATCAGATTTGGATTGGATATCAAATTTAAGTAATTTTCTTATTTTATCAAGAGCAAATGAAAATGAATAAGAGCGCAACTTTTATTTGGACGCCACTATACTTATTTCAAATTCTGATTAACACCAACGAAGTAAAAACTACTACTTTAATATTACTACAAATTGAATATTATGCCGGCTAGATATATTTTATGCATTTTATAATCCTTCAAGTAAATAATATTAAATATGAGTGAACATAAATTCCAAAAAGGAGAGTGAGAATGACGTAAGACCTGAAGGAAAGAAAGCACTCAACTGACTTAGTTCGAGGCAACATCCTGTTTTCCAATTGGCATAATAATTCAAACATAATATTTAAATTAAATACAAGGTTGCGGATACATACAAAAAAAATTGAAATATGAAAAGTTATCTACACTTAATATGAATTTCAAAAAATCGGTATCTATTCAGTATTCGGATCGTAGTTTTCCAAACCCCTGTAGAAATATCTTGAAAATACAAACAAACAAAAAAAATTTTGATTGAAACAAAGGTTGTTCAAAATTAGATAAGTTTTTACACCGGAAACTATCAACTTACCCTACATTTTTGCATAATTCCACAGCCTATGTAGGTAGGTACTGTTATGTTTACAGGATAAAATGTTAAATACCTAGGTAATATATATTTGATATAATATTTGAATCTAGTAAACCTTGTGCAAACCCAGAGAAATAAATAAGAAGACTCATTAAAAATTATATTTTTACAATACGTTTAATTTACGATCACATTATTCAGTGTTGAGTCCAGGCATACCTGAGGGAGGTAGTGTCCCCCCCCCCCCCCAACCGGGGAAAATATTATTTTTCCACAGACACATTCTTTTGTACTTCTCTCAATTTACAAATAAGTCAGATGTCTTTTCAAATTACCAAGATAACTCAATTATAGTTGTAAAGAAAACGAGGAATTGTTTTTAAAACGCAGGGAGGTCCATAATAATTATGACACAAGAGGTGCGCTTCGATTTCAACAGGATCACCACAGGCTTCGAATTATGGACAACGACCTGTTACGTTGCGGTGTTAAAATAATGAATAAGTTAACGCCCGAAATTGCCAATGTAACCGGCAGGAATGTTTTTAAGCAAGTTCTTAAGTCATTTTTAATTAGTCATTCATTTTATAGCTTGACAGAGTATTATAATATGTAGTGATTAAATGTTAACTCTTTTTATTATTTCTTGTGTAATAATGTGTAATGTGTACACATTATGTGTAAGGAATTTAACAATGCAAACATACTTTTGTATCAAATATGCAGATAATTAATAATAAAAAAAAGCTCCTATTGGTAGTGAATTTCTATGTCTGAAACGAATACCTACCATCACGGTATTTCATATTCCCCAAAACAATTTTCAAACCCTACTTTTCCCCCTACTACGACACCTTTTGCACTGTCAAGCTTGTCATTCTAGACCACCTTTAGATTGCAGTTCTGACAGACCAAACATGCTCTTAATGATTTTAAACTAATCTAATATAGTCAGAGCCGAGGTTCTACTAGTGAGAATGTAATATAGAGAAGAGAGGAGAGGAAACCCGGCACCGGCAAACACCCCAGTCTCTCTGGCACAACGGCAGCAACTTGTAGGACAGAGTTGAATGGTCACCCATCCAGCCGCTTACTGCGCTAAATGTTGCTTAACCTTGGTGATCCAACACGAACCGAGGTAACCAATACACTAGCCGTTGGGTTAATCAACTATAGAATGCATGTTAGCATCCGTTTATAAAATACTATTCTTCTCTGGAGGTATGTTAATGAGTCATGAATCAAGAGTCCACCAAACTTAATAATAGCAAGCATAACTAATGGTAGGTACTATTATACTATACCGTGTTAGAAAAGTACAACGTATCGACCATTAAAATACGGGTTAATTGATGGTCGATATGGTGGGTGTACAGTCAGGGAAACTAGATGGTTCATACTCTGCCGCTCTCTGACCCATAACGTAAACATGTTTTTATATGGAGCAGAGAGAGATAGAGTATGAACCATCTAGTTTCCTTGACTATACTTCCCTTTCACGGCAGTATAATTGATTGGGTCTAGTAAATACTTGGAGTAGTTATAATATATCATACAGACTGCTCTCAGCATTACTTTGGATCTAGGAATGGATTGTATTTCGTCTAGTGACTTACAAGCACTTACATTCAATATAGAGGTCAGCTAGTAGGTAGTTTCAAATTCATCATAAGAAGAGTTCTCATGGTAAAAAATACATAGGTAGGGTGTTAAGAGCCTCAACTATAAGATAGGAAGAGATAGACTGCACTGGTATGGTCATCTTAGAAGAATGGATCCCAAGAGAATACCGAAGAAGGAATTTGAATAAGCGAGAGAGCGGGAAAGCTGAAGGAGCAGGCCGAGAGCGAAGTGGGATGTAGAGGAAAGAAGTGAGGAGTGGAGAACAGTGACTGCAGGAAGATTGTGGGAGGACAGAGAGAGGTGGAGAGACATGGTGGAGAGGCATAAGCCAGAAGACGTAGAGGAGGAAGAAGAAGAGTGTGATGTGTCAGGACCGACCACCCGACTTCACTGAAGTGAAGGCCCAAGATGATGGTGGAATTCCACCTCCCGACCCGACATTGTGTTGGAAACGGGCGACAGATATTTATTATTATAAATCCTAAGTGAAATATATATGTATGTAATAAATAATAAAACATCTTAATAATTAATCTTATGAAACTTCTTATGAATGAATATAAATTTCTTTTGAAATGTAAAATGCTGATGTTAAAAAAGCAATATTTCATATTAACCTATGGAGCAGTTACATGGAATCTTTGGGAGATAAACCAAATACAAGCTGAGGAAATGACATTTTTACGGAGTGTGAAAGGAGTGACGAAGATCGATAGGATAAAGTGTACAAAAATTAGGAAAGATTTAGGTGTAGAACGATTGGGATTTAAGTTGGGGAAGGAGAGATTGAGGTGGTTTGGTAACGTGAAAAGAATGGATATTGGAAGAATGGTCAGATGAGAGCTTGAAGCTATGAATGTTTTAAGAAAGAGAAGTGTTGGAAGGCTTAGAGCACAATGGAAGAGTTTGATTGAACAGATGTGAGTGCAAGAGGGGAAGAATGGAAGATGGTTGAAGGGGAACAGTGGTGTGAAGATAGCAACATCTGGAATGGTTTGATTACGAAGATGGAGGTTGAAGAGAGTAAAGAGGAAGAAGACTTAGATAATGACATTTTAACCGGCCCGGCTATCCGGTTAAGAAATATAATAGCCCTAGATTAATTGGTTAGATAATGTAGTATTGTCTACCTCCTGACCCCAAATATATTGGAAACAGGTTTATGCCTGAAGATTATGAAGATTATCTCCTCCACTGAGGCTACGTTCCCTTCTTTTCTTTTTTCCTCTAGATATTTTACAAGCTCATTTCCTCCTTCATCATCTTCTCTTTCCTGCCTGAGTGAGATTTAAATTCCTTGATAGATACTTCTCAAATGTTGTTCCGATTAATTTTGTATCCAAGATTATTCCAGTCCCTTACTGTCCTCAGGACAGTGTCCTGTATTCAAATAATATAGTTTTTTCATAAAATACGCAACATACCTAAGCAAAAATACATTACTATGAAGAATATACAGACATTTGTTATGCATTTACATCGGTTTAATAATTTGTTGATCCACAACAACATTCAATGCTTCGCCTCAAGACAGCTGCAGTTGGTGATGAACTGTATTGCTGACACTCATAGAAAGAAACACAATGCATATCCAATGGTCACTTGATTACTATCTAAAGACTGTACATAATTACGTACAAACAACAAATATTCGGTTCACACTTTACGTTGACTCTTGATTCCACACTTGACTACTAATCAGTAGGTAATCAATCAACAACTACACTGCCCAGAGATATGCTATACACTGGTCGAAATCCCTCTCCCAAATCTGAGCTGATACAATATCTAACATGATGGCTACACCAGACAAACCAGCTACATACCTTGGACTGAGTCTTCAATGACATGCGGGTTCTTGTCTCATGTGTATCTTGCTCCCGCCCTATAATCTGTAAGCAAGGGACAATGCTGGTACTAATTGCAAATTGCCATAATGTTAACAAGAAACAAAGTAAAATACGTATTATCACACATGAAAATTATATTAACATATTCCATGCTCGGGAAACAGAAAACTGCAGAGCTGGAGCAAGGTAGCCAATATCCATAAAATTTCTGCAGTTTTCTAATTTTTCTAATTTTTCTAATGTGTATTTGTTTGATAAGTAATCCTTTTTGCAAGATCTAAAGTTCAAACACATGCTCATCCACGCATCTACGCATGGTCTCCAGTTCCACATGATGGGTTTCCAGAACCAATTCAAAATGATTGAACATATGTGTTAGAAATAAAACTCTTTTGAGACAAAATTGTGTACTACTCAATTGGTCTTACCTGTAAACCTGACACCCACGACCCCGACACAGTTAAGAAAAAGTACAGTATATGCTGGTTCTCTTCCCCCAAGATTAGATTCTCATTGGATACAGCAGCCTGAAGAGCCATGCGTTGGGCGTAGCAGCTCTTCACCATCTGAAGACCCAGATCAAGACTTTCACTGCACATTAAGTTCACCTACGATAAAACCAAAAACAACACTATGTATAATGGAGCTCATTATCAGTTATCACAGATCAGAAGCTATAAAACTTTTGATGACTCTGTATGAGAAGGTGCTGTAATATGTAAGTTACGCATTACAAGCACGTATGCGTAACTTACATACTCCCTTATAAAGTTATAGGGAGGGGTAACTGGAGTCCAACACATAATGAGGAGCCCTAAAGGAATATTTTAGGAATTTGTATGAATTACCTAGTACACATTATTATGTGTACCTAACCTATGCATAAGATTTATTCTGATTACCTCATATGGAGTTGTGTTATTAATACAAACAAAAACAACACAAAGAAGACCACTTTAAGGTAAAAGCACTGTCCACCGGAAATTCAGGGGAAGTAGATTCAAATACAACAGTTGGAAAAATCTTTTTTGAGAGGTATTTATGAACATTTAATTTAGTTTAAATAGGTATTAAAAGATAATATATTGAGTATATGTGATGCGATCTATGAAAAGGGACCTGTGGGTGAAGGAAAGTGATTTCCAGCTTTTTAGCTCTTTAAAAAGAGGAAAAAATTAGGAATAAATCATAAAAAAATTATTAAATTCTGATAATAAATTAAAAAGTTGTATATTTTTAAATTTTATTATTCAAAAACTTACAAAGCAGGAAAATTTTGTTTAAAGTCAAATGACAATTTTTTTTTTATTTTTTTTATTTTTTTAGATTTTTTTTAGATTTTTTTAAATATTTGTATTTACAGAGATTGAAGAAAACACGACTAGGTAGCAGATAAAGCCATAATCCGACAATCGATAAAATTCTTCATTTTAACACATAATTGCATTTTGCAGCAAACTAACTCTTTCACCCACAGGTCCCTTGTCACATATCGCATCACATATTGATTTTTATCTGGGAAATGTAATGAAGTTAATAGCTTGCACTTTTTCTGGTCACAATGCTTAGCCTAGTGATGCTATAGTCAGGGCTGGCGCGATGGAAAATGGCGCCCCGGGCAAGACTAATCTGTGTGCCCCCCCCCCCCCCCCCTACCCCCTAATATAACATTTTTGAATACCCTGCAATCACATTCGGGTCCTGGGCAAATAGCCCCCGGAAAAAAGGTAATTATAAAATAGGAATTGGTGTATTATGGTGTATAATTGAGCACTGAAAAACACGAGTTTCTCCTGTCATGAAATACAAATTTTTACCATGATTTCGTTTTTTTTCTATGGAATTAGAATTGAAAATTTTGTGAGTGAGATAAATTAAACAGGTGTGCGCAAGAGAAATCATTTGGGCGCATTGCAAGATAAGTGCTTTCTGATTGAATGGTAACATAATATCCAAATCTTGTGTCTTGGAATAAACAAATTTAAGACGGTCCCTGCTGAACTTATTTTTGTGATGTTCTTCTATTATACCTACCGTGAAATTTTAAATCTGATTAGTTCCTTACAATGACAAATCAAAGAGGTCGTAAACGCCCCCCTGGACCTTCATTAAAGAAATCATATTTTTTGGAAGTACCTAGCTATAAACAATTGATTTCGTGATATTATCTTCTATTTTTGACAATACATTTTAAAACTTGTAGCTACTATATGACAAGTCTAAGGGGTCATAAGCGCTCCCATGGACCTTCAATAGAGAAATTATATTTTTTGAAAGTACCTACCTAAGCATTTGTTTTCGTGATATTTTAATTTATTTTATTTTGACGGTGATATTTTAAAACTTTAATAAAAATTACAACAGGGGCGCACAAGCGCCCCCCTGAACCTGGCGCCCCAGGCGGTAGCCCGCCTCGCCCGTCCCTTTCGCCGGCCCTGCTTATAGCGTATTTTTAGGGGAAATCACAGGGAAAAATGACAGTTTTGTTCAAGCAATGTTATTGGCAGTGCCATTATACCAAATAGAGCTATAGAGCTATCGAGCTATACCAGCTATAGAAGGTGCCATAGCCTTCTGATTGGCCAGCGATTGATGTCACTGCTTCTAATGCCGAGCGCCAGCCTTATAGCATCATAACTGTAAACGAGGCCTTACGTAAAATAAGGCTTACCGTAACATGTGTGACACAACTTTCATGGGTTTGGACTTGAGACTTGAAGCAGGAAGTGTCGTCATTTCAGAACTTCACTTGGCAACACTCAGTTGAGTTTTCATGTAGTTTCTCCAACAGCATGGATATTGATGGGAGTTTGAGCAGTTAGTAGATGTAGATACTGGTCCTTGCTGTTGCCATGACTGTAGAACCAGAATAATATACATTAGTTTTGGACCATTGCAGACCAACATGGACAAAAATTGAGCGTTTTCCCCCGGTGCTATGGGGGAAAACGCCCCTTGCGACGAAACATGTTATAGTGTCCATGTATTTTAACTGTTTTTGACTTGGTATGTTCTTGAGACGAAAAATCTGTAAAAATCACTAAAAATCACTCAGTAAAATACCTCACCTACAAAATTAACCAATCCAATTTACAGCTAAATTCATTAGGTAGGTAGGTACACTTGGCCAAACAAAACTTGACCGTTCAATAAATCTGATGGCTGATAAATGTAAGATCGCACCATCAGAAGTCAGTCTAAGCGATCTCATTGTCTCACTATAGTAGGTGACCTCACATTTCAATGATAATAACAAGCTTTGATTGGTTATGGGACATGACCAGCAGTCATTTAAATTTGGTCAACGTTCAAGTTTTGTTTGGCCGAGTGTACCTAGTACACACATTCAGAAGATCTTATGAAAAATAATTAAAAATAAGAAGTAATAATTAATATTTAAAAATAATTTAAGTTTGTAACTCTTACACTAAAATGATTTTGCTACAATTCATACAGCTTCACTGCTCATCAATCAATAACATTGTGGAAAGTGAAAGTAAGTAAAATTGTTACATAATGTAGAAGTAGACTCGATACACCTCGGGTCTGTATGCCCTGGTTGAGCCCTGACTCTGAGGTACCTAAGTTGATTGTCATCTAACGGCCATCTAAGCCCACTTCAACCGGTGTTACGTAATGTAGAAAGTAGAGATACACCTCGGGTCTGTATGCCCTGGTTGAGCCCTGACCCTAAGGTAAGTTGATTGTCATCTAACGGCCATCTAAGCCCACTTCAACCGGTGTTATGTAATGTAGAAAGTAGAGATACACCTCGGGTCTGTATGCCCTGGTTGAGCCCTGACTCTGAGGTACCTAAGTTGATTGTCATCTAACGGCCATCTAAGCCCACTTCAACCGGTGTTATGTAATGTAGAAAGTAGAGATACACCTCGGGTCTGTATGCCCTGGTTGAGCCCTGACCCTAAGGTAAGTTGATTGTCATCTAACGGCCATCTAAGCCCACTTCAACCGGTGTTATGTAATGTAGAGAGTAGAGATACACCTCGGGTCTGTATGCCCTGGTTGAGCCCTGACCCTGAGGTAAGTTGATTGTCATCTAACGGTCATCTAAGCCCACTTCAACCGGTGTTATGTAATGTAGAAAGTAGAGATACACCTCGGGTCTGTATGCCCTGGTTGAGCCCTGACCCTGAGGTAAGTTGATTGTCATCTAACGGTCATCTAAGCCCACTTCAACCGGTGTTACGTAATGTAGAGAGTAGAGATACACCTCGGGTCTGTATGCCCTGGTTGAGCCCTGACCCTGAGGTAAGTTGATTGTCATCTAACGGCCATCTAAGCCCACTTCAACCGGTGTTATGTAATGTAGAAAGTAGAGATACACCTCGGGTCTGTATGCCCTGGTTGAGCCCTGACCCTGAGGTAAGTTGATTGTCATCTAACGGTCATCTAAGCCCACTTCAACCGGTGTTATGTAATGTAGAAAGTAGAGATACACCTTGGGTCTGTATGCCCTGGTTGAGCCCTGACCCTGAGGTAAGTTGATTGTCATCTAACGGCCATCTAAGCCCACTTCAACCGGTGTTATGTAATGTAGAGAGTAGAGATACACCTCGGGTCTGTATGCCCTGGTTGAGCCCTGACCCTGAGGTAAGTTGATTGTCATCTAACGGCCATCTAAGCCCACTTCAACCGGTGTTACGTAATGTAGAGAGTAGACTCGATACACCTCGGGTCTGTATGCCCTGGTTGAGCCCTGACCCTGAGGTAAGTTGATTGTCATCTTACGGTCATCTAAGCCCACTTCAACCGGTGTTATGTAATGTAGAAAGTAGAGATACACCTCGGGTCTGTATGCCCTGGTTGAGCCCTGACCCTGAGGTAAGTTGATTGTCATCTAACGGTCATCTAAGCCCACTTCAACCGGTGTTACGTAATGTAGAAAGTAGAGATACACCTCGGGTCTGTATGCCCTGGTTGAGCCCTGACCCTGAGGTAAGTTGATTGTCATCTAACGGCCATCTAAGCCCACTTCAACCGGTGTTACGTAATGTAGAAAGTAGAGATAACCCTCGGGTCTGTATGCCCTGGTTGAGCCCTGACCCTAAGGTAAGTTGATTGTCATCTAACGGCCATCTAAGCCCACTTTAACCGGTGTTACGTAATGTAGAAAGTAGAGATACACCTCGGGTCTGTATACCCTGGTTGAGCCCTGACCCTGAGGTAAGTTGATTGTCATCTAACGGTTATCTAAGCCCACTTCAACCGGAGATATAAGTCGGGCTTATTATGGGCTCGACAGCTGGTTGCCGTGACCGGAATTAATGGAACGCTGGGCTCTGACAACCGGACGTACCTAATACAGTTTTCTTTCGGTCGAGACCGAAAGATACCTATATTTATTTAATAACTTGACGATGTTCAAAGCAATTAAATAATTCCTTCCTATAAAGTTAACTAGATACTACTAGGTAGGTAGGTACACCCGCAGTCACAGAAATTGCTTGCAGTATTCTAAGTCCTTTTTAAAACTTGATCTTGATTTTAACTAGGTAGGTAGACAAAAATACGTAGGTACCTTAACCCAGATTTCAAGTATGTGGGGTAGGGGGGTTTGATTATAAGAACCATTCACAACATAATACATAGTAGGTACATAATACATAATATTCATGTACACTCCCCCAAATAATAAACGGTACTTGGTACAAAACGTATTGGCTGCTGGGCCGGTTCCTTGACAATCAATCCTTGTTATTATCAATGAAATCAGAGCTCACCTAAAAGAGTTAGATAATGCGTTAGCACTGACTTCATGGGATGATGCTATCAAACCTTTATCAGTCAATTCATTTTCTTTCGAGTACCGTTTATTATTTGGGGGAGTGTACCTACATGAATAATTATTTTTCCATTCAACAAATATGGACGGTAATTCGAGCTCCAACTTGGCAGTTTACCGTCAATTATTCTGACCGCGGGTGTACCTACCTACCTACCTAGGTAGCTAGGTTAGGTCTATCAAGTAGGTACCTACCTAGGGGTTTGTATGAGTCAGTTTGTAGCCTAAAGCCCGTCTTCCATCGTTGCGTTTTTTTATCGCAATGCGAATTCGCAGCCGCATAGTGGCTTCTCAGCCAATCAGAGCTCGAATCGCAGCATCGCGTGACGTCACGCGAATCGTCGCTGAAAGTAGAGCCAACTTCAATAACCAACGCAGCGAATTTCTATCGCAGCGTTGTGCGCATGCGCGGTTACCGCTGAACCACCTCTGGACAAATGGGGGAGTCGGAAATACATGACGCGACGGCGAAATCATCGCAACCATGGAAGACGGTGACTGAAAAATCGTGCCGCAAAGCAACATCGCGACGAAAACATCGCATTCATGGAAGACGGGCTTTAGTGATCAAATATTCAAGATTGTTTAAATCCAGCCTACTTGGTAGGTACCTAGTACCTTCTACTTATTTCTTATAGGATCCTATAAGAAATAAGTACTTATAGGTGCTTATAGGTTAGATAGGTATGTATCTACTAGGTTAGGTTAGGTACCTACCTACTAGTACCTACCCTTAGATGGAATGTCAAAAGCAGTCTGTACTTGCCTGCACTACCTACATATTTATAATTAATATATAATTAATTGTAACCCCAATGTCTTACAGACCACCTTGATCCAGCAAAACAATGTGCTAGGCTACCTACCTAGGTTGTTACCACAGCCATGTGATTAGTCTTTCACAACGTAATAATGTCTGGCAGTGTCTGATAAGTCTTTTAAGACAATACAAAACTTCATAAATAATAGACGGTAAGTTACTAGGTATAATAGTTTACCTAGTTAATAAATACTTTATGGTAGAGTAGTAGGTAGGTACCTAGGTATCTAAACACAGTAATATATCTCTATGTCTAAACTAACCTAGAAAACAACAATGTGAGATTTGACGAAAGAACCACTAATTAAACAGTCCAGCCAGGGAAGAAACGGAAACGGAAAAAATAAACAAGTTTTTGACCAACTATGTTCTTCTGATATTTGAACAATACATATTACATACCTACCGAAATATATACATATAATTGGTGCATTAATTAGCATATGGCACGTAAGTTTCCTCTATTGTTTTTATTATTATAATTGAATTGAATATGGTTGCCAGAATGATTTAGAAGCAATGGCGGGAACTGAGTGTAGTACTTCATTTGATTGGACTACAGGAAACTTGGAAAGTTCGAACACAAGACAAGATCGAATTTTTCTTGGGATCAGTGGAAGACATTTGACAGTCACACACATTTTGTCGATTAAGTAACATAATTTATTATAAAAGTAAATATGTCTGGAGCTCTGCGAACCATAGATTCAGTAAGTTCCATTTATGTGTAATCCCCGTATACATTCAGAATCAGTTGTATCAAACCAGCCAGTAAAACCTGTAATTTTTAATGTGGCCAAGTCTAGCTTTACACGAAGTATAATGCCCGACCTGAGAGTAATATAATATCCAATGGTAAATCGTCATTTGGAAGTTGGCATAATATGAGCCGATTCTTTTGTTGTGGGAGAACATTATAGGTAGGCTGAACGCATTGGCAATTATTCTTTTGTGGTGCACAGTGAATGCAGGCTGTGTAGGAACTTGATTTTTATTGAGATTGGTGGAAAGGTATCGCTGCATCTGTCAGACAAAATATCACTTTTTCCTTCTTTTTCAGAACCATGACGGCAATGTAAAGTGGGGACCATCAGCTGATGAACTTGTCCGTTTCATTGGAGACACGATTAGAATGCTCTACAAGATAGTATTTATCACCCTTGTCACATTGAAAGTAAGTAATTGTCAAATGAGTATACCACAACTACCTACCTACTTAACTTGCTTTGCTTTGTAAAATGAACATTGAAGCAATGAATCAGGGAAAGTAAATACCATTCTTAAATGCTTGTATGATTATTTGCTTGTATGCTTAATGCTTAATCGTATGCTTGTATGCTTGTGCTTAATCTTGTATGTGAATGCTTGGATGCGTCGAAGCTCGCTTGGATGCTCGAATGCTTATAATAATATGTTATGTTAATGTTGCTTAGATGCTTGCTTTGTTTGGATGTTTGAAATGGATGCTTGAATAAAGTATGTAAAGTGTTTACTACCTACTACATATCCATGACCTAGTGATGAGATGATTTCAGGCATTTCCCTTGGGGGGGGGGGGGGGGGGGGGGGGGGGTAATGAAATCTCAAATCTGTACCACACACACACAGCTTCTGACACGTCTCATTCTGGGGTAGGCGACAACAGAAACAGAAGGGAAGGCATCTCACACAGCCCAGGTCATGGTACCCTGAACAATAATATGACATTTCCCTTTCACAATTTTATGTATGTGAATATTGCTATTTACTGGTCCGTTGGGGAGGACGAGGCAAAAGATCATCTCGCAATGGGGGGGGGGGGGGGGGGGGCTAAGCTCTCCCCCCCCCCATTCCGACAGTCATAGTTATTGGAAGTTTGTAGTAAAAGAAGTGAAGTTACAGAATAAAATAGAAGGTGTCACTGTCATCTAAAGTCATCTTGCTCCACTGGGAGTTTCCTTATTACACCCAGTACGTATCTCATAACGGCGTCGGCACACAATATGTAAGGCAATGGCAAATATTATTGTTGCCAGCACCACCTGCTCGATCGTCCCTGTTCCCTGCCTGGCAACTCAGGGCTATCGCTGTCTAGACAGTCTGGCTTTTAGATGGAACTAAAGCTCACCAGAATTTTTGTGTTTAACCATTCTCTTATTTCCTTCTAGTAAATACATTTTCACTTTCACGAAGTAAAATGTTGCACTAAACTATCTTTTCTCTTCCACACACATCGTGCTACTTAAGAATAATTATTTACAGTTAATTTGAGTGCTTTTATGCTGATTATTAGATATATACTGATAAATAATGCTTTGGCAATGAACGCACTTTTTTTTCAAAATCAAAAAAACAATCACTGCCCACTGGGTCATACCAAAACCAAATGTCCCACGTCATGGACCTTGAAAGGGTTGGGCATGCGCATTGACACTTGTGAGCCTAGCAGATACACCTGTTGACGGATTTATAAACTGAAAGTTATTTTTTAATTAACAATTGGTTCTTTTTCCAGTGCTACGGCAGTGAAGTGAGGGGGGGGGGGGGGGAGCTAGATCGAGTAGGTGGTGGGCAAGATAGGTAGAATATATGGGGTGGTGGGTGCCAGTCTTTTTTAGAAGTCTCATTTATAAACAATGAGGGAGGGTCTGATTTATTTTCCTCTTTCTAATCTGCTATAATATGACAGCTGTTTGAGAGAAATTTATGGGATCCTTATATTTACTTAGTACAAGGTGGCCGATTTCATGGATGAACATGCATTACATTTGAAGTAAGAATACTTAAAATTCTTACCTTGTAGACAAAACACTTGTGCTAACTATTCAATAATAACAGATCTTTCGTAGAAGATTACTAATTTTTAGATTTTAGATTACTAAATTCATTCCTCTAGAACTTCTTTCCTTTATAATAATATTTTTGTAACACGAACACCTTTCATGACTGTATGTGACATTTTCAGCCCGATGTATGATATTTTTGAGTCACTCTGAGTAGTGAAACTAAAACAAAATTGTAATATCGGGTAATGAAGGGTAAAACAACCATCTATCAACAGAATAAAAACATCACCTCAATTATCCAATGCCATAACCCTGTGTTTACTATAATTTCACTATCCTTTTTCGTTCCTAAATAATTTCTATCACAAACAATATAATGTGTGTAATTATAACAGACTCAGCCATCACTCACTCATCAATAATAAAACATTTTTGTGCTAATTTAGCTTCCAATATGGCTAACAAGTAGCCATGCAAAAGGTTAAAAGTGTTGCTATATCTGATCACCCCAATAGGCTTCAATTGTTCCCGATACTTTGATTTCAGTTATGCGAAATGCTATCCTGCTACTTGCTTAATCGTTACTTCCGTCGATTACAAAAAGCCGAGGAACTCGCCGCTAGTATTGGTCGAGATCTTCCAGCTGCTGACAACGAGGATATTGGTCCAAATGGTGACAACGAGGATATTGGTCTAAATGCTGACAACGAGGATATGGGTCCAAATGGTGACAACGAGGATATTGGTCTAAATGCTGACAACGAGGATATGGGTCCAAATGGTGACAACGAGGATATGGGTCTAAATGGTGACAACGAGGATATGGGTCCAAATGGTGACAACGAGGATATGGGTCCAAATGGTGACAACGAGGATATGGGTCCAAATGGTGACAACGAGGATATAGGTCCAAATGGTGACAACGAGGATATTGGTCCAAATGGTGACAACGAGGATATGGGTCCAAATGGTGACAACGAGGATATTGGTCCAAATGCTGACAATGAGGGTGTTGTCTACTTCCCTCCAATCGACGTAGCAGATGCTTATCAGTTCGAAGAATTATTCGGCAATGATCCTGTATTCATGGACGAGGAGGAATTCGTTCCCGATCTGATGGATTTGTTGGGTGTTGATGACTTGTTTGGTCAAAACATTGCAATCAATGAGATGAAGAATGAGGAATACGCCGACTTCCGCGGCATTTAGATCATGAGGTGCAAGAACACACATTGCATACCTAATGCATTTGTGAGAAGATTTTCAAGTTACGTCCACAGTACCTGCTTTAAGTACAAATTTTTAGACATTATTGGCAGCTTTATTATGAGATTGTTATAAAATTAATTGGAAATGTACCTGAATGTAAGATTAAGAAAGCAGAATGTACTGAAGTAGGTATCAGTTTTAAAAAATAAATGATTATAAATGATATCTATTGGTTTACTTTTTTTAATCTAGCTGAGTTAATTTTGTCCAAGTAAGTTCAAACGTAATATTTCCTCCTGAGGCAGCAAAATAGAATAATTATTCGATGGACAATTTTGATAAAAGTGACGGAAAACATCCTATTTGTTTCGAAGTGGAAAGCTTGCCTGAGTTTGTAGAAGTCACTTCTGACGAGGGATATCAATGTGTTTGTGACAAAACCATTTTCCACAAAACTTATAGGCTCCAATGCCTTAATATTATTCTAGACTAAATGTCTACAAATATTGATATAAAACAAATGTGTGATTACAAGGAAAGAATAATATTCGACCAAAAATTTAAATAGGTTATTAATGGATTATTGGTTTGGTCCTGAAAATATGATTTTGTGGATTTTGTGTCTATTCCTTTTTTAATGTCGATGTTACATTATAAGAATGGTGTAGGTAAGTGAAAATTTCTATAAACAATCTCTCCGTAAAAGCCACGAAATACCAAAACAGGGGGTATCAAATACCATGGCTCTCGACAACTAGAATTACATTTACTTGCGACAGGTTTCAACATCACCATTTGTGGGTAGGTATAGCCAACGCATTTAGTTGTGATAAAACTTACCCCCTATCGCGACTACCAGTCGTACACAGAAGTAGTATAAGTTGCCTAAAATACAGATATTTGTATACAGAGGGGTGATTTGCAAGACTGGTTTTATCACTGGCTTTGATCACGACTTAATGCGTTGGCTGTACACCCACAAAGCAACATTGTGAATTTCACCTACTCATTCATGGGAGAAACGAGCAATTTTTGTGTACATGGGTGTACCTATATGATGAACCATTTAGTTATTATGGCAACAGCCAAAGAGCACATGCAAAGAGCACATGGTATAGGACACGTTCCAGGGATTATGTTTAATAATCACGTTCTCAATATCATCTTGTATAACCGATTAGCGAATAGCGAGCCACTGTAGACTTCGTCCTTGGAATAACTCAAACGACATTTCGATAGTTGACCAAAACCTAATCCAACTCAACATTTTAGTTTTACACTTGACTTTTTTCTATTATTTTCCGCGACGTCTTTCGATTTTTGTTGAATTTTTGTTTTGTTATTTTTTTTTTTTTTTTTTTAAGGGTTTTGCTTTTGCGGAGTTCATTTGTTATTTTGTGTGAATTATTATTTTTTGATACTGACAGACCCCCCCCCCCCCCCCCCATTATCTGAAGAGGTCAGAGGATTCCAGTGGGTCAGAGTTCAGTGGTCCGGGATATCAATGAGGCAGATAATCGGTTGGGGTGAACAAAAACACGGAATAGCGTTTATTCAGAGGCGACAGACGTTCTTGCACACACACAAATACGCGTTCCAGCATCGCTAGGGAGCTATTTTCGCCATCTGTCTGTCGTATTCATCACTTCTAAGATGCTAATAGTCCGAAGACTCTAGACTGTGCTGCTAGCGTTCTGTTCACAATTCAAGTTGTCTATTGGCAGAAATCCAAGTAGATTCAGAAGCCAAAATGACATTTTCTCTAGTTAGGCCTAAGAGGATTCTATTTAGCTCACTGTAGTAAGAAGTTGTGGTTTTGGGAGTCTGGCTGAATCGAGATTATTAATACCAAAATGGAACAATAATTAGTGTTTGTTGAATTTCTAGAACAATTCCGATGTGTATGAAACGTATTCGTCGCTGAAATATTTATAGAGAATAGTACAATTTATTTATACTTGTTCTCGCGATCGCGCTCAAATACTTAAAAAATAAGAGTTCCAAGTTCGAGGAGTTCAGTTGTACCTAATCCATAGATTTTAACTAACGAAAAGACAAGAGAAAATTGAGAAACTGTTTGTTGCAAATTGCAAGAATTGTTCGGCAAATCAGGAAATGTTAAGAACGTGAAAAACAACCAGTGTTTAGGTGAGTAGTGATTTATATTTACAGTGTCATCAATTTCAAGAGAATCCGGAAGTACATTGCCCTAATTTATGTAAATTACTTACGTTCGCGTTTATGATTGTGCATTAGGTACTCATAATCTACAGCAGTTATAAGCACATTATTTAAATATCTTTAAAAATATTAATAAAGACATAATAAACTACTTCATATAAAAATATCAAATCAATACATATTTGTAATTTTTGTGAATATAGGTTCGTAATCTACCATGAAACAATTTAATTGGTCATATGATCAAAAACACATAACAATGGAACGTATTGGAAATGATTTATAATAGGAAGTGGTTTCAATCAAACGAAATGTCGCCGTTCTTTCACTAGCCAGCAATTCTTCTATGCCATTGCTCTCTCGTCGGTAGCAAAAAGCAAGATGTCTGACTATTATAATGTGATCAGGTTAAATATAGCTTCGTCCTGCCAGCTTAGCTAGGTCTCTGGCAGCGTGAACGTGTGTCATGTACACAAGCAAAGATACCTGCTTCACTGCTCCAGAAACTTACACAAAGTTTAAAATAAAAAGATAAACAAAATGACTTGTGAAGAATGTAGACCACTTCCGGGAGACATTTCACTTGTAGGCTCAATTGTAAACGCGGCGTATGAACGCATTGTCAGTGAGCATTGTAACTGAGCTCGAAGTTACGTTTAAACAAGTTGAATGATATAATAAAGATAGGTCGTACAATAAGACATTATGAAACGTGGGTTTCTTAAAAATAAATGTGCTAGGCATTCATGGCATTTGTGATTTTTAGGTTAAGATGTTAATATCCTAATATTTTATCACCTGATTTATATAACTTTAATATTCCATAATTATACGAATATTGTTAAAACAACTATATGGTTTCGATTTTTACGTATATAATCTGTAGAGAAATAAGGATCGATCAATGATTTAATGGTTTGACGGTTAGAACAAAAAAGCATTCAGGTAGTAATCTATAGAATTCTCCCTTCATTAACTCATTATAATTTGATTCTGAAATACCTACGACTTCATACTTTATGATTGATTTCAATTTTGTTTTAAGTTAATCGGATTGTTTACGCTAGCTATTCATTTCATTTCATTTCATTCATATTAAATGTATAAGTAAGTGATTGTAAAGTTTACATAAGTGAGTAAAAAAGAAAATAAAGAAGGATACAGTTGGAAAAAATTGCTGTCACCTATTTTTTTATTTTGTTAATATTTTGGAGATGTAAAATGAAGTAAAATACGAGCAAGTGTGAAGGTTTGGCAAATAAAATGAAAAGTGTACTACCAGTTAACCACTATTAATTAAGAAGACATCCCTTGTACATTTGAAGTAATTGTGTTTCATTAAAATTAAAACAATGTCCTTTAAAATCTAGTTGGCCCGTATATATTCATATTTGCTTCATTTTGACAGTTGCAACATAGAACGATGCTTTTAACTCTCTCACCTTTCAAGCAAGCAATGCACCTATACTGCAATTCATACTGACTTAGTCCAAATCACTGACGTTATATGAGTAAACCAAAAGTTTTTACAACTAGCTTGATATCTAATTTTGTTTGTCTTATATACACTGCTGTCAAATTATGCAGGTACTAAGAAAAACAGCAGCGTTAACAACAAAAATTTCAGTTATTTTGTTAATTAACTAATGAAATACTATGCCACTTCCTTTCCTAATAATGTAATTTTCATTCAGTTATGATAGTACTACTTAAGTATTGTTGGCTTTGTTCCATTGTAACCGTTTCAAAGCGTAGTGCTAAACTATATGAAACCAGTGTGTGTATTCGCCTCCTCTCGTCTCAGTCTAATATTAGAATTTCTATACGAAGAAACATTTGAAAGGTATTCCAAAGTAGTAATCATCATCAACTTATAAAATAGGTTGCAGTTAATCTGTCTAAAGTGTTTGGAGGAAAACATGTTGATCGTTTTTCCCGTGCATATAAAAAATATTATAAATAGATAAACAGATGAACACTTCTAGAATTAGCGTTGTAGCTATACTGTAGTCGTACTTTTGAATTCTTCTTCGGTAACTTTGTTAGTTTCTTGGCACTGATATCAACTAGACGTAGAATATCGCACGTCATACAATTTATTTTATAGACACATTGTTTTTTTGTTTGTTTCAGAGAATGCATCACTTGTATCCTGGGGCTAAAGGAGATCCTCTCTGTCCATTGGGATTCCATCCTCAAGTAAGATGGCCTACTCGTTGCAAAAGATGCTTCAGGTATGATTTCGTTATTTTAGGAGACAAAAAAATACATTTTAAAGAATAAAATCATTCTCCAAGAAATTGATAAAATCGACACTCTAGATTTGATACATTATTCTCATTAACTTATCGCAGCTATTGTAAATGTATAGTATGAAACGGAGAATTAAACTTACTAATATTATACAGTATAGATTTTATTCTACAAGAGTTTGATTATACAAATTATATTATTATAAAATATTAAAAGTTTGATTGGGCTATAAAATTGCCCATCCTATAATGGAAAGGTTAGTATCGTCTTAATTTTCATACCCATGTTTTTGTCTCTGTAGAGATTACAAGGAACATGGTGGCCGGAATAAGGATCAGCCGTTGAGAAAAGATGAGACTACGGTCTCTTCCCCCAGCCTGTCGAGTTGGAGCTCACCCTCATCAAGGTTTGATTTCATTCACATTTTTCCGTTTGTGATTCAGTTATTTATCTAATCAATCAAGAGCATGAAAACTGCTAATTTGTTTACTTTAAATTAAAATCAAATCTGGAACGAAGGTAACAAGATATAAAACATACTTCCAGTCATAGTCCCAGAGCTTTAAAACTTTTTGTATACTTTACCTACTGATAATCGTGACAATGCAAACCCTAAAAAACACTTCTCGTGTCTAGTTTCGGAGATAAAGTGAGTTCAAGATTAATTGTCGCCCATGTATCGTATGACGGCCAAGTAAACTTACGTCATTTTTAGCTAATAATGAAGATGTATTTTTTGTATCGATAGATGTCAACAAAAACTTATTTTCTGGTGATAGAACAAAATCAAATGATTTTCCTTTACCATCGTGTTAGTTTCATTCATTCTCTAAATACACAAAATTGTAAACTCGTTATAAGAACTGTACAAGAATAAAAACTTGTTAAAATACTGTCAATCACCTCACAATATTATAGCACAAAATTATATTTTTGATCGATTGAGCCTCCACGTTTACATTACACAATGTGCAAAAGATTCAATAACATAATCTTCCAATATTTCTGAGATGTCTACGCTTCCCGGGAAGAGTGTCTACAATTGAATTAATAATCGTTTCTGTAGCAGTTCAACTCCAGTAATTTTACTTATAAAAACGAAGAATGACAATTGCTTGATTTCTAGAACGCGTGATGACAGTCGAAGCGGATCCAACGACAGTGGAGTGAGCGCCAGAAGCTGGGCGAGCGGAAACATATCATCGTCATCATCATCGTCGTCGTCGTCGAAGCCAGATGACAGCTCAAGATTCTCAACTGATTCATTGCTCTCTACCTCCAAGTAAGTTGAAAACAACCCATTCAAACTACTAGAATTTGTAAAAATTATGCTAATCTCAGTCTGTGACAACAAACTATTGTAAGAAAGAATCTCCAATCAAATAAAACCAATTTTCTATACGAGCATAATGCCGTCTTTCTTACGTAAATAATGTTGGTACTTGACATGTTCTTACAAAGAAAGCAGTGGTTCATTCATCTGAAAGTTATAGAATATATCACAAGCTAAATTTGCGTTTTATATTAGCGTTCCACATTTGGTGGGCGTTACTTCTGTTGACTTACTTCTATAATTTGTTGAAATTGCTTTTCAATTACCTTGTAACAAATACTTGATGGCTAACAGCCTCAGGATTACATTTTTTTAAATGTCGCTCTTATTATGAGAAGTAATTGTCAAATCAAAAAAAGTACAACGAGATGAAATTGTAAGAAATTATAAAATCATACATTTTTATAGTGAAAATTATTTTATGGATGGCTTTCTTAATTCGCTCTCTGTGCCAGCTTCTTCAGCAGCTATGGGATAAAAAGGACGCAATATATGATGTGTATGTTTCAGATTTGGTGGGACTCGACCTGCCAGTTCTTGGACCTCCACGCCTGATCTCGGAAAGCTGACAGAAGACACACAAGCCGATGTGACCACGGTTTCCCTCACGCTGCCAAGACGTCGACCGGCGCCAGTAGTGGATACCGGACAAAGTAACTATTAGATCCATATCTTCTCTATAACTCAGGGGTTCGATTGTTCGCTTTAACGCCTGAAAAGTTGATCTATGTTAACCAATTGTTCTAATCAAGAATTACCTATGTGAACGTGGGTATAACGCTGTTAATTGTCCTAAAAGCGATAACCTCAGAAATTAGTTTTCATATTTGAAAAGCTGTAGTGCGGAATTGCTACAGAATTCCTTACTACGGAATATCGGGTTGATAAGTGACCTGTGTGACTAGATTGCTTACAGATGTGTCCGCAGTTATAGTGATCTTTGTTATCAGAAGCATTGCCCCAATACCGTGGATAACAAGGTGCATCAGGATTATTGTTATATTTTTACGGTATATAAAAATACAGGAAAAACACATACTTATATACGAAATGGCATACGGAGCAAGTTGGCTCTGGCATTAACGCCCTGGAATTGAACTCCGGGAGTTCCGGGTTCGATTCCCGCGACCTACCATTCTGACTAAGGTTCCTTTTGTTGAATAAAACCATACTGACGTACGTTAATATGTATGTAAAAGTATCTTGCGAGTATTAACGTTATTCCTGGTTCAAGTTAATCGAGATCAAGTGTCTAATGTGAACTAGGTATTAGAGAGTTTACTAGATTGCAATTGCATGTAATTATGAAATAAAATAATTTTTAATAGCTAAATATAAATAAAATTCAGTTATATGATGTGTTTTATATTAATTTAATATTTTAATGCTATTGGCAAAGAAGTTGTCCCACATCTGTCACCATGTTAAATCATTCAATATATTATATAATTCGTCGTGGAATGTATGATAATGATTGAAGCCATGTCAGACATGTCAGAATAGATGAGTATTAAACATAGCTATCTAGAATGTGGCAATCAGTCTGAATGCAATGATTCTGTGACAGCGGAGACTGCGACGGAGACCGTGGCTCGACGGAAAGTGATCGAGAGATCGCCTCCGCGAGACCGGAACGTGAGTCTGTCTTCCAGCGCCTCAAACAACTCCTACATGAACTCGCGGAGGTCCAGGGAGGCTGCCAAGGAATCCGCCGCTCAAGATCTTGCCACGACCAAACAGAGGAGAGTCCAGATTCAGTCGTTGAGGGAAGTCAAATCCATCGAGTCCAATGATCCGGAGGTGGAATTCGTCCTGCAGGTGAGACTGAGAGGAGTGTAGCGAGAGTGCATCATAGTAAAATATTGCAATGACATCCGCAGCAATTATGTATTTACAATATGGTTTAATATTGAAACTTATCACTCTTTAAGTTATGGATGTGAGCATCTACACAGTTCGATTGGTTATTTGTTTTTCTACAAATTATTCAATAACACACGAGTTTGCAGTTTATTTTTATTCCAGCTCAACTTCTGTTTTGAAGACCCGTTATTTTTTAGTGTCAACAGCATTGCTATGTTTATACTTTAGTTTGTTCTATAAATGTTTTTTCCCCAACAGACTAGCCTTTTGGCTATGGGGGATGGTTCGTATAGCTTTAGGAGTGAATAAGTATAATTTGTATTATTAAATATTTATTAAAAATAAGTACAGTCCTGAACACTAAATAGGAGAGCAAATTCCACAACTTCTTTGGGTTCTCTCTGATAGGTTTACATGCATTTTAATAAATCTGCTTATTAGTAATATCCCATTAATACTAATTACAGGTAAAATCATCGAAAAACAGCTCAAAACCACTCGCAAAGCCAACAAGCACCTCAGCATCTACAACAGCAACAACATCTATGAAGAAGCAAACAACATCTTCAAACTTGTCCGTACCAACGACAACAGCAACAACAACAGCAAGTAGCAGTTCTTCAAGTGGCACAAGTTCTGAAGAGAGCTATGAAGACGACAGCGACGACGATGCCACGAGCATAGCCGGAACAGAAACTACCGAAACAGACACTCTCATTGATCCGAATGAAAGTGAATTGCAGGTAATTGTTTCATAGGAAGTAGATATCTGATTGATTGATAAAGGCTAGTATAATCCCGCTTTGCACTTGGCCTAGAAAATAATACTGTTGGAAACCTGGCACCTCCACCAAAATATTAATAAAGTTTTATTAATTTATGAAAAACAAAATTAAAGAGCATGCATTTAAAATAATCGAAGAACTAAGACTTATAACACGTATAAATGAGATATTATGTACTCGGAAGTCCTAAGAGTACGTAGCTAACATAACTACATTTATATTTTCAGGATCAAATCGACAGTCTAAAACAAGAACTGGAACAGATGAGAACGCGATGTGAAAGAGTCGAACGAGAGAAAAGTGATATTTTACTTAGAAGAATTGCAGCAATGGACACAATGGCACCTAGCAAAACAGCGGCGTCAGAAGTAAGGAAAAAGAAACACAATTTATTCATATAAGGAACGTAAATAAATTACTTGTAAGCAAGTCGAAAATAACGAGTTTGAATTCTGAGGTTTGTTTTATAGCAACAATAATTAAGTGTTCAATCAAAGTTGCAATCTACTACTACCTTTTATACAGAGAGGTAATACAAAATTACTCTGTTAGTTGTATATTCCTTTTATGAATATTCTTCATACTTTATGTTTATTCTTCAGGTTTTAAAACTTCAACAACGCGTCAACGAGTTCCAGGCACTAACAGAAGATCTGCGAGACGAGAAGAAAGTTTTGACGTTGAAAGTGAAAGAGTTGGAAGAAGAGATAGAGCAACGACCTGATGCTGCGGCTACAAAGAAGGTTGTAGACGAATTGAGATCAAAACTTCTGGCAGCTGAGACTCTCTGTGAAGAACTCATGGATGAAAATGAGGATATGAAGAAAGAGCTGAGGGATCTTGAAGAAGAGATCGAAGAGATGCAGGATAATTTCAGGTAAACTTGGAAAAAGCAATGATGGAGTATTAGAATACTATGACGTTATTAGTAGGTACTAAGGTTAAGAACTTTAATAATAATTTACAGAGAAGATCAGGCGGACGAATACACAACTCTGAGGAAAGAATTGGAGCAAACGGCGAAGAATTGTCGGATTTTGTCTTTCAAACTACGAAAAGCTGAGAGAAAAATAGAACAACTTGAAGCTGATAAAACAGACGCTGAAAGAAGAGTTGGAGGGGGTCAAGGCTTAGACAGAATCAAGCATCTAGAACAGGAATTGTCGGTTGCTAATGAGGTAAGGGAATGAAAGTTGAAACTGAATGAAAGGGTTTCAAATACTAACTATGCACATGTGAAAAGTCTTGAAACCCAATGCGGATATTTGTTTAAAAAAAATATATTTCCTGATGTATAAATACGACTTTCCTTGTCTTTTAATACCTTTATTGATTTTATTACAGGTTGCAAAAAGACTACAAAAGGAGCTAGAAGATGCCACTGAGAAACTGAAAGCCAAAGAAGATTCTACGAAAGATGATCCAAAGAGTTCCAAGAAGAAGCCGCCAATGTTGGGTGTCATTGGGAAGGGTTCTTCAGGAGAGGTTAGTTATTATTTGATGTGAGAAGTGGAAATTATATTTTCTATAATTACTTACGCTTGGTATACATGTAACTGATCAAGTGTGCACAGAAACAAATAAAAATACTAATCTAAGTAGGACGTTTCTACCATGGAAACAATATGAAATGATCATAAAATCATGAGAACTCAGGGGTACCAAGATTCTATGATTCTACTTAAATCCTGTCACAGGTTTTATTACACATTATATTATACGTGCTACAGTGTTTATTTAATATTACAGAAAATTTCTCGGGAATCTTTGACTCGAGGCGGTTCTCAAGAAGATCCTGTGCAGCTGCTGCGAGATCTTCAGGACTCCATGGAGCGAGAAGCTGATCTGAGAGAACAACTCAAGTATGCCGAGGAAGAGGTACGTATCACCCCATCATTACTCGTTCTGATCTTATTATGCAAAACATTGTAGCACTGCTTATTCTAATATTAATTGCTAATATTTTGTATTCACCATCAATTCAGTTGAAAAGAAGACGCAAACCAAAAATAGTTATTCGTGACAACTTTGTTCCGGCTCCATCATGGCAACCAAACACATCTAAAAATCGTCAAGTTCTTCCCAATATACCGTTTTCTACTCTGAAACCCATGTTTATGATCGATCAAAATTTGGCTAAGAAAGAAATGATCTCAATAGAAATACAAACTTTAAATCCAAATGAACTAGATGAATTGTTGGAAGGTGATTCGTCCATACGTCCAATCGTGATAGAAACTCAAAAAGCCTCGTCGATGAAAGATTATTCAAGCTTCGTTTCAACTGAAACCCAGACTGAAAAGAAGGTGACGTCATGCTTAACCCAAACTAATGAGATATTAGTTGAAGAGTTAGGAATGCAGACAGAGACAGAAATCATACCACAACTATCATCGACCGAATCACAAACAGATGTTGTCGAAATCGTGCCAATCTTCAAGAATATTTTAGACGAAAGTGTTGCAATCGAGTCAGAAACAGCAGTAAATGCAATAATAATGGAAGTTCAAACGACGCATACAGAAGTATGGCAAAAAATAAACAGTCTAAAAGAAACAATTTTTGGCGCCGGGTATTCAGAAAATGCAACAGGTGGTTTTGAATCGGATATTCCAGTGCAGCATAATGACGGCAATGAAAATACATTAAATTCCAACTCATTCAGTGATGCGATTTCTGGAGACTTGAAAACTTCACAGTCGAATGAATTGATGGTACAAACTGTGATACCGGGAGAAGGACGAATCTTTTGTTCTGTAGATCTTAGTAATTCGGAATCTTCAAAATCAAACGACTGCAGCACGCAAACTGAAGATGCAAGTGACAGGCTAAATGACCTGAAAAGTGATTTGAAATCCAATGATTTGGGTACTCAAACTGACATTGAATCAAGCGACAATCAAACGGAGGCTTCTCGAAAAGAGCATATAGATGTTACATCAACTGAATCTCAAACAGAGAATCCCTGGGGAATGCCTCAGGCGATGAGTTCTCTGAGACAATTACAATTTTCAATGGCATCGATGTACCCGCCTGGTGACTTGGGCAGTTCACCATTTACCTCTCTCTTCACACCTTTAGGTAAACCATTGTATGTGAAGGACCGGCTTTATGGTCTCCAGTAACTAACTACACTAAATGAATAGCATCGGACATATGATGACAGATGACAGTTCAATTGATTGGAGTTTTGGTGGATGATGTTCTAGTTTTCTAGTGATTGGCCTCAACTTCTGTGACACGCATGCCTTTCTTGTCTCTGTGTTCGTCGCTTTTTACAGAGCATTACCATTGTTTCCATTAGACATTAGAAATCTATTAAAAGTTAAATATTATGCACATTATTTTGACGCAAGCGCTTGTACACCAGCAAAATGATAGAATAGCTGTCGAAGATACCGAACTCATGAAATATTAAAGCTTTCAGTACTTTCCTGGACTTATATGAATTGAATTAATACAAATTGGAATAAGTAATCGCTTATCGTCAATTAATTACGTTAAGTGATAAACTTCAAACAGACATTTCAGAAAAGTGATCACTACCTTGTACTTCTTATAAATATGAAAAGATTGAAAGAGAATAATATTATTAAGAATCTCACAATGAACACATTCAAAAGTGAATAATTTGTTCCGTTTGTTTGAAGTAAGAATCGCGTTGATGAGACCAATGTTTTCGCTGATTCCAGGCTCAGTCCTTGAGGAAGAAATCGTCCAGAGTCGAGGATGACAATGAATCATTAGTTTTGCAGCTGAAGAAAATGGCTACAAAGGCTAGAAGTATGTTCTAAATCAAACTTACTTATTCCAACATTCGACATTTTATTTAATACCCTTCTCTTCGATCTAATATTAAGTTTTAACAAATCTATTGCAATTTATTTTCTAACCCAATATTTATTTTTCTAATATTCTATGCCGTAACGCTACCATTTTCTACGGCTGCAACTAACAGGAAGGGAAATGGGTCTTCTTAAAATTAACCGTTTGAAACACATTTTGATATTTCGTACTGTTAAAATTTATAATCTCTATTATTTGAAAATTAATCAATTCAATTTCATTTTACCGAGTAGATTTAATTTTGAATTTCACATTTCCTTATTTTATTGGTGATAATGTTTGATAAAGTTAAAACAATACTAACATTAACCGCATGCTGCGTTTAATTTAATTTAATAACCATAATAAGCAGGTTATTTATGTATTGCATGCATGCATGAATGTATGGAGAAGACGATTTTTATGTTGATTTTTTAACAATTTAAAAATTGCGCATCGCAGTATTCACTAACATCCCTACAAATTTGATAAGTGTACAATTCAACTATTTCATTTACATTTAACCTATTTGTTGAGTTTATGTAAAAAATGGTGATGTCCCAGTTCTATAATGAAACATCATTTAATTTGATTAATTGATTGATTGATTTGTTTTATTTAGCAAAATTGCTATAATAATCAGACATTATGTTGCCTCATTATGATGCCACAACAATATTCTTCCCTTTTACAAAGCTTCAGGTGTGTTAAAAAAATAAATTAGACCAGAATTTATGGCCATCAGGAATATTGTATTTTGAGATGTCTCAGAACAGAACTGGGATATCGAGTTATTTGCGTGGTTTTGTTATACTATAAGATGCATTTGAGCTGACAAGTGAGAATATTGTCTTATTGCAGGTCGTCGTCACAGTCCAAGTCCTGCTCGACTTACTCCAGAGCCTCCAGTTGAGAAAGATGAAGGAATTTCCGACGAAGAAGATCCTGCAGAACTGAGATTACTCCTAGAACTCAATGAGCAAGTGAGCATCAATCCTGAATGCAAGCCATGACATCAACCTTCATTGATGTCAGTGGGAAATAGAGACAATATCTCAAGTTTTCAGCCTAGCCAGTAGCCACGACTATAGCCTGTTCTACCAACATGGCAATGACAATCAGTCACTCATACTTTTTAATTTTGAAGAAACTTAGATATCATTTTGAATGTAGATGTTTAATAATTATTCCAAATTAGAAAAACATAAATAGAACATCCTTCGAAATGAAATTGTACATTTTACTTTTAGGAAGCGTCAGTGCTTCGAAGAAAAGTAGAAGACATGGAAAAAGAAGGTGATATTATGAAGAGGAAAATGAAAGATCTCCAGGATAAACTAAACGTGAAAACTTCTAGAAAAAACACTGTTTTGTCAATGTCGTCTTCAGCGTCTGATTCAGGAAAAGTTAATCCTTTGCAAGAACAGAAAATCAAAGTGAGTAATGAGTCAAACTGTATTGCTCTAGACAGATGATAGCTTGAAAATGATTATTTATGTATTAATTAATTTGAATATCTTTAGGTAATGGAGGACGAACTGTCAGAAGTAAGAAAGAAATTGATTGAGAAGGATAGAGACTGTGAAAGGTTGAATGCAGAGCTGACTGTGACACAAAAGAGGTTTTCAAAAGGCTCAATGCAAAAGAGCAAGTAAGAATAAATCCAACTTTAATTTTTGTCAATTATTCAAACTATAAACAATTAATATTGCAACAAAATATTTTCAGATCCTTGGATTTGGGTAGTGATCAACAAACATTAGATCTTAAAAGGCAGTTACAAGAAATTGAACAAGAGGCATCCATCTTACGTTCAAGAACGCAGACATTAGAAACAGAAAACGAGAAGGTGTTGGCAGAAAACAAGCGTCTGCAATTGTATCGAGGACCAAAGAAAGTGTCAGCTTTGAAGGAATTAGCAGGCACTTCTGATAGTTCAAAGGAACTCCAGGAGAAAATTTCAGGGCTTGAAACTCAACTGAAGGAAGCGACAAAAAAGGTAAGTAATTTAAACGGTCTTGAATTGAATTGGCGTACACTGCGAATTTGATAGTTTACTGAAATAAATGTTTTGTTGTAGGTAAAAGAGCAAACCCTGAAGTTAGAAGAGCAGGAAAATGAGCTTAATGACCCTAAAAAGAAGGGTACTCTAGGACTTAAGGACACTGTTGAGCTTACAAAACTAAAGAAAGAAGTGAAAACGAAAGCAGAAGAACTGGACAAGCTAGCGGTGCAAATAACAAAGTTTGAATCTGAAAACGAAAAACTAAATGAAGTTTTAAAAAGGCTCAAAGACGAATCGGTCGCGAATATTGTGAAATTCTACAAAGCACGAACTCCCAAAAAACCAACTGATTTTACAACTAAAATTGCAATGAAGAAAATGGTGGAAGATTTGGAAAGTGAATTAGGTAAGATTCGTAAAAATAGTACTTTAAAATTTGTTCGTTAATATGTTAATTCGTTGTTTTCTATTGGACTCCAGCCGAAGTATTAGTGGCACTAAAAAGATCGGAATCTGAAAAAACGAAACTTGAAACCGATACAAAACCAACGAAAGACCTTGGTGAAGAACTTAAAATTAAAGAGGTAAAAGAAAAGTTGGAAAAGGATCTAGATGAAAGCAAGAAAAAGCTCGAAGAACTGTCGAAAGAATTAAAAGAGGAGAGAGAAAAGGCAGAGAAAGAGAAAAAGAAGGGTTCCAAAGACAAAAAATTAATTGAAGAAAGTAAGTATTCATAAATTAAGATTTTTTTTAATCATAACGTAGATACCTAAATATAATCTTGATTTCAGACAAAAAGAAATTGGAAGAAGTTAATAAAAAAATGGAAGAAGATAAAAAGCAATGGGAAGAGGAGATGAAGAAGCTCGAAGAAACCAAAAATAGAATTGAATTAGAGAAAAACACAATTGTCGAAGAAAATAGTCAAATGAAATACGAAAAGCTAAAACTTAATCTTGAAGTTGAAAAATTGGCAACTGAAAAAGGCAAGGAAAATAATTTGTCTTAAATATATTGAATATCTTAAATGCCTATGCCATTCAGTCAGGCAACAAATGATTGCAATGTTTTTATCGAATTTGCAGGTGCAGCAATGGCAAAGCAAGACGAAGTGCCAGTTTTGAATCACAAGATCGAATGTTTGAAGAAGGACTTGGAGGAGCAACGAAGACAAGGAGATTCTTTCAGAAAACAGGTTGAGTCACTTCAAAAGATTGAGGTAGAGAAAAACAAAATTCAAAAGGAAATTGTGGAAAAAAATAAGAAAATGACTGAAATGGAAAAGAAAATCAAAGAGAGCGAAGAGAAATTGAAAAAAGTTGAGATCACGCATTCAGCAACAAAAACGAAGACGACATCACTGGAGAAGCAGGTGGGTTTTTTAACATTTCTTCGCTTGTATCCTATTCATTTTTATTAATTTTATTATTATTATTATTTTCCTTTATTTTAATCTCAATTACAATTGGTAAATACATAATCCACTACGGGCAGAAATGCAAACGTAGGGGATTTTACAAGTAACATGCGAATTAACAATTCAAAACCTTTCTAACAATTCTGCAGGTTTCTAATATAACAGATCTTTGAATATTATGTATTATCTTTTGAGGAATATCTATTTTCTTGAATTCGTCGGCTTGATTTTGGTGTACTAGCCCATTTACTGATATCACAATGGGGATGATGTCTACTTTCAATAACTTCCACATTAATCTGATTTCTTCAGCCAGGTCTCGATATTTGGTCTTCTTTGTGGTGAATGCCTGACGCAGATTATGGTCGTTGGGATGTGTTACGTCTAGAAGATAAGCAATTCGAGTATCTTTGTTCACGATGATGATGTCAGGTCTATTGTGCATGATAGTCTTGTCTGTGATGACTGATACGTCATAATATAATTTCACTAGTGCATTTTCAAGTACTGGTCGTGGCTCATACTGGAAATACATCTCTTCATGATCAATTAGTTTATTGGTAAGAGCCAAATATTGATGAACTATTTTACATGATAAGTTATGTCGATGTAAATATTCGGAATTGGCAAGTTGAGAGCACCCAGAAGTTAAGTGATGTATGTCTTCAGAATTGAAATTGCAAAGCCTACATAATTCATTTGGAATGTTTAATTTTTGAATGTATTTTTGCTGGTTCCTTGTTGCAATTACTTCGTCTTGAATCGCCAACATAAATCCTTCCGTTTCAGGGTAGAGAGATCCGTCTTTCAACCACTGCATTGAGGCCATATGATCAGCATTTTCCAAAGCTATTGGAAACCTACCGTGCATAATCTTTTCTTTCCAATTTGAGGCTAGTTCTTCATCACTAATCTTCTTAACTATAAAATTTCTGTCTGCCAAGCAAAGAGGAGATAGATTTACATCTATCTTCACAATTGCTCTGTGTATCAACGATGAAGCTTGCATGTCATGAAAATATTTACGTAGATTATCTATCTGTCTGCCATACAGTTGCTGTAAATTTAAGAGTCCTCGTCCCCCTAGATTTCGCTTCAGATATAATCTCTCCTTCGCTGCTTTTGGATGGTGACATCTGAATTCTGTCAACTTTACTCTTATCTGTCGATCCATGTGCTCCAGCTCTGTGTTACTCCACTTAAGAACACCGAATGTGTAGAGAACAAGCGGAATACACCATCCATTAATTGCAGCTATAATATTCTTGCCATTAAGTCCGGATTTAAGCACTTTCTTCAATCGTGTATGAAATTTCTCCGTCATTTCACTCTTCACCTGAGTTTTTGCATTAAGAAATGACTGTTTAATTCCCAAATACTTATACTTCATATCTTCTGATAAGCCAGGAATTACACTTTTGGATGGGTCAAGTTCCAGTTGCATGTTTTCCGAGTTGTTGATTCTTCCTCTCTTCACATGAATGACAGCGCATTTGTTTAATCCAAATTTCATGCCAATATCTGAACTGAATAACGCTGTTGTTTCAATTAATGATGACATCTCTTTTTCGCTCTTTGCATAAAGCTTGATGTCGTCCATGTATAGGAGATGTGACAGATGTGTTGTTTGGTCAATCTTATATCCAACACCAGGGAAGTTCAATAGCTTGCTTAGTGGATTAAGTGCAAGGCAAAACCACAGGGGACTGAGTGTGTCACCTTGAAATATCCCTCTGTTAATATTCAAATTCTCGGACGTGAATTGTTTGGATGGTGTTGATAAATGCAAGGTAGTTTTCCACTTATTCATGCAACATTGTAAGAACTTCAATAAAGTGGCATTAATTTTATAAATTTCCAATATTTCAAGAAGCCATGAATGTGGTACAGAATCATACGCTTTTTCATAATCAATCCAAGCCAGAGAAATATTCCTGTTTTTCTTCTTGGCCTGCTGTGTGATAGTCGTGTCGATTAAGAGCTGCTCCTTACATCCTTGAGATCCTTTACGGCATCCTTTCTGCTCTTCTGCCCAGATATTATTACTTAGCAAATGTTCATTTATTTTTGTGGATATTATAGATGTTGTTAATTTATACAAAGTACACAAACAAGTTATTGGACGATAATTCTTGGGATCTTCTGTATTGGCAGACTTAGGTTTGAGATAAGTTAACCCACTCATTAGGAAATCGGGGAATGTTGTTGAATTATTGATGGCTTTAGTAATCAGATTGGCTAAAAATGGATGTAATACAGGTAGATGTTTCCACCAGTAATTATGGATCTTGTCAATACCAGGTGCTTTCCAATTATTAGTTCTTCTGACAGAATTCTGCACATCTTGCGCTGAGACAATAATCTCCTCCATTTCCAACACACCATGTCTACTTAATTTCTCATTCTTGATCCACTGACTGTCTTTGTTATGTTCCACCGACACCGACCATATGCTCCTCCAGTAATTGACTACCTCATCCTCTTGGGGCGGTTTCCCCTCTACTATTGTTGCACTATTACTCTCCAGTGAATCGTAAAAACGTTTCTGATTTGCGTAAAACTGGTCATTATCAAGTTTTCTCTTCAAACACTTGTTATATCGTGATAATCTTTTCCCATATGCTGCTATCTTCTGTTTCAGAAAGTCAATAACAATATCAAATTCATTGTTGTTCTTATTACACTGGATTAACTTCAACTGATATTTGTTGAGTATTATAATTAATTTGTTTCTTTGTTTTGGTACAACAATAAACTCATTACTTTTCCAATTCAGCAGCCTAGTCAGATCACTTCTCCATGACGCTATTTTATTCTCTAACCTGTGCTTCCAAGCGGGCTTCTTCTCGTGCTTTTGCTGATTCATTTCCCTTGTCGTCGGGAATTTAACTTCGAGCTTTCTAGCCACAGTCACAGCTGCGCAATACGCAATGAGATGAAGTAGTTCAATGCTGTCAACACTTGCGAATTTCTTAGCAAGGCATTTGTTCATTTTTTCGACCATCTTCTTTGTTTTCCAATTATATCTTAACTTTGGAATTGCAGGTCTTAGACTAGCATTGACATCTTTAAAGGAACTCATGACAGAATCAAATTCCTCTTCTAATTCATTGCATTCAGGAGTCTGGTTCACATTATTATTATTATTATTATTATTATTATTATTATTATTATTATTATTATTATTATTATTATTATTATTATTATTTCATATCTTCGTATTCTGTCTCTTATAACAAAACTCGATATTCTTGTTTCATGCTCTTCTACGATTATCCTCAAAATGTCTCAAATAATCTACAAACGCAATTCTTTTAACTTTTCCATTCAACTATTCTATAACACTACTAGTTGACGGAGGAACGTGAAAGGATCCGAATTAACGAAGAAATGATGGCAAAGTTGTTATCTGCGAAAGAACATCTTGAAAGCCAAGTTTCAGAGTTGCAAATTAAAACCGAAACAATGACTGCCGACTTGTTGGTCAAGAATAGTCAAATCCAAACATTGGTGAGATCAACGATCAGTTATTGTAAGATTGTTTTATCTAGTGAATATAATGATGATTGAATGATTATAACTGATGAATAATGATTATAATCATAGGCCGTGTTCTGATTTACTTGACTGGTTTGTTATTGATTATAATATTTTGATTTTAAAGATAGTTTTGTTAATCTTGTACAACAACTACTTTCAGGAAGGGAATGTTAGGGAAGAACGAGAAAGGGCTACAGATGCCAGTGTAAAAGCGGGATCTGCAGAAAAACGAGAGATAACGAAACTAAGACAAGAATTAGACGCAAGCAACAATCAACTCAAAGAGTTAACAGACAAACTTGAGAAGGTGACTTTCATAATTGTTTAATATATTAACAAAATGTTGGGCCGAAGATTGTCAGTACAAATGTATAACAAAAAACTGAATTGAATAATTACAGATTGAAAAGAGTACGAAAGCCAGTGAAGAAAATTGCAAGAGAGTGGAAACTGAGTTAAATAAAGCCAATACTGATTTGCAAAACAAGGCATCAGAATTAGAAATGGATTTGCAGGTACAGTATTTGTTCAACATCTAGTCATTTTTGTAACATTATTTGGTATTGACAGACACTTAAATTTTAGGCGGAGCGAAAGAAATCAGAGAGAATAAAATCTTCTCAGGAAAAAGAAACTAAAAACAAAGAGCAAGAATTGGCAAGTCTGAAAACAAAATTAAGAAGTATAGAATCTGCAAGTGGTGCAACAAATAAAAAAGTCAGTGAATTGCGTGATGAATATGCATCTAAAATCGAGGGTATGTAAACGCTAACCCATGCAGAAACAAATAAGAACCATTATGCATCAGTATTATAAACAATTGTTATTTCAGGTCTCGAAAGTGCTTTGGCCACAGAACGACACGCTTATGAAGATCTTACTACGAAATATGAGATCCTGGAGGAGGAGCACGTGGTGACGAAAGCCCAACTTGTCATGGATAAAGAGACTCTACAGAAGTAAGACTTAAGCTACATCACATTCTTGTAAAATCCTGAGATAGACATAATATTCTGGCTAACTGATGGAGTGTAGATTTTGAAAATATGATGACTTCAAAGCTTCAAGAAAAGGATACAAAAATGTTAATTAAAATATAAAAATCTCGTTTAGCACGCGATAGCATATAATTTTGCAAAAGTCAGAAATCGTGTTATTTTTCACAAAATTAGGATGAGGTAGTTTGTTGTAATTTGAGATTTCAGCATCACAGCACCATTTTTAAATTGTTTATATTCTAAAAAAAACGTCCTGCGGGGCAACAAATAGGGGGTTGTTTGCTTCAGTTTGTGCATTTTAGAGCCCCATAATCACTTTTAAATTGTTAAATTCTAAAAAAAAACGCTCTACTGACATATGGTATTCCATGTGCCATATATTTTCCTAAAGCTTAGGAGATCCGGTTTCCCAATACATTTAGGAAAAATTCGCAGTGCACAATCTGCTATAATATTTCATTGTATTTATTCCCTATCTTAGACAATTTGTTGCCGCGAAAAGGGAGCATACAAGCACCGAGAACGATCTTCGAGCATTGAGAGAAACTTACAATACGAAACAGGATTCCTGGATCAAGGAAAAACTTGATTTACAGGTAAAATAAAAAATTGCCCCTCGACAAGAAACTAAATTAATATAAAAACTGAAATAAAATTAATTCACCATATTGTGTTCATATTCAGGAACGACTCAAAGAACTTGAAGAAAGAGCGTCAAGACTGGACGATCATGCGACGAACAGATTGAAAATAATGGTCGAAGAAAAGACAAATGAAATAGAACAAATGAAGAAAGAGGGTGAAGTATTTGCTGATCAGAGTGAATACATTAAAAAGGAGGTAAGTAAACAAGTGTAATGAAGAATGTCAGTGGAATGGCAGCTTGTTTCGTTGGAAGGCCTTGAACTCGAATCTACCCTTGAATATTACATCCTTATTCAATGTTTGTGTACTGCCTTCTTCGTACGGAGCAAGCAGCCATGCAACTGCCATTTTATCTTGATGGTTACGAAAATAATAACACTTCAAATACCATGAAAACAGTTCTTATTATATACATTTTTTGTTATAAAATTCGTATTAAAAATTATTATATTTTCCCGCAGAATGAGGAACTACGAAGAAAGTTGGAAGATTTTGATAAGGTTGTGAAAGTGCATCGAAATATGACAGCTGATACGTCCGCCATTGATAAAGAACTTCAAGAAACTAAAAATAAGTGAGTGTTCAAACTAATAATCAATGTGTGAGAATAATTTTTGAAATAGTTCGTATCTAATATATTTTATGATTAAGAGATGATTAAAGAGATACAATAGGTATGAGACTTAAAAGCATTAACAGGCAAAAATTAATTGTCTAGATTATTCCAAGAAGAAAAGAGTCGAAAATCTGAGGTAGCTCAGTTGAAGCTTCGTTATGATGGCAGAGTGGCACTTATTGGTGAGGAAATCCAATCACTGCAGGCCCAAGTGGGACGATTTAAACGTGAACGTGACACGTTTAGACACATGCTGGAAGGAGCGCAGAAGACAATTGCTGATCTCAAAGCATCACCAGGAAAAGGAAAAGACAAATCAGCGCCGGGCATGTTTGACGAGGTAAAAGTCACTCATAAAAATTCAAGGCTATTTCCAAAAAAAATGAAAGTATTGTGAATCCTAGATCATGTGAAACACATCCATATGTCTGATTTTCAGACTGATCATTTCAGTCGACTTGTCTTATATTTATGTGTCGTTTCAGTCTGAAGAAACACGGACGAAGATAGCGACTCTAGATCAACAAGTCAGTTGCATGGAAGATGAACTTTCAGAAGCTCGGCTCGAAGCTTCAAAGTTGAAGACAGAGCTCGTGTCGGAGAGATCGGCATGGGAAGTTAAAGTTTCAGAGATGCAATCGAGAGTCAATGAGGTAGAGTAAATAATATTTTGTTTTATTTCGACTTATGCAGTGACCCCGGGATCAACTTATGTGCAATCTTTCTGATTAATTCAATTAAGTCAATTTCATACGAATTTTCGTATTTTTAACGATACTCTTTTCTTGTTTATTTCAATATATTTGGGTTATTTATTAACTCAATTGTTTTCTAGTTGGAAGAAGATCGAATTCTGGCGAGCGGTCGGACGAAGATCCCGGGCATGAGGACTCGCATGGAACTGGCCTGGCAGAAAGAGAGGGAAGAACAACACAGATTGCTGCAGGAAACATCGACCTTGGCCAGGGACTTGAGGCAGACTTTGTTCGAGGTGGAGAGGGAACGTGATAAAGAACGATTAGAGGCGAAACGACGACACGATCAACTCAAGAAGACGACGGAAGAAGAACAGGAAGAAAACAGGAAGAAGGTGACAGAGGTAAATAGAGATGCTAAAAGCAAACTCCACGTAATATGCTACGAAACGTATTTAACTTGTTGGGTAAGAGAGTCTATAGGAAGACTCTGTACTACATCATAACACTCGTATTGAATTCTAACTGAAATATACTCGACATATAACCATACACTCAATATGTTACAATTTTGCTAAAAAATATTAGGTATCAAAATAATCTTAAATAACGTTTTCGAAATGACTGTACTCGTATGATGAATACAACAGTCCATACAATATCATAGGGCGACACAAGCAATAATAATGCTACCTACGTCCTTATTAATTGTAAAAATGTTTATCTTAATTTGACGTCAAACATCACATCAGAATAATGCACTTCAGCGATTCACAAGTCTAGTTTATCACACTGTCGCTAAAACATAACCCCTCAAGTAAAGACAACACAAGTGTGGACTACATTTCTGACATCTCGTCAACGTACCTACGTAATTTCTCCACGTTTCCCAATAATAATACCGCGCTCTCGTAGCCTTGACCTCGAATGACAAATAACAGAATTGGTGAGTCTATGACAGGGGTTAGAGGATAATTATCGACCATGTCAATGATTTCCACAAACACGTAAATTCAGTTCTTGTAGACTTAAGTTTACACATTATCAATACTCTTTAATGCTATAAGTAGGTATATACGTGTATTTAAAAAAATCTAAGATAAACTCCCTCGCGCTACAATTATCTAGAATAAAAAGGAGAAGTGAACATTTATTTCAACCGTAAATCTTATTTTACACTGGAAAAGTTATAATTATAACTTAGTTTTTATTCCACCTACATAACATAGGGCCTGATTTACTATAAGTACTCTCTCCTAATTTCTTGTTCCTACTTCTGTCTTTAGATTCAATGCGATTTGCTTGAATTGCGTGACGCTCACGCAAAACTACGCACGACAAATGAGAAACTGCGCCGTGAGAAGGAGCGCAATGAGAAAGACAGAGAAGAGATGAGGCAAACAATGGCAGGGAAGAAGAGAGCTGACGCAGATGAAGACAGAAAAATCAACACTATGCTGGAACAGGTTAGTAATATAACACTTATCTTGAAATGTGATGTCTCTTCCTTATCAAAATATTTTTCTAATTTTTTATTTTTTCAAATTTTCAATTTGAAGTGCAGTCACAAGTTGCTTTATTTACATTTTATATACATAATGTTATTAATCACTACAGAGGCGGGTTTTATTCCCGCGATCTATCTTCCCGACTGAATGTTTACTTAGTTTCCCTCAGCCGAGAGAAAAATTCTGTAAACTTATATTAATAGGCCACAACCGCCTCCTCTCAACCTTCCATCCTTACTATTATCTACCATACTGTATTCTTGGTCAATGCACAAGATTTCGTTTCCTTCTGCTGGCAACTAATGAAATCTATGGAACTGAGGAATCTACAATTGGTGGCAGATGTAGGATTTTTTTAATACAAATATTTTTGTTCGTGGGAATGAATTTTTATTCATAAAGGAACTTTATCGCAGATATTTCGACTCTTATCGCACGAGAATCACCAACAAATCACAATATTTCTTTTCAGATTGACGAACTAATGAGACTTGCACCAGATTTGTTTCCACAAAAAGCAGATGTTGCCGATGTAGCTACTCCAACGCCTCCGAGAAGACTGAAAGTATGGCTTTTACTTAGTCCTCTACTGACACTTCCACCAAAACTAAACACGGTCGTAAATTAATACACGCCTTATCACTTTTAGGGCCCCAAGTCAAGGGAGTCATCGCCATCTTTAGAAAGAAAAGAGTTCAGAAAAGGTAATTATTTATTCATGCAGAGTTTATAATGGTTCTTTCGGTTCTTAAAATAATCACTACCATTTCATTTCAGAGTCGTCAGTTGATAGGCAATATCAAATACAGTCCACAGTGCAGAGATTGGCTGATGCAACTGAAGAACTAAGAAAATATCAGCGATTAAGTGAAGATGAGAAAGACAAAGATCGAGCGAAACGTACTCTTGGAATGAGAAGGTAATCAAGCCGGAAAAAATAACATGATTTTTCTTAATCAAATGGACTAAGTTCATTTCCACTTGCAAACCACGTGTAATAATATGATACGGGCAGATTGTGTTACAATACAACATTTAGTGAAATAAGTGATAACTGACTAGTGCTTTGCATTCAAAAGTTTTGTACAGAGAAGAACTACTTGGATACCAATCTAACGCAAGACTGAGGAAATCAATCAAGAATAGTGAAATCTATTATTGTGCTGTAATTGCTACTAAATCAACGGTGGGTTTGTGTTGTTTAGAGCTGCCTCCACGGAGTCGGACAACCCCCCTGAACAAACGCTGCGCAGCAAAGCTCTGAATGGCGGCAAAGGAGGAGTTCAACGCAAGGGCAGTTTGTATCGGAAGAGTTTGTCGCTGGAGCAAACAAATGCCAGTGGTCAACAGGACCAGGTACCTGATTTCACTTGACTAGTCCGAAAAATTTCTACTACAGAACATCATCCATCTGCTTAGTTCAGGATAAGGAGACTAGGAGATCTAGACTTCTTAGTTCAGGAGTAGAGCTTACTTGAACTTAATTGTTCCTGCAAAGATATTAGACAAGATGTTATTAATTAAAGTAATTACTTTTACGTAAAAATTGACTTTCATTCAGTTTAATAAAGCGAATTTCACTTTTAGGATCTATACAAATGTAGGTAATAAAAAATGTAAATTGAGTACAATTAAGGAGTGATATATTTGAAAGTTATTAAACAACTTTTATGACAAGTATGTAATACGTGTGCAATTCCACACTTTCCAAGTGTTCACCATTTCATGTTGTTTTGAATTTCCCCAGCCTATCTGGAAGAACAATGAAGAATCGGATGGCAGTTTAACGAGTCTGCAATCTCTGGACGCTGGATCAGAAGCGATGATGGACCAGAGATATTACTCTTTACAACGACGAGAAACCAGCGTCGACAGGTGATTAGTTATTTTTAAATGAATGAAACCAATATATATAATCTCATTTCCACACTCTCAGATCCAATAATTCAGTGCGAAAAGTGTTGAATGATCATTAGGGTTATATTACTGTAAAAATCATTTTCTCAAACCCAATGCTAGAAATTATGAATGAGTAATTCTTCGTCGATATTGAAATTATGCACAACAATCGTCAGGGAGATGTAATTCTGCTAGATTGTATTAAATCATTTCCTGGAGACTTACGTGTCTATTATACATTCACATTTTATAGCTACTCAGCAACGATTCTAGAGCAATTGAATGTTAATTGTTTATGACACATTTTAATTCTAGCCGTCTCTCTGGAGGCTCCACGCAGAGTGAGATTTTACCAGAGAAGAAAAAGAAGAAGGGAATTCTTGGTAAACTAAAGAAACTTACTAAGAGCCGAAGCATTGATGACACAAACACAGCCACTGATTATCAATCATCTGTAGGTCAGGTGAGCAGAATCAATCGTCAATTTCAACCGATACATAAATACAAAATAATATAAAAATACCAGTGTTGTTGTCTAGGAAATTAATATACTGCATAAGAGCTGTTACTTTCTTGAAGTAAGGTTTGCTACAAGAAAGATAATACATTTAACATTCATATAGGTTGTAAAATGTGAATGTGATAAAAACTCAACACGTCGAGTTGAGCTCAGCAATACATAATGAATGAAAGCACATGAAATCAGATGTATTTTCACCTGGCAGGGTTCGGGCTCCGACATTAGCATTGCAGCCGAAGAGAAAGGCAGCAAGAAGGATTTGCGCGAGCGGCTGACAGGCATGTTCAAGAAGAGTGGCTCGCGCAGCAACAGTGTTGAGCGTGGCAAGAAGGAAGAGAGTCCAGCGCTGCCCGACAGAGTTGCTTCTTCAACTCAGAGACCACTGGTTCGAAACAGTGCCTCCAGTACTGTACCACGACCTTCCCCTGCTGTGAGTGTCTCATCACTATCAGATGTTATTGCACACTTTCGCAAACACTTTACACTACCAAGCTGAATGAAGTGTCACCTTGCAATTATTGGCTTTTTGATAATCTTGGTGCATTTTGCAATGCTTTGGCAGTCGTATTGGCATATATTTACACACTAACTCAATACTCATATATAATATAATATTTTACATGCCAGAGTGCAACCTTGGAATGGTAAATATCCGAACCATTTTTTTTTAAATTCAATCAAAATTATTTTTTCCAATAGAATAGCGACATAGAAGCTAACATACAGGTAAACTGTGTTTCAATTATTTGGATATTTGGAGCCTAAAGCCGGTTTCACATACAGCGCGTTTGGCGTTTTGCGTTTCGCGTTTTTCTTACCGACCAATCACAAGTCCAGAAGCCGCTCAAGGGAGACTTGTGATTGGCCAATAAAAAATACGCGAAACGCGCTTTATGTGAAACCGGCTTTAGGCTCCAAATATCCAAATAATTGAAACACAGTTGACATGTATGTATGTTAGCTTCTATGTCACTATTCTTTTGGAAAAAATAATTTTGATTGAATTTAAAAAAATTGGTTCAGATATTTACCATTCCAGGGTTGCACTCTGGCATGTAAAATATTATATTATATATGAGTCCAGAAGCCGCTCAAGGGAGACTTGTGATTGGTCAATAAAAAAGACGCGAAACGCAAAACGCGAAACGCGCTTTATGTGAAACCGTCTTTAGTTATTTAGCCTTTAGCATCTTTTAGTTATAACCAAGTTTATGACCTTAGCAAAATCTACAATTGTAATATATTCAGCATTCTTTATAACAAAATACATATAATAACCGTAATCGTAAGTGTTTGCATAGTTATTAGAAAAATGGTTTATATTTCATTCAGCTATTATATATAACATAATCAATCATAAAGATGAATGTCTCGTTTACAGTTTGCATGAGACGACTCATCAGGAACTGATATCCAGGAGCAAGCGTGGAAAGTCAGCCAAAAGAATAGTCACGTCAATAGAAACATCATGACACCTTGTTTTGATTTGGGTTTGTTTTCAGAGAAGTGATACCAGTCAAACCTCTAGTTCATCAAGACCTCTAGCACCTAAAACAACAAATCATCTACCACAACCACCGTCAGGCAGCAGCACTCTGCGACGGGGAAAATGAAGCTCACTTCTACAATCCCAGACACAACCTCAACCATTCACTGTTTTACTTACAAATACTTATAAATAATGTTACAATTAATTTATTAATCAATAATCATCCATTACATTTAAAGAAATTTTTGCGATTACAATCAATTGCAATTTAAGTGAGTTTTGCTATTTGACTATGATTTACTGACGAACTATATCAGAAATTTAATCATGACAGTATCATGGTATTTAGTAAATTTCACGCAAACATTGATGAGGAAAAGGGGTTCTAGAATATTACTCATTCAATCTACTTAGACTAAAATAAAATATTTAAGTCGTGTGGGAGGACAAAATGAATCCCTTTCTTTACGGTATCAATAAACAGTCATTATTGACTATTAAATCATTATCTAATTCAACAAAATATAATTATAGATATTATGCGTTTTTGTACATTTTCTGTTCAACATCTAAATTTTATTGTGTCGTGAATTGCAATTAGATTAGATTCCTTTATAGATATCACTCAGCTCTATGTAAATATACCAACTGATACCTGTGATTTAGAGATATTATACCTACACCTGCTACCTGTACTGAGAACACATAAATGTATCAACTTTGATTTTGTAATGAATACCTGAAATATTGTTGAATAAAAGACTTCATTCAAAATGTATCAGTCTAGACAATAATTTATTTATGCACGTGTTAACAAAATAATCGGAATTTAAGTTTTAATTTATATTTAAAGCCTCTCCAAAATGATATTGGTACCTAATTGTGGTAATTTGAAAAATTGATTTTTTTTTAAAATAATGAAAAACAAATTTGTTACCTAATTTTTCTAACAAAATATTGTATTGCTTTATAACCATAATTCAAAACTTTATTTGGTTGTAATGTACAAATTAGTTCAATAGTTGATTTGTATTAATGTTTTTGGAAAACATTCATATCCTGCCACAATATTGATATTTGAATGGCACATACATTTTTAAGTTTATAATATTATAGTGGATTCCGGGGGGGGGGGGGGGGGGGGGGGACGTCTTTTTAATTTCTGGGCAAATATTTTAAGTAGATGTCAGCTGAGACCGATATTTAGCGAAATCAACCCATTTTGGAAAGTCAAAAAAATATCCGGGACAATCCGAACTGGTTCAAGACGATTCACAGAAAAGATCGAAACTGGATAACCGTTCAACATAGCAAGCTGAAATTTGAAATGAATAGTCATGAATATTCGCATGAATAATCATATTACATATACCTAGGGAGTACTAATGTCCTTTTTCGGTATTTTTATTGTAATTTTTCTAAAATAAAGTCGGTAAGTACTAGGTACCGGATTTTTAGTCGAGAAAACCCACATTTATTGGTGCCTGTGGGTGGCCAGGTTAGATGTATTTATTGACATAAAGAAACTGAGACAACGAGCCCACTTGCAAGTCTGTGGAGTGAAAATTGCGGATTCTACGATTTTTTAACGCAATAGCAATATTTCGTCAAAAAAATTTCGGGACCCAAAATATTGGAGGCGAAAAAGGTCAAGTTGGTTGTAGAAACACTTATAGAATGAGGAAAATAAAATACATTATCATCCTCGTATGTGCAATAGTTTAACGCCTAAAAAATTAACTTCTAAACAGAATCTGAATGCAATTGAACTTACTCTTTTACCAGTCATATTTTCCCGCGTATACGCGTGCTGTCGTTCTAGCGGCTCTTTGCCAGCGCTCTGCGGTTACGCTCCAAAAAATGACGTATCGAGTGAAAGTAAGGTTGGCGGGTTATGATATCTGAGCGTACCCTATGAAGAAGACCCCCCTCCACTCTGCCTGTTCAGAGCTTCGTGGAGCTCTCGTGTCGTTTTGGCCAGATAGGCGCCATTTTATCACTTCACGGAAGCGCTTCAGATGGGTATGTTGTAGTTCGTAAGTTAGCTTCGTAAGAATTATTATGTTTGCAGGCTTATAATTGAATAAATATAAAAAAAAATATAAAAACAAAACGCAACAAAAAAATCGTAAATACGCAAACAAAACAAAAAAATAGAAAAAGCCGAGAAAACGAGAATTTTCCACAATATTGGTAGGCAAAGTGAGTGGCTCGTGTTCTGCCTGCGTCGCCATCTTTACTAGTATCTTGAGGCCTTCGTACAGAATTTTTCAACAACGTGTATACTGAGCTGACGAAACTTAATAGTACAAATATCAATAAAATAAATAAATAAATTATAAAAATGATGAATCCGGGAAATGCTAGCCACCCGATGGCTTCCCTTTACATCGGGGACCTCCATCCAGATGTCTCCGAGGCCATGCTGTTTGAGAAGTTTTCAACTGCAGGACCTGTGCTTTCGATTCGTGTGTGTCGCGATATCGTCACCCGCCGTTCGTTGGGCTATGCTTACGTCAACTTCCAACAACCCGCTGATGGTAAATATACATTTTTTAAATTTTTATAAGCCACTGCAACTGTGTAGCCCTCCCACATAATGTACACCTACCTAGGTACTACCTAGCTATACCTCAAGCTTTCCCTTGTTAAAAGTGACTGGCTGACCAAATACAAGGTGATTATTTTCCAGATGTCAATCATGACAACTGGAAACATCTGGACTTCTTGTAAAGATGACAATCTTAGTTTCTATGTGGAACAATCCGATTTTGGATTTCATTTCTATGTTTCCTTCCGTAACAATTGGTAATTTTCTTGTTTTCTACAGCCGAACGAGCTCTGGACACGATGAATTTCGACACTATCAAGGAACAGCCCCTACGCATCATGTGGTCCCAGCGTGATCCTTCGCTTCGCAAATCTGGAGTCGGAAATGTTTTCATAAAAAACCTTGACAGCCAGATCGACAACAAGGCTATATACGATACTTTTTCTGCTTTCGGTAACATCTTGAGTTGCAAAGTAAGTACGAAAATTCTGTTACCTATTATTACTTTGTAGGAAAAGAAAGTTCACCAAATTTAGCCACGATTGCTGCAAATGCATGACATCGCATGAAAATCAACAACCGATGGGATATATCAGCACACCAAGCAACCTATGTGGATGTGTTCTGAAATATCTATAATAAATTAAATTTGTTTGAAGTTGTTGTTTCTATCAATGAGAGAACAGCAAATACCTGGATAATTCTTTCCCGTCAGTTTTGCCACTTTCATTGCATTGCTGAGGGCCTTAAGCATTTAATCCCGAGGCTAGTAGGTACCTACTCTTAATGAAGTTACTGCAGTGGCAGCTGGTGCCTTGTCTAGTGGGTAGGGCACAGTACCTACTGAAGTTGTCCTACAGTCCGTGTCACACGGAGTTGTCCGCCAGACGTGGCCCCTAATTTGGCCTTTAACAGGTTTTTTGGTCATCCCTCAGACGCTCATTGTATTCGGACCGGTCGCTCTCTTGTCTTCCAAGACCAACCCTCCCTCTCGGATACAAAATCGAGAATCAACCATACCTACCTTTTCTTCCGCCTCATTGACCCACCTCCGCATTCGATATTCGCAAATATCAGAGTTTCTACCCATCCGGTCCCATCCGACCAGGCATCTATTCCCGCGCTCTATTGTCAAGAAAGAGCTGTCAATCAGTCCATTCATTCATGCGCTTAGCTAGTCAAATGATTCTTAAGATCTGTAGGGAAATGCAATTTTGATACTTCTGCCGTCAAAAATGAATTATAATTTGAACATGGAAACCAGTGGTTTTTTGTTTTTGAAAATTGGTGCATATTTGACTGAAATAATATTGTACGCATGCGAACAGTTTTAGAAAGTAGTTTTTATATACTTGCGAAAAATGCACCGATTTTCAAAAATAAAAAACGACTTTTATCTATGTTCAATTTATTCATTTTTGCCGTCAAAAGTATCAAAATCGCATTACCCTAAAAATCTTTACTCGGATATTTGCGAACATACTTTGGTATCTTCATTACTTGTATTTTACTACCTTCTTACGTCCGGTAGTAACCAAGTTCTTTTGTCACTCATCTCAAGTCGTCGGAGTACCTAATTGACTGGAACTAATAGCCTCCAACCCTTCCTAAGGGGTATTCAAAATTTCCTAGCGGACTATTCCGTGTGACACGGACTGTAGATGTGAAGGGGGGCCTGGGTAGCACTCCTAGCAAGCGGTACCACCCCGCCAAAGGCGGAATTTTTTAAAATAATTAACACTATCAATGGTGAGAAATACGTATCAAATACAATGTACTACACAAATTATGTTTTGCAGTAGGTAGGTACTAGTTTCTACTGTCGCCGTAATATCAAAAGTATAGAAGGGGTTTCTCTGTTTCCGCACCCCTCATGATAGAAATAAATATTGGGCATTCTTTTTATCAGGTTTCCCACTGAGACGTCTCATATAAACAAAAAATTGCCTTTTGGGGTGCATTGTCCCCATAACTTATAGGTAAATGGAGGTAATTACCTACATCGATTTTTTTTTTAAGTGAGCGATTCCTCTTTGTATAGTGGACCCAGCGAGCGTGGAGCCAGTTCAGCAAATGCTGTGTAAAATTCAACAATGGGCTTAGCTTGTAATCCTGAGTGTTTTGACGCGTGTCCGGTTGTAAATATCTCTCAACCACTGCCACTGCCACACACAACCACTACAGGGTTGTTTTGTTGTGGTGCCAAGTATCTTTCAATGCAGTCGGCTTTTATAATTCACGGAAAGTTGTATTTAAAATGGCAACAGTGCAGGTGGAAGGGGGTGGCAGGTCATCACTTGGGTTGTATCTTGTCAGAGCTTAACTGTCGAACAAGGGTCGAACAATACTGCTCGTCTTATGAAAGAAAGGCTACACGCTCGCTGGGTCCTCTTTACTAAAGATTTCTCCGGAGCCTACAATTGCCCAGGTATCCAATAAAACTATCAAATACATATAGACAAATATCACAGATCACAGCTATTCGGTGCCATCAAGATGGTGGCAACAATGAGGGATTTCTAATTCAAACTATAAATAGAATTCACAGAAATAGGCAGTAGGCACAATTTCTTGCGATATTGATAGGTTTTCACAGTAGGTATGTAGACGGAAGTAAACTTATAGTAGCAAGGATTCACAACAAATTGAGTTTATCTGACACTTTGAGATGGACTATCTAAGAACACATCCTAAGAAAGTATCATATTGAGTGGATTAGATTCCCTTCCTTCATGGGAATAATGTTTTAAAACGACTGGAAATTAAGAAACAATGCCAATCTGAAGAATTATGCAAGGAAGCTTTTTACTATAGCCATTGGCCACCAACCATGCATATTAGTTACCTTAACAGTTGAATCGAAGAATTAAAAAAGAATTGTAACATGTACGTTATGTCTTGATGTCAATCTGTTTCGATTTGGATTAAAAGGGCTGTAACTCTTTGTGTGTACAGGTACGATTACTGTGATTAATAAATGGCGCACCAGAAGAAAACCTGAGTAAATATGTCAACGTCGTGTGCAGAAGCTATTAGGAAGCTGGCCTTCAGAGCCGCTAACAAGAGAGATCAATCAACTGGTGCAGTTGTAAACCACAACACCACCGTGGTACAGACCACCCTCCAAGGCGCGTCTGGTTAAAATCCCTGTGATTCCGCAGTTGTTGACGCTTGCCACAAGCAGTGTTAGCGGCTCTTCAGAGCCACTAACAAGAGAGATCAATCAACTGGTGCAGTTGTAAACCACAACACCACCGTGGTACAGACCACCCTCCAAGGCGCGTCTGGTTAAAATCCCCGTGATTCCGCAGTTGTTGACGCTCGCCACAAGCAGTTTGCACCTTCTTCTGTAGAAACCAAGGAAACTCCAGATATCTTCCAAGTACAGTCAGAGTCAACCTCCAAGATATGATTCGTCTAACCGTCTAGTTGAGCAAGTACAATTACTGGGAATGGCACGCCAAAAGAAAACCTGCAGTCTACGTCGTGTGGTGTGGACAATCTGTTAGGAAAATGTTGGCCTTGAGAGCCGCATACGAGAGATGAATCAACTGGTGCAGTTAGTAAAACACATCACCATCGTCGTACAGTCCACCCTTCAAGAATGGGCGCTTTTGGTTATAATCCCCGTGATTCCGCAGTTGTAGACGCTCGCTGCAAGCAGTTGGCACCTTCTGTAGAAGCCAAGGAAATCGAAAGATATCTTCCAAGTAATGTCACCCTCCAACCTAAAGATGATGCGTCTGGTTAAAACCCCGTGTTTCGAAAGTTGTCGACAGGTACCACAGTTTCTGTTAAATCGAAGAATTTTAAAAACTTGTGACGTAAGTTTTGTCTTGAACGTTTTGTACGTTTTGGTTTGTCTTGAGTCATGTGGAGAAGCTATTAGGAAGCTGGCCTTCAGAGCCGCTAACAAGAGAGATCAATCAACTGGTGCAGTTGTAAACCACAACACCACCGTGGTACAGACCACCCTCCAAGACGCGTCTGGTTAAAATCCCCTTGATTCCGCAGTTGTTGACGCTTGCCACAAGCAGTTTGCACCTTCTTCTGTAGAAACCAAGGAAACTCCAGATATCTTCCAAGTACAGTCAGAGTCACCCTCCAAGATATGATTGGTCTAACCGTCTAGTTGAGCAAGTACAATTACTGGGGATACAATTACTTTTAAAAACTTGTGACGTACGTTTTGTCTTAATGTCAATCGGTTTTGATTTGGATTAAAAATGCTTGAACAATTCGTGTGCACAGGAAGCTATTAGGAAGCTGGCCTTCAGAGAGATGAAAGACGAGAGATGAATCAACCGGTGCAGTTAGAAAACCACATCACCACCGTGGTACAGTCAACCTCCAAGAATGGTCGCGTCTAGTTACAAATCCCCATGATTCGACAGTTGTAGATGCTCGCCGCAAGCAGATGACACCTTCTGTAGAAGCCAAGGAAATGCAAGATATCTTCCAAGTAGAGTCACCCTCCAAGAGATGGCCCATCTGGTTTAAATTCCCGTGGTTCTTCAGTTGTACAGCATGCCGCAAACAGTTCGTACCTTCTTCTGTAGAAGCCAAGAAAACTCAAGTTATCTTCTAAGCAAAGTCACCCTCCAACCAAGAGATGTTCAAAATTGTCTGGTTTGTCTGGTTAAAAATCTGCGTGATTCGACAGTTTTACGCTTGCCGCAAGCAGTTGACACCTTCTGCAGCAGCCGAGGAAATGCAAGAAATCTTCCAAGTACAGTCGCCCTCCAAGAGAAGACGCGTCTAGTTACAAATCCCCATGATTCGACAGTTGTAGACGCTCGCTGCAAGCAGTTAGCACCTTCTGTAGAAGCCAAGGAAATTCAACGATATCTTCCAGGTACAGTCACCCTCCAAACGAGAGATGACGCGTCTGGCTAAAAATCCCCCTGATTCAACACTAGGTTATGTACAGATTATTATGTATAATAATGTTTTACTGTATTATTTGATGTGCCGCTATCGTTGTTATTTAAGAGATCAGGAAGTTCCTCTGCATAGTGTCACAGTAGATGGGGAGGGGTAGGAGAAAACTAATGTAATATAACAATATTTTTGTGCCTCCTCACTTTTCAACCCCACAAACTCAAACTGCCACTGTTCCAACCTCTATTCCACTAGTTGCAAACCACAATTGACTGCGATGTACACAGGCTAAAATAGATTATCTCACTGTTCGGCTTGTTACAGTGTGAATGTGAAGTTAGATTTCTTTATCCCGACGGTTTGCAGCAAAGTTTTGTGGAATAAACTGGCTTAACTATCCAAAGAACTGAATTCTACCTAACTTCCTACAATTACTAATTGATGTACTTGCTTGTTTGTTATTAGGTTGTGCAGGACGTAACTGGAGCTTCGAAGGGTTATGGCTTCGTTCACTTCGAAACGGAAGAGGCTGCTACAAAAGCTATCGAGAAAGTAAACGGCATGCTGCTCAGTAATAGGAAGGTGTTCGTGGGCAAATTTGTGTCCCGCAAAGAACGCGAGAAAGAGCTTGGTGAAAAAGCTAAGATGTTCACCAATGTCTACATCAACAACTTTGGCGAGAATTTCAATGATGAGTTACTTCACTCTATGTTTGAGAAGTTTGGCCGGATCACCAGTTTCAAGGTACTACATAATGAAATTGATTTGTTACTTTTCTCATTATTGCACCATAGTAGACAACAGACATCTTATTTTATGGTTTTTAGCAGGGTATCGACATATAGTAAGTAATACGAGCAAGGTGTCTGAGGGTCTTAGGTTCGATTCCCTCGTCCGTCCTTCCTGACTGAGGTATAGAGGCAAATGCTGGAAGGTTCCCTTCTGACCGGTCGTTTGAGGTACGACTGTCTCCTTCCCACTGTCCATGCTAAACTATTATTCATCAACATAGCAGAAGAGTGCGACTTCAAACACTAAAGAATAATGATAATCATCTGTCCCTGGATGCAACACATTAAGTTCCAACAGGGTGTGTGTAGGTTGTCTTAGGAATGTTGTGTAACTGCATCCAACTCTTTCTACTCCTTGTCCACTTCATCCAACCATTCATAAACCGCTGTGCAAATTACACATTGATTATGCAATTAATTTGGTAAGGAAGGAATGCCTACATAAATCCATGTCTTGAGAAAATGGCTTTATATCAACGTATATGATACCACTTCAACATTGTGTTAAAAAATTGTGGGTACCTATTGTGACTGATAACTGATAAAATTTACATGAAATACCTAGGAGTTACCAGTAACGGAGATGCTGTTCAACTTCCCAAACACTCCCGTGTCGTAGGGCTTTCCTCCGGACTGGCCATCGCACCATTGCCTGCCTTGATAATATACAACTATATTGTATTATAGTGTGCAACATACCTAGCTTGTCTTCAAAGAAAGACAATTCAGAGTGGTACTGCATTAAATTCGTTAATTAGCTTACAATCATTTTCAGATTAATTTATTGAAGTCACTAGTCTGTCATTATTTTTATCAGATGATGTAGAGGAATTATTGACAAGTCCAAGTCACATTCCATAAGTTTACGAACTAAGCGGCTTCTGTTCTGTATAGATTTTATTATTCTTTTAATGGGCACGCCTTAAAAAAAAATCTAATTACGTGTCTGATGGTCATACACGAAAGCATTGAAGTTTCATTGTACTGAACTATTGTGTCTTTTAGGTCATGATGAACAACTACGATGGGAAGTCTCTTGGATTCGGTTTCGTCTCATTTGAAGATCCTGAGTCTGCCGAGAAGGCTGTGAACGAGTTGAATGGCAAAGAGCTGGAGGAAGGCAAGCCACTGTATGTGGGGCGAGCGCAGAAGAAGGTGGAGCGCCAACAAGAACAGAAGCGCAAGTACGAACAACTCAAGATCGACCACTTGAACCGCTACCAAGGAGTGAATCTATATGTGAAGAATCTGGATGACTCTGTTGATGAAGAGTGCCTTCGTAAAGAATTTGCGCCGTTTGGTACCATCACTAGTGCCAAGGTTAGTACCTAACATATATAGTGCAACCGTGATTTACCATAGAATTAGAACTTACATTTTTACGAGGAACTTTTAGGTGAAAATTCCACACAAGTACATGCATTAAAAGCAAATTTAGTTTCTCCAACGTTTTGGATTGCATCCGACATTTTGAGCTATGATGAGATAATCTCGTTCGCATGAACTTAAGTTATGATTTGAATATTCGCTCTGAGCTCTATATTAAGGTTCATGAAACATGCTACAGGAATTTCATCATCTTTTTATAATTTGGGACTCCAAGTTCTAAATGTTGCCACTGTCGAGCCTAGTGTTCTTGTACTGGGTGTTGAGGTTCAAGGGTAGTACATTATATTCCTGAAATTGTAAAGTGGCCTCAATTTTATACCGTGTAAATGAATAGTACCAAATTAGGGTGGACTGGCAAGAATCTGTAAGCCATGTGGTCACTGCGAAGATAGACCATCTATCTTGTGTAAGACACAGTTGAATGCTAACTAAGTAGGTAGGTAGGCTTTATCGTAGGTAGGTAGGCTTTATCGTTTTCAAGTGTTAACTATAACAATTACCTTCATTTGATTATCATCAATTTAATTGAACACAGTTGAATGCTAACTAAGTAGGTAGGTAGGCTTTATCGTTTTCAAGTGTTAACGATAACAATTACCTTCATTTGATTTTATCATCAACTTTGATACATTGCCACCACTCACTCGGGTAACACGAGTACTAGGTGTAAGGTGTCGGGTGTAAAATACTGCCACTAGGATAAGATAGGAGAATGGATATTCCGTACAAGGAATGTGTTTCAATCAAAATTAAAATATAACCCAAATTAACTCACTTTTCTTGGTTAGCTACTCCACTATTGCTGAAGTGAATAGTAGTTTTATGATGTTGTTCCTTCCTCCTTCAGGTTATGTCAGAAGGCGGACGCAGCAAGGGCTTCGGTTTCATCTGCTTCTCTACTCCGGAAGAAGCCACCAAGGCTGTGACGGACATGAACGGGCGTATCGTTGGCTCGAAGCCGCTCTATGTTGCTCTGGCTCAGCGAAAGGAAGATCGTAAGGTGAGTCAAGTGTTGGTTTAGTCAGTTCAACTTCATGTGGTCATCACTCATCATTTAGGTGCCTGTACGTGTACAATAACCTTTTTTGTACCTGTTTGTGTACAATACTTTCAATCCAAATGGAGGTGTTCTGAATATCAAAAGTGAATTTTAAAGTATGTACTATCTCTACTGTTGGCTTCCAATAAGAAACTTCCACACAAGTGTTATGGGCTAGGCCAGCATCAAAAGCAAATCGAGTTTTTCCAACTTATTTGAATTGCATCTAGCATTATGAATGAGCTATGATGAGATAATCTCGTTCGCATGAACTACCTAATGTTATGATTTAAATAATCGCTCTGAGCTCTTAAAGAAGGTTCGTGAAACATGCTAAGGTGTTTCAACATATTTTTATAATTTAGGACTCCCAAGTTCTAAATGTAACCATTCTTGTCAAGGGTATAATGCATTGAATAAGGTATTGTGCATTACTTGAAATTTTTCACATACAATCATTAATCCTATTAAAAAATTTCGGGTCGCCATCATATTTGACATTTATTAATGTATGTATTAATGTAGTAATTGTTAATATATGTCATGTTTTCCTTCAGGCTCACTTGGCATCTCAACATGTGCAGCGTATGGCCAACATGCGAATGCAACAGATGGGCCGCATCTTCGCCCCCGGCACACAGGGCGGCTTCTTCATCCCTACCATTCCTCAACCCCAGCGCTTCTACAACCCTGCTCAGATGGCGCCCATTCGTGCCACTCCTCGGTGGCCCTCGGCAACGCAACAGGTTCGTATGAGGATGTGTAGAGTTCGAAGGGTTATATACATACAGAAATCTCAATTTCATCAGATTTAAAAGGAATTTTATGTCTAGAAAATATTGATTCCTTATTATTGAACTAGACGGCTTTCTAAATTACTTGATAAGTTGGTATATATTTTGAGAAAAAGGTGGAGAGTGTACCTATTGGATAATTTTGTAATGTAGTACATTCATGTATTGGAGGGATGTCATAAATCGGAGAAGGTTTAAAAGGAATCTTGTAGTTGACTGTTGTTACACGCTGTTCAATCTATGCCAGAAATAGGCTACATCGGTGTTTTACGGGATGACTTCGGGTTTTCTCTACGTCTGCCGTTGTGGCCTATTTTCAGGATAGATTGATCAACATTTAGTCGTCTAAAGATAGTCCAATGTCACTCTTTTTCTGTCGATAAAAAATTAATAAAAACTTTTCCTGTATGAGTAGTATGTTAGGTACGTACTGCTTTTTGTTTCAAAATTAGACTGAATAGTACATTTTGTGCTATGAGCTGTGATGAGAAAATCTCGTTCGGATGAACTCGTATTATGATATAAATTATCGCTCTGAGCTCACTAAGATTCACTTATCATAAGTCATAACTTCAATGCCGACATGCTTCGATATTTCTCAATCACCTTTAAAATAACAATCTATTTTATTCACACTTCCAGATATGCTCAGTCTTAATTTTATAATTTACAATAATACTATTACTTTGAACACCTGAGATACCTAGTAGGTAATGTTTTTCTCAATGATACACTAGGTGTTGTTGTACAACCATATTTTATGGAACAGTGTCTATTTAGTTGCTGAGTGTTTTTTTTTGTCTCCACAGGGTGGCAGCTCGGTGTACCCGAACCTTTACAGTGGTCCATTCTACAAGAATACACGTGCACCAGTTGCGCCCGGCGGCGGCCGCTTGAGCCGCCCGCTGCCGCAGCCCGGCGGCGCGGTTGTCAATGCCGGCGGCCAGGGAGGCGGTAACGACCAGGGTGGCATGCAGGGTCGCCAGATGCCTCCGTCTGCATCTTCTCAACCCTTCACCTTCACCTCCAACATGAGAAACCCGCCACAAGAGCATGTCCCACCTCAGCAACAACAACAGCAACAACAGCAACAGCAACAAGCTAATCAGCAAGTACAGGTCAGTACCAGAAAGAACAAGGTTCGTTGGGTTGTTTTGTTTCACTATCATGTTCATCACAAAATGAAACTGGTACCTACTTCCTACTCTGTAATTTTTTATTTTATCAAGTTGACTTCAAGTCCCAAAGCACGTATATCTATGGAGTTTATGATAGTTAATTCAATAATTGTCTGTGTTTGGAAACCTTTCACATCTCAAAGATTATGTTTTCTCATTTGCATAATGAAAGAGTAACCAAAAATAAATAACGTCTATCCTAATCGTGAACTGAAATGATGTTTGATGTCTAAAATGAGACATCGGGCAATGGTTTCATCTTTCCTTTGCATTAATCGGCAGACGCCATCCTTGCATCCTTCCATGTTTGAATCCAAGCTGTTGCACAGCATCAGTTGTTATGATGAACTGGGCAACAACGATGACTGAGCAAAGCATTGCTTACCAGATTGCGTCATTCTCTTGTTCTGGTTTGTGAGCGTAATTTACTTGCTTTTAATCCGAACTTTTCTCCATACTCTTCCTTGACAATGTGAACAATGATAAGTTATCTCATTCGTATGAGTCCCAATGATGGAAATGAAAATTATTGCTCTGAGCTCTAAGAGATTCGCAGGCTTCATAATATCACCATGTTGTATCTTGTAATTTTTGTTGCACATCTTTTTTAGTATTTCATCGTATCATGTAGCATTTTTCTATAGGGTGATTTCAGCTGATGTTACGATCTCAGCATAGGACAGATCCCCTGTTTATAAATAAATAGTTGGAAATATTTCTCGTCAAATAAACTTTTTGAACCGGTTTATGCATAAGGATCAGTATTGCCTACATGGTTTTAGTACCTACATAGAAAAATCTTTTCCAATATGTACTGTTCTTCTAGGTGATTTTCCTTGATTTTGAAAGAACTTGAAGACAGTGCAACAGAATTGTGTTCATTGAAATAATCTTCGAGGTTGACTTGCTTTTTCGGCGATATCTTATACAATAATGACACAATTATTCTTAAACTTGGTACATATTGTGTTGTTATCAATCAATACTTAATAAACTACATAAGTTATTTAATTGAAACAGATAATTATAAGAATATAATGTGGTAGTCTTCTTTATTCTAAAACAGCCAGCAACTAACAATGTAACCACTCTAGTCACACTAGAGACTATGTTCACTTCCTGTTGGCACTGCCTTCTAGATCATCAGTTCTAGCCAACATCACATCCCCCTTTTTGGGTACTAACAAACATGAATACAACTTATGAAATTTCAAACTAATAGTACAAATGTTAAAATTAGACAATGCTAATAATCATTGAATCTTTGTGGTCTTTGAATGACTCTGCCCCGCCTAGAACGATATGCTCCGGGTGGTGTTGCTGGTTCATCCTGTGGTTCATCCTGTGGCTCGTCCGCTGCTGCCGGACCGGGCACATCTGGTTTCGGTGATGGCATGAGGTGGACTCGATTTCTTCTGAGTGTCCCCTCTGATGTCTCTACATGATATGACCGCGGAGTGGTACCGGCTGCTATCACCTGGCCATATTTCTTCTGATCTGTAACATATACATGTGAACCTAATTCTAACGGTGGTAACTCTCTGGCACGATGTCTTCGGTCGTAATCGTGCTTCTGCTTCGCTTTCCTAGCCTCTTCCCTCCTTCTCCACGCTTGGGTGTTGATTTGATTAGGTAGTAGGTTGTCCGAAGCAGTTACTAGCGTTGTTCTTGGCTGTCGGCTCATTAGCATCTGCGCCGGACTACGCCCTGATGCTAGTGGTGTTGATCGGTATGCTAGCATTCCGAGATATACATCTTCTGACTTCTGCAGGATACCTTTCATGGTTTTCACTGTCCGTTCCGCAAGTCCGTTCGCCTTTGGATATCTTGGGCTGCTGGTCACATGCTTGAATCCGTAGGTTGTTGCGAATCTTCGAAACTCGTCTGAGCTGAACTGCGGTCCGTTGTCTGAAACAACTTCTTCCGGAATTCCATACCTCGCAAATACCGACTTGATGCGATTGATGACATACTTGCTGGTGGTTTTATCCAACAATAATACTTCAGGGAACTTTGAGTAATAATCTACAATTATCAAATACTTGTGTTCCTTGAGTTGAAACAAATCCATGGCTACTCTCTGCCATGCTCGCTCTGGCAAAGGTGTTGTCAATAACGGTTCTTGTGGATTTTCCCGGTGTTCCAAACAATGTTGACATTTGTTAACTACATCTATAATATGCTGGCTCATTCCTGGCCACCACGTCCTGGTCCCAGAAGTGTCTTCGTCGTTGGACTAAGCTTATGCTTGGAAAACCTGGATTTGTATTCCTCTTCCGAGAGTACAGTTACATCGGCACCTGTGTCAATTTTGAATTGTGTTCGCTTACCATTTACTAGTAGTGTCACGAACCATGGGTCGTCGGTGGTGTCCCCGTCTATCGTACCTAGATATACTTCGGGTTGCTGGCCTCCGGTTCGCACTTCGTGTACCGTTGACTGCTTCTTCTTACTGCGGCAGTGTTTCTCGAAGTGGCCCATGATGTTACAGCTTCTGCACTTCACCTCCCTCGCTGGACAATCTCGTATCGGGTGAGATGGTGTGCGTCCACATCTGGTACAGCGGTCTGCAGATTTATTCTGACCACTGTAGCTGCTCGACGGCTTGAAATGTTCCTGTTGCTGGTGAGAACGGGCACCTGAATGCTGAAACTTAGGTTTATTTGATTTAACCATATCAACATTCGCATCATTGCTTTCTAACCCCCTCAGGATCTTCTGCTGACCTCGAATGTCTTCATGTACTCGGACCTTATCGATGGCCTTCTTCAAAGTTAGCTCTGCATCCATTTGCAAAGTTTCGGATAACTTGGTGTCTCTAAGACCTACCACTAACCTATCTCTGATAAGTTCTTCCTGTAGTGCTCCATACGCACAATGTTTTACTAATGTATACAATGATGTTATAAACTCAGCCGCTGATTCCCCCTCTTCTTGCTTCCTCTGATGGAATTTGGCTCTTTCAAATATCACATTTCTCCTTTTGACAAAGTGAGAATTAAACTTTTCTACAACCAATTCATAATCATCTTCTTCTAGGGCAGTGAGCTCCATAGAAAGTAAGATATCCTCCGCTTCATCTCCCATACAGTAAATGAGATGATGGACCTGTCTTGACTTACTTGCTTTGTCCAGACAACTTGAAATACGGAAACGCTCGTATCTCCGAATCCACCTGGTCCATGTTTGTGGATCGGTGAAGTCGAATTTTGGAGGTGGTTGTAATTGAGTAGTAGAATCGGCTTGAGGTAATGGCTGTTGTTGAACATGAACATTGGCCTCATCTCCGAGCACCATTTTTCTTGCTTTTCTTACACCGAAAATAACGTAATACTGCGTAAATTTACTGGTTTTCTTACTCACGCGCCGCCACCATGTGTTGTTATCAATCAATACTTAATAAACTACATAAGTTATTTAATTGAAACAGATAATTATAAGAATATAATGTGGTAGTCTTCTTTATTCTAAAACAGCCAGCAACTAACAATGTAACCACTCTAGTCACACTAGAGACTATGTTCACTTCCTGTTGGCACTGCCTTCTAGATCATCAGTTCTAGCCAACATCACACATATAAGTCACACAATTGAACTATGTGCACTAGAAACTAACACCTCTACGATAACCCTTTAATACTTTGAGTCCGCGAATATAATGACCCCCCCCCTCGTAGGTACTATAACCTTTGCTCGTGTTGTAATATATTTGATAAAATTTATTTGTTGGATGAAGTGGATCAATAACCTCAGGAGTGTGTTGTTTGAACAGCATCCTTTTATTATGCTTGATACCAATATAGCAAAAGGAATAAACAAGCTACTGCATTGTTTTTGTTCTGGGAAAATTGTAATTTTCAGTCACTTACATAAAGATCTTGACAAAATAGTCCTGTGAGATTTTGAATCATTCTAATGCCTTGTGTTTGTGATTTCAGGCGGTTATCGTTCAAGGCCAGGCTCCTCTGACTGCATCGATGTTGGCCGCGGCGCCGCATCAAGAACAGAAGCAGATCCTCGGTGAACGTCTCTTCCTGCTGATCGAGCGCATGTACTCGTCTCTGGCTGGCAAGATCACTGGCATGTTGCTTGAAATCGACAACTCCGAGTTGCTCTACATGCTGGAACATACCGCCTCTCTGAAATCCAAGGTGGAGGAAGCTGTTGCGGTATTACTGGCTCATCAGGCCAAGCAGGGCGGATCACAAATTAAGACTGAATTTAAGTCTGAATGATCAAGTTCCCCGCCAAACTCTCGCGACCCCGGCGTCAATGACGTGGCTTTGCATGCAGAAAGGTCGGCGTTGAATCGACAACTCTCGATAACGACCGATGTAGGTTAGTCGTCGACTAGAATCCTCTCCTCCATTCTACGGCAATCCACGTCTTTGGATTCGTGGCTGAAGATAAAATACGATGATACTCGCATCCGTTTACTAAAAAAACACGTTTATAAAATAAGTAGGATGACTACATATTTTTTTAAGATATCCACTCCGTTGTTCCCCGGTTTTAAAATAAGCCTCGATTTTTTACCAGCAACATGCATTCAAACGAAATAAATTATATTATGAAAGTAAAGAACTAAACAAAAAAACAAAAAAATTGGACTATTCTTTTAAAATGGCCTTATATATTACAGAAAGAAATTCGTTACTTAGCTTTTCTTAGGCCGGGAACACACAGCCAATGGAATACCGTTGTTGCCGTGCATCGGTTGATGCTTTTATAATCCAACTCTACAACCAGATTTTTTCTCATATATCTCTTTATTCTGTGCAAGAGAAGAGTACATGGTCATTGATTGGCTTATTTGATAAAATTTTAATTTTAGTGTGAAATATGCACCAATTTCCGTCTGTTTTTTTTATAAAATGTTACATTATTATTGCATAAGTCCTGAGGATGCCATTTGATTATCACTTGTCTAAGTATTTACGTAGTAATTATATACAATGATCTCAGCTCTTGAAAATACCGAGTTGATTGAATGAATATTCAGAAAGAAGGGACTCCTTATATACTGAATCGATTTCCATATGGCAAAGCTGTTTGTAGGTAGTATCCTGCCAGTTGGCCTAAAAGTATTGCAGGTGACCGGCTTTTAATCCTGAATCATTCTTGTGGTCATGTGACATAGGCTGAAGCTCAATAGGGATATCCCTCAAAATTGTAAGGTAGTATTACATGATAGGAAATAATTGCAAGAACTTGTTATGTGATTGTTATGATGCTCCACAATTTTCAGAATTGGGATATTTCACCATATTCAGGTTCTTCTCAATTAAACGTTAACTTATATTCAATCAACGCATATAACAAATGGCACCCTTAATAAGTAGATTACTTTGTCTTTAGGGTCATGGTGGTTAGCTTCTCGTCTTACATATTACTTACTATTACGAACTGAATGCATATTGTCAATTTTTTTAATGTGTAGCATTTGTAGTGTTCAGTTCAATAAATAAAACTTTCATTATAAATTGTGTTTTTCTTTTCACTAATGTGATGTTATAAGCACCTATATTTCTATATTGTTTTAGTTCTGTGGCCAGAAAATAGGGTCTGAAACCAGATGACTGAGAATTCCCTGCCCATTAAATGGACTCATTAATTCATTGCAGTTCTGTGCAAAAATCGCCCATATGTGACTGTCGAGGACAGATGGATGCATTCATCAACTTACTTGATAGACTTGGAAAGGAAAAATTGCAAATTGATGTTGCAAATTACAATATAATTATTTAGTTGTTTCATAAGCCTAAACGCTGACAGAATTTTATAATGTACAAGAAGAAAACAGTTTAGCAGGGGACTTCTTGATAGCCTAGGTGATTCAATTGGTGGTGTTCGAACAGATGGAACAAAGTTACAAAATGTCTTCATTGGTACAAGCTGTTTTTAGGCTAACGTATATTTAAAAACTGATCTTTATTAAGGAAATCATAAATCGTACCTACCTAGATTTAACATCATTCTCTTTCGTAAAAAGTACCGATAAATAAAAGTAAGTACTGATAAAACAATGAAATGTGCAAAAGAGGAAATACATAAGTTGAAACTTGTGTGCTTCGGATAAAAAGCCCATCGATTTCCTTCTAAGATTTACAACTTGCACCATAAATCTAAAACTGTGAAGGGGCAGGAATTATGAAAGAGGAAAAATGAATTTCCTCGTTCCAGGACTACGGTCGGGGACAGGCAAAGATGAACCCGCTCTAGCATGGGCCGGCCTTTACCTGGCAATGTAAAGTGGGTCAAGGTAAAGTGGGTTCATCTTTGCCTGACCCCGACCATAATACAATACAATACTATTGAAACAAAATTTTTGGTGCAATATTCAATAACTAGAGTCAAAAATAAAATAACTAATAACTAAAGCTATGTGTTGGAATACTGTAGGTATTTCTTAATATTTTCTCTAGGCAGGATGTGCACTCAATGTTAGCCTCTAAACTCGTAGTAAAATTCAAGAAAGTTGCACACACTGTCTGTTATTTCAGACTTGCACATCAATAATTTGTAGGTTACTTGAAGCGGAAAGAATGAAACAGTTTCACTCTGTTATTCTCGCCGACATTTGTGTGGATTTCAAGTGTTTGGTGTCGGTGCAAATAGGACCGACCTTATTTAAATTATTAAATTTTACCTAATCATATTTAATGTTTTGAGAACACACCAGAAGTTGAAATAAACTCCAGTGACAGGCATTATATCACTACTCCCAGGGAATAAGCGGGTAAGTCAATTTTTGGTCAAAATGAGTTAAGTCACTTTTCCTATAAAGTGAACTCATATTTTTCATTTAGAGTAAAATCAGGTACATCAGACAATTTATTCCTATTGAAAATTGGTTTTGCGCGTAACCAGACATTTGAAAATGATCAGATGTCTACGGGGAACAAGCAGACAAGACATACCTACCGTGCAGAATGAGTTAAGTCAAAATATTTTGTATCAGCTCTCCTGAACAATTCACTTTTGTGACTTGCCCGCCTTTTCCCCGGGAGTAGTGATATATAGTTTATTGAGATTTAATTGTTCTCAAGTGCTCAATTTTTTTAAATTTTACTCTTGTGCTTGTAATTTTACGCTACGCTTGTTACCTTACTTAGGCTGCGCAATTAATGTATTTTTGAAAGAAAATACATTGCATATTATCCTAAATATCTTGACCTATTCTCTTTGGAGGTTTCAAACTATTTCTGTACCTTGATTCGAAGGTGTCGAGCTGATCTCCTATGAGCTACTGCAGAGGGCATTGGCAATAGCAATAATGACTGTGGATTACTGAAGCCCAAAAAGTGTACACAAAATTTTTAATAAATCGGTGGCACGTATTTGTGGCTGGGCCGACAAATGCCAGGGACCTACTTACTTTTATGTACTTACTTTTATGTGTTTTATTCAAAGATAGCTGTAACAATTGCTCGAAATACGTAATGTGACAATAATCTGCGTCAGAAACTCGTGAAAACCGTGTTCAATGCGGGGCGGTTCTGAACCCTCAGACAGTGCGCACAACCCCCGTAATTTACATATTATCAAATGATTGAGCGAGCGTCTCCTTTTGGCTCTTTTGGCACGGACCTCTGTTTTTTTTCTATTTTTTCTGCTATTAACCGATACAAAGGTCGCACCGTTTCACCGATCGATCTGAAATTTTGCACACATGTAAAACCAACCTTCTCTGATTGCAGACCATAATTTTTTTGAAATCCATTCATTGGTTAAAATTTAAATAAATATCTCCTGATAGGCTGAAAATGAAAACGGTCTTCGATAATTGTGATCTAACTCATATTTTGCATGATCATTTAGACCAACATTGTCTCTTATTTTACAAAATTTCATCCAGATGTACGTATATGTTTTCTGTGCTTTGTGCACGCATTTCCGGTTCGAGAATTTGCACATACCCGTGCTTGCTCATCAACGATTTACACTGAGCGTTTTCCTAGTATGATTTATGTAGTTAGAAGTGAACCCTGTAAAGCTGGATCCACATAGACCGTTTTTGCGTTTTGCGTTTTCCGTTTTTTTTCTTACAGCCAATCACCAGTCCAGAAACCGCTCACGGCAGACTTGTGATTGGTTAATAGAAAAAAAACGGAAAACGCAAAAACGGTCTATGTGGACCCAGCTTAAGGGTGTGCAAAAGCCTGCATTTCAATGATCATTGATCAGTGAGCGATGGGGGGGGGGGGGGGGGGGGGTACCAGAAGATAGTTTTGTCAGGGGCCCTTCACTCTCTGGTTTGCCTTTGTAACAATTTCTCAAACACATAATTTTATTATATGATTTAATTTTGAAATTTCATAAGATAATGATGATAATAATAAGTTTTATTGCTCTACAAATTGTATGTACAGGTGGCAGAGATACTATCAACTAAAGAGAAGACAATTGAAATTACCTAATTATTAATAAATATAAACTATGATACATGGAGGAACAATCATCTCCGCGAGTGTTTCCGGTAACGTTAAAATACTTAGTTCGTTCCACTCTTGAAACCAATATCGGCGTGTGAGTTTCGTGCCGCATCTAATTTGACGTTTCTTCTTCTTATCTTAAACGAGTGATATTTTCTTCCTACATAATCGGGTGTCATAATTCTACGAGACAAATCCTTCCATGCTTCCACTCCAGTGTAGGCTCTGTAAATGTTGCAGAGCCTAGCCTTTCTTAACTCCTATCTTGAAGCGATTCCCAACCCAATTCTTTATCATGTCTGAAACACTCTCTGCAACTTGCCTCATGGTCAAAGTCAATTCATTTCTTCCCTTTCTACCCTTCTTTGTCTTCACTACTTCCCACTTCCTTCTTCTCATCTTTCCTGTCACTCTTCTCGCAGCCTTTCTCTGAACACTTTCCACAGCCTTTACTTGTCCTATTGTCGAGTGAATGGGAGTTCACAGATATTGACAATTAATTTGATTCACTTCATTATGAATATTATTCAAGTACTGAAGTACACTCTCTCTTAGAATAAGAAAATGTAAAAGAAGTTAACTCGTCATCTAACTCTTGTAGATGAACTCTGATTTCATTGATTAATACGTAATAACAATGATTGATTCTCAAGTAACCCGACCAACAGCCAATCCGTTTCTTTCGAATACCGTTTTTACTTGTGCCAAGTGTACGTATGCCAAAGTAGGTGAAAAAATTAGATATGAAGATATACCGATTTTTGAAGTTTTTCACTTGTACCACAGCTTGTGCACTCATCTTGTATAGTGGCGCCTCGCTCCAGCCAGTAGGTAGCTACCTAGTTGATAAAGGTGGCAAATGGCAATTGTCGGTACAGAGATTACACCCGAAAACTACTAGGTAGTAATTGGATAAACTCAAGTACTACCCTTGATGAATATCACAGCATTGTACAGCTTGCTATTTTAGTACTATTTCAATAAATTACTTTTAAAATTATATTTGTGCAGTTTTAGTTAAGAAACCATATGCCATCTGGACTTAGATTTTATTAAGGGTTGCTCCCTCAAAAAACCCAACCATTTACAATGAGCTGTCTGTAAAGGTTCTGTGGCTTACACCACAGAAATTTAGTAACAAGTCAGTTCGATAATATTTCTGGTGAATTTCTTTATTGAATATAAAATATAGTTTCATGACACTTTCCAAAATCTTTAAACATTTCAATATATAACAGTCGATTTCACAGTTTCATCTTTTCTCTAAAAAAAAATATTAAACGTTAAACAGTAATTGAATATTGATAAAACTAGAATATATTTGGTTTTCTATCTTGCTGAAATCAAGGCCCTAGCAACACTTCAATCTATCATAATTATTTATAACAAACTAAGTCATACTAAATAATACCTAATATCACTACTAATAACTAATAAGTAAATCATCTCTGAATGTCATAAATAACATTTTACTTAATATAAATAATAGTGTAAACAAAATTAATAACTTATTCAATGCATAATGGATATTTACATTGCCATTATAAGTTATATTACCTACTGGCAAGAGATTCATTAGCCTATAAAGTTTGAATAATTTGAGTAGAGCAATTTAAATATTATTTGATTATATAAATAAGACTTAAACTCCATCAAGAGCTGTACAAACAATACTTTAAAATTCTCATTTCAAAATATATGTGATATTATAATTTTATAAATAACAGGAATCATAGTTCAAAAATATCGAAATTATTTTAATTGAGTAGTTGGATCCATTTTATAAAGCATATTCCTAGATTTCATAAATAGAAATCGTCCAATTCTCTAAATATCGTCCATGGCAATCCTAAGGTGGGGTATACAAAGTGTGGTCGATTAACCTGCCATATGTAAAGGTTTGAGATTAGCAATTGAGCTCATTCTCCTCCTTGGTCCAGCGAATCTCTGCTCGATGTCTTCAAGACTCCGTCCTTGTGTCTCTGGCACGCAGAAGAAGACGAAGAAGAGGCCGACAAGGCAGAACAGAGCGAAGATCCAGAACGTTCCATGTTGGCCGACAGCTTCGATAAGATCAGCGAAGGTCTTGGTCACAATGAATGTGCACGCCCAGTTAAATGCTGTTGTCAGAGATGCAGCTGGACCACGGATCTTGGCTGGAATAGACATCGAATATTCAAATATCTCAGTTTTGTAGAAACTACCGAATTTAATGTTGAAATGTATTACGGTATGAGTCCAAGTCGCAAAGATGTCGATTACAGTGCATTTTTAAGAACTGCAGAATTGATTCGGAATGAAAATCGACGCACCGATCAAGTCACAATGAATGTTCGTTTATCATAACAGTGCAATTCAAGATAATAAAAGGAGTACAAAAGATTATTCGAAGATTTGTTAAATTCTGTTAATTTTCAGTTAAAATTGCATGTCTTGGATTCGATCGAGTTCTGGTGAAGCCAGACTTTATCCCATTACCTTTCCTCAAACCTGACTCCACGGAAATCTGTCATAGTTGTATAGGTACACCCACGGTCACATAAATTGCTATTTGCTTGCAACATTCTAAGTTCTTTTTCAAAACTTGATTATCCAGACCACAACACAGAGGCAAACGCAGATGTGGAGCACGTGGGATTGAAGGGATTCGTTATAAGAACCAACCAACCTCCTCTCACCTAATTAATATTTTTCTATTCATCAAATATTGAAGGTAATTCGAGATATAACTTGGTCGTTTACCGTCATTTTTTCTAACCGCGGGTGTACCTTACCTTTACAAATATAAAATATTATTACTTTTTAGCCGACTACAAATTCAAGTTAAACAATTACACTTTATATCAGTTAAAACGTATAGGTAATCGTGTAGTACATACCTGGCAAAATTTCGCCCATCATCAACCATGGAATAGGACCGTAACCAAGTGAAAATCCAATGACGAACACCACGAAACTGACGAGCGGCAACCAGCCGAACTGTGTAACATCATGGTCGTAGTTCTTCAGATAGAAGAATGTGCCCAGTATTGTCAGTGAGATGGTCATTGCTACTCCAGAGATGTAGAGAAGAACTTTGCGGCCAAGTCTGTCAATCAGCATTGTGGCAACGAAAGTAGCGCCAAAGTTGACGACGCCGACGATGATGGTAGCGAGATTGCCGTCGATCGTACTGCCAGCATCCTGAATATGGAACATGAATTACTGATGGGACGTTCGTTGGTATAGAAAAAAATATATATTGCACTCTCTAAATACTTATTCAGTTAATCTGAGTTCATAAAACAATTCGGTTCGTCTTCAGGACAAAATCAGGACAAAATGAAAAACGGTGGTTTGAATTTGCAGTATTGACTTGCGTTAGAGAATTGTGCAATCCTTAGTGTAAAGTTCTTTTCTGAGAAAAGAACACATCGGCCTACTCGCTTAGACTTATTCCAAAATTCTTGCCTTCCATAAGAACAACATATTGAATAATTATAAATGCTGAATTTATAAGTGCTGAACGAATCAAATGAAATGTGCAAGTCAACTTGTTTGCTATTAGCATCTTATAGTCTGATCTAACGTTCATTTATCTAAATTAATTTGTCTAGTTCATTCCCCAAGGGACTCAGATAAAATATTCCCTGGAGCAATTATTTACTATAATTTGAATCTACATATCAAAAATTCTAAGAGTATGTAACTATTATGTATTACTAAATCGCTTCTTTCTCACCTTGAAAATGGATACAGTATAAAAGACGACAGCATTGATTCCACTCATTTGCTGGAAGAACATCAAACCGATGGAAATAGCCATCGGTTTCAGATTGCTCTTGTTGAAGAGATCAAATGATGAACCAGTTGAATACTTCTTGGCATCGAGATGTGTTTTCTCGATGGCGTTGAATTCGTTGGTTATGTCTGCGTCTTTTCCTCTCAGCCACTGCAAAGCTTTGCGAGCTTGATCGTTCCTGTCTGAAAACACAATAATGTTCTATTACGAGACTCTCTTTTCAATCATAAAGGAAAAATGGCAATTAGCTATACTTTTACAATAGTTTACATAATTATAATTTACAAACATTTGTCTACGAATTTTTAGCAAAAGAAAAATAGGATATCTATCGCGTGCGTTTTCTTTATTCGATTCCGTAACGTTTTCTTAACTTTATTATGTTCTTAGTTCTAATGGTGTTATAATATTCCGATGCTTACTCTTTGAGATGTACCATCTTGGTGTCTCCGGAATGAGGAACATGAGGATCAGGAATGGTACAGGCAAGCAGCCTCCCAAGAAAGCCAATGCCGACCAATCGATGTAACTTCCAGCAACGAAACAAAGCAGGATTCCTGAAAAAAAGATAAGTTGAATTATAGGACAATAATCAAAGAATCGCGAAACCGCCAAATGAAAACCACTTGTTTCCTCAATAGAAAAATACATGATTTACGGACCGCGGTCTTATGATTTGATAACATTATCCTGTGGTGTGTTTAGACCTTATTTCCAAATACTTTTATTTCAAAAAAAGTATTTATATTTTCCGTAAAAATAATATTCATTCATAAAGTGAAAGCAAAGATATTTTCTTGGTGCCTTGGGAAAAATGAAAGAAGTAACCGAATATTGTATTTGCAGTCTGGACAAAGAACTGTTATTAGATTGCTTCGCTTCTCTCACCTATGTTTCCTAGAGTCGTCGGAAGGAGTCCCAGCATCCCCCGGACTTCTGGCTGAATGGTTTCCCCAAGATATACGGGAAGGCACAAGGAAGCAACTCCCACGCAGAATCCGGCAATGGAGCGTCCAGCGTAAATCATCGGTATATTCACAGCCAATGCAATTAGCAGCCAAGCTGAAATCACAAGCCAATTATTAACGCTATTCCCAGGAAATCTATTATATTGATTTCATTCTTGAATGGGTTGTATAAGTTTGCTTTCCTACGCCGAAACTGCAATCATTTCCAACTCTTCTCAAGAAAGTAAAATCATTCCGTAAGGGAAGCTATCGGTCTCAATAGTTAGGATGTGTGTTGTACACTACTATACTATAGCCACAAACTCGACAAGAAAATAGTTTATTTTTTCATTATTAACTAAACTTCAGATGGACATTGAGGAGGTGGGGAAGGATAACATATGAAAACTTTTATTTTACACTTTCTGCTTGGAAAATATCTCATAAAGAGCAATGGCGCTTTGTGTATTGCTATAACGCATAAGAATCGATGACACTGGATTCCTTCGTATATTGTGCGAAGTTATCAGTTTTATGCTGCATAGCAACTAGAGCCCATAATCTGAGCATACGATGAAATTACGAGTTTTAACTAGTTATACAGGATCAGCGATCATTGACAGGATTCTAAAGACATAAAAACTAAAATGAATAATTTAATTATTTAACATAATAATCCACTAAATGTGTCTATAGACGTCTTCTGAGTGGACGTCTTGTCGTCTTCGTAGATGGAAGCGAAAGACGTGCATGTGCCTCAGGCAGTGTCGGGAATCAAAACTAGAACCTTCTTTGTCTGGAAGAGTGCTCGTAATGTTTTCTAATTTTCGATCTTATGTACACTTGGCACATTTAAAATTGATCGGTGAGCAAATTTGAATGACTGCTGGTCAAGTCCCATAACCAATCAAAGCTTGTTATTATCATTGAAATGTGAGGTCACCTACTAGAGTGAGACAAGGAGATCGCTTGGACTCACTTCTGATTTTGCGATCTAACATTTTTCAGCCAATCAGATTTATTGAACGATCAATTTTAAATGTGCCAAGTGTACCTACTTGATAATCGAGTTTAAACGCTATGTCATGTGCAATGTGATAAAAAGGAGGATAAAATGCAAAATGTTATACAACTCCGAAAAACCGCGACCAAGTATGATGCGAGTCGATTGTTATGAATAACATTTGACATCAGGAGTACTGAGTATACTCTGCGTTGGAGTACTTTCCCACCAATGATGTTTTTCATGGCCGGTTATCCATCTAAGCAAATCATATCTAACCTTAGATAATTGTAAGCATACTCACAGACAATGAATGGGACAGCAGTAGCAAGAATCGTGGTACGACGACCAATAATTTCAATCAAAGGACCTCCACAAATACCGCCAACTAATGCCGATAGAGGCATCAGACTTCCAATCCATGATATCTGGAAAACAACCATTCACATGCAATATCAGAACGGGTTTTCTTCATCAGTAGTCCGAGGCGTAAGGATGTAAGTAGACAAGGCGTTTAAAAGCATTGTTTTTCCATGATAGGTTGGGTTGGTATCAGGGTTGGTATCCACCTTGGTTGGATAGATACCAGATTTCAATCTCAAGTACTTGAGAAATCGAGTTTAAATGATATGCCTTGGCTCTTGTTCAATGTGGTATAAAATACCTAAGCAATGAAGCTCGGAATATTGATAAATTGTACAGGAGAGGTGATTAAAGGAAATGTTAAATAAAGGATGTTTCTTGTTATTAATATTACTGTAAATCTTCAAAATATCAAACGATGATGACATTTTCTGCTAGTTGTTTTGCGACTGTGTTCAATGTCATTAACCTTCTTAGTAGACAGTCTGTGTCAACTGAAAGATCTATCATGTTCTCGATCTACGTATACATAAACCATGTTAGGAAACAAGTTCATGTATAAAACCTCCGACACACCATCGTTTCAGATTGGCTGATTTCAAGCACCTTGAGACTTGATTGGTCATTTAACAGAGGCTCGACCGTCTATTATAATCACAATTGTGCGAGATTGCAAAACATTTTGCAGCACATGTAGTTACTGTAAAGCAACTTTATTACCGGCGTAGTGGTATTAACAGAAGGTATACTGATAATTATTTTCTTAGATTATTTTTTATTACACTTATTCTAGAACACGTTACATTATGTAAAACAAGTCTGGGTATTACCAAAGATGTTGTTTTAATATCTTTGGTATTACCAGCTAAAAGTTATTGCAGATGAACTAACTTTTAGAATAAATTAATCATTCTGAAGTATCTGATTGGCATGTGCCACCAATTTTGTCCAATATTTCGATAATTCGGAAAAACATAACTTTGGTAATACCGAGCCTCATTATTTGATTAACTCGAATATAAAATTTAAACCAAATAAGGAAACTGCCCTTCCTTACTTGAATAAAGATTATCCTATTTCTTTCTATCGGTTTTTGTAGTTCTCTCTCTCTCTCTCTCTCTCTCTCTCTCTCTCTCTCTCTCTCTCTCTCTCTCTCTCTCTCTCTCTCTCTCTCTCTCTCTCTCTCTCTCTCTCTCTCTCTCTCTCTCTCTCGCTCTTCATCCCCTTCCCCGCACACCGATCTCTTCTGCTCAGTAATTTCTTTGACTGGCTTCTTCTTATCGATCTGACCCTTCTTTCATTAAATTCTCATAGTTATCGATCAATTCATTGACTCATTGATGACTTGGAAATAGACTTATTGAATTGATTTGCGAATTACGTCAGATATCGCATGGCTTTATTGGCAATTTATTATCAGCTTGTGAACGCTGTAAGTTCTCTTGAAGATATCTATGATCTGCGAATGGAGTGAAATAGATAAGTAGGTATGTACCTGTTGAGTTGTGATGACTCCGAGGTCTTGGGAGGTTTTCAGTGATTCCAATGCTGGTGAAGTGTAGCCGGATGCATAACCAACGACCATGGAGCCAAGTGAGACAGAAATAGAAGCCAAAACCTGGAACAATTAGATAGTATTGGCAATTAGCTCACTGAAACATATCGTGATTTAACGCCTGAACCCCCACGTTTCAAACTTGCCGCCAAAAATAAGAGCCAGTAGTGGTAGATGTCAGACACTCTGCTCTTAGGGGGCAAGGGGGCAAAGTTGCAATTATTCCCACTTTTAAATTTGCTTTTATTATTTGTTATAACTATGATAGGGGACGCTCACGTTCCCGAGTGTTTTAGAAACAATACTTGACATTTTCAAAGCGTTTTAAGAGGTTCTTAATAAATAAATAAAAAGTTTCAGTTATCCCGGATTTGTTAATATCATATCTCAAAACACATTTTAATAGTAAAATAATACTACACCTCAAAGAATATACAAAGAAATGTAATCTGCAACAAAAATTTAAACACTTTTGGATTTATGCAAATTCAAACATTTAGCAAAATGATTGAAAGTTGTTAAAATAATTTCGTGGTTTAGATTTGTGTAGAAATAAGTTTTAAAAAATATTCTTGTTACAATCTTCTAAATTATCTTCAAATCATATATTTATGCCACTTGCCATGCCAGGACGTCTAGAACGAAATAAAAATATATTCATTCTGGGCTCGTTTGTAGTGAAAACTGCCACCCCATTGAAGAGACGGTTGAAAGAACTAGATATTTTCAATTTGCGAAAAGTTATAATGCTCGCTGGTTTCGCACATGTGTTCGGGAATGAGAAACCTTACAAAGCAGCGAATGCGGTTTTGTAAGGTTTCTGCAATAACGAACTGGAATTGATTGCTAGGATATATTTGGTCACTTTCCCTCTTCTTTAAAGCATAATATTATTGTTTGTCTGAATGGGAGGAAACGTGGGAGAGAATCTTTGACGTCAGACATCGAACATTGACATTTCATTTCAAGTTCAAGGAGAAGCTCTCTGCGAAAATCAAACCAATTTACGTCACATCTTACTTGAGGCAATTGGTTTATTGTAATTGACAACTAGAAATCAATTATCAATCGTTAATGGTTGAGAATTGTACATTGAATTGGTGGCAATAATGTTCGCGGCTGCACATGAGGCTGCTGTGTCTGAATGGATGCAGACACTTTGAGTATTTTACTCAAAAAAGTTGTTAAAAAGTTGTCTTTGATTTGTTTTGTTTTGTTTTGTGATTGGGTTAGTTTTATTAATGTGATTATGCACATGTACGATAAAATGATGATTGGGCGATTTTATGAAGCATAAAGGGTTGATTAGGAATGATGCGCCGAGGTCAATTAATAAGGATTATTATTATTATTATTATTGTTCTTCACGCATTTTCTCCTCAACGCTCTTCGGGCATTTTCAAGTTTGCCAAAATATTTTTTTTCCAATTATGTGACAATATTAGTAGTACCTACCATATTGAAATAGTGGGGAAGTATTGACACAATTAATATGGACATTGTTTAGTTTTGTCTTGCGTCACTCTATGATTATGGGAGACAAGCGTTGATTTTATCCATTTTCTCTTGGTTCCGTGAACAGCGATAAAAATATCTATAAAACAGAAGTATTCATCTCTATGTGATTGCAATTTTAATCAAATGAAATGGCATAGTTATTTGCTAGAAATGGCATAGTTATTTGCTAGAAATGGCTGAATGAGAGCATGAGAATCAGGTCTTTGAACCTGCTCAAAGTAGTCGTATACATTAAGATGGAAAAACTAAGTTTAAACTCAGGAGACCATTTTATTAGTTATGAAGGAGATGCAAATAATTAAATAATATGTTGTTAATAATCATATTCATGTCATTATCATATAATTGTTATTAAAACATTGGCATTGGAATTGGCATACAACAGCTGCTTCAATAAAAAAAAAGCTATATAGGTTTCACCCGATAAGTCATTTTAGTACCTTTCTGAGTTTCTGTGAATACCTCAGCAATTTTAATATATGCTAGACGTGTCTAGTTTTTTTTCTGATTTTATTTCCAACCAATGAGCTGAGCAAGGTGACACGTAAAACAATTGGCAGCTACTAAAGTAAGTTTTATTAACCGTGAAGTTGACACATCTTCAATGCAAGGTGCACTACATTGCACGTATGTGTAGTTGTAACTGATAATTTGTCTCCATAAGCTCCGGTAACGTATTACACTTATCTCCTTCGTGGTCTAGATATGTTAACATGATTTAACTTTGTTTTCTAGAACAAATAGAATACAAGATAATTAAATTATTTCATTAAACAAAAAATTTCGAACTTTTTAGAAAAAAAACAAATGTTAAAATTCATCTGAAGAATACGCCTATGTCTAATGTCTAATGTCTAATGTCTTGCTTCAGATGGAAAAAATGTTGTAGAACTAAAACACAATTTGAATGATGCATTGTTTTCAAAAATGTACCGGTAAATCAAGGTAAATTTATCGATGAATTTACCGATTATTAATTTACCGGTAAAAAAATTGTAAATTTTGATTTTTTAATCCCTTCGAATGTATCAATAGAGATAACTAAAAGTAAACATTAAACAGTAGCAGTTTGGCATATTTTAATTTGATTTTTGGTTGCCCTCAATCATTCTGAATGATGATTCCTTATACGATTACATCCATTGTCGAAATCTTTGTTCAGGTTTGCTTGTTTAGCAGACACAGCATAGCGATTGTAACTTGATCAAATTGGTATGGTCTGGCAGAATAGCACAGGCATGGCATAATGCTATTCTGCCATAAGTTATTTTGATCAGCTATCATCCCTTATCATTGATTAAGTATAGAAATATTGTTATTGTCCTGACTGGAATTCTTTGTAAATGGGCCAAAATAATAAAGTAGGGTAATTTTTGTAATTGGTCTAGTCATATTTTGAATCTGCCAACGTTTTTCAAATTTTACCGCTGACCGGTAAATTTACCGGTAAATTTACCGATTTTTTTAGAACATGTAAAAGTGCCAATCCTAACTATATTTGATAAACCTCATGGTGCAATTTTGTGTTTGGGTGTGTACTATAATTGCAGTCGAACATAGATTGCCAAGCTTAGAGCTAAATTATACAAATTGTATTCTCAATAATATTCTCAATTTCAAATAGAATATTATACGTCTTTATGTCACGATTCCTCACAAAGATCGCACTCACGTATTTTGCCTCTCAGAGTATTGTCTTCTTTTCCTCATTGTATTACATTTGTTTTCGCGTTTATGGTTCAATTTATTTAGAAAATATCACTTCCAATCATGATCTGTATTGGGTCGTAAAGACGCGAACTGGATTGATATGTATCGAATTTCTTTTATATTGACTGAAGATTCAAGCTTTCTAGAGACCTGACCTACACTGGAAACAATATTTCCTAAACATGTTTTTATTAAATTACTTTATTGATGCATGTTCTTATTAAGAAAGTTTTACCTTTTGGATCCAGAGTATTATACAAAAAAATAAAACTATGAACATAAAAATATAATAACACTTATTAATTAAAATAATTAGGAAGGATGGCTACCTATACTGATGATTTAGTACAAATATAGTGGAAACAATGATGTCTAATAATATACTCAGGGATATAGACAACTACACCAATACTATTCAAATGATCAATGATGTCCAGTGTTTACCTTCAAGTGCAGCCGACTCTTAATTGGTGTCCAGAATAGCGCGTCTTGTCGTTAAATCAAGACCAAATGTAAAGAAACAAATATAATTATCAGGGAAAAAACTTAAAAGGAAACCAAAGAGAAGTCAAAGAGGCCATGAGCAAATAACACTTAAAATTATAGAATAGGAAGAAAATATGACTGTCCTTTAAAAAGTATCAAAAAACTGCGTGGCCGGCTCGAACAATCATCTTTATGCGGTCTAAAATGTTTCTACATTTCTCACATAAGAATAATGTAAACTTTCTGATCTTCAGTAATATTACCAAGAGATGTTTTCACATACCAGAAGGTCCATTTCCTTCGTATTTGTAAAGAATATCATGAGAATCGCACATCAACACATAATGTCTATGCCTTCTGGACAGTAACTTCGAAACTGTCAAGAAATACGAAAATAACTGGTATTTCAATATTCAGTTATTGTCTCGAATTTTACTTTGAATTTCTTCAAACAAGTACACGTACACGAGACATTGTTTATAACCTGATTTTAGGCGATTAGATACTTTAAAAAATATATTTTCAATATGCATACATGTAAAATTAACATTCTATTTAATTTTCTGTTGAAGTTGAAACAAAAGAGATTGTATGTCAAAATATAATTTTGGTATGTCTCGGCCAAACAAAAATTGAACGTTGACCAAATTTGAATGACTGCTGGTCATGTCCCATAACCAATCAAAGCTTGTTATTATCATTGAAATGTGAGGTCAACTTCTAGAGTGAGACAATGAGATCGCTAAGACTGACTTCTGATGGTGCGATCTTACATTTATCAGCCTATCAGATTTATTGAACGTTCAATTTTTGTTTGGCCAAGTGTACATACATTTTATCAGATTTTCTCGAACAAAAGATGCTGCCAAAGTTTTAGATATCTCGTAAGGTAGTTCGAAAGTTTGCGTTTGTTCTTTGTTGAAATGAACTTCATCATTACTGCCGGCTCCAATATCTATAATATGTTAATCCATCTCTTAAAAAGTGCATGCCATTTACCTGAGACCATGTGCACTTTGCCACTGGCTGATTTCCCGGTAGCTCAATGTCCACATGAGTATCTGCTCTCATCAAAATCTTAACCATTTTCACTGAGTTTTTGACACCTTCGCGTGTTATTTACTGCTACAATCACTCTTGACCACTGATAAGAACGAACGACTTCTCTAACCCAACTGAATCAAAGTTGCGAACTTGACAAAAGGAAACCACAGGAGTCAGCGGGCGACAACACGAAATATGATTTAATAATTTATTGAATTATGACCACAGCTTCTGGGTTAAGCAACTGACTTCTGATTGTTTTTATACTAACAAGGACCAATTGAATTAATGTTCACACTATTAAAGGTCAGTTAAAACGATCTAAGACCAACTCTATCGCAATGTTGCGTATGGCACACGTATTTTCGAAATTTTGAAATATTTTATGCTCTCCGCACGATAGTTAAGTGCTTAATAATGAGAATTACTGCCTCACAAAATTGTCTACGGAAAGCAGTAGTTTCTTAGTTGTTATTGAGGTTTCCGGTGGTTAGTCACTGACTAATCGTCTGGAACTTTTCTCGCACCTTATATACATTCTCGTAACCAATAATTACTTATTGTTGGAGTAAGTAATTGATTCACCAATCCTCCCCACCAATCCTCCTCCAAGATGTCACGAGCGTTGACAGTCCAACGAACATCAGTATTCACAGCTCACGCGTTGGGGAAGGTTGAACCATTCGTTCCATTCTTGACCATAACATAACATTACATATGTGATTTACTGATTTGTGAACTACTATATCGAGCACCATGTAATAAGTTAATGATATGAAGTAAATTGGACGGCTCTCATAAATTGAAAGGATCTACATCCATTTTATGAAATCACTTTTATATAGTTAATAGCTTTATAGTGTATACGTACTTTGACCATGGACTAATATTTTGACCTACACTTTTCCCCTTACAACGTTTGTTCTTTATAACTACTGTAGACCTACATGTTATATGGGCATAGAAAACACTGTAATTATAATTATGGTTTTTATTTATGTTATACTCTGACAATGCGGTAACGTTTTTTTAATTGCAGTGTTTATTAATAAATTAATGTATAGTTCATGTATTTACCTGAACCCTTACTAGATTTGCACTATACCAATAGAACATGGGCGTTTTAAACAATATATGAATAACAGAAACAATAATTACATGACAAGTTTGTATTTGCTGTTGGTTTTTCATATGTTGTTATAGTAAAATATTGAACTTCATAACACGACCTGTTGATTTGTCCTTCTGTAAAAACTCACGTAGAGCTGCATGGAGATAATGCTAGGACATCGTAGCCAATTTTCGAGTAAGCTAATCTGACCTTAACCTAACTCTAAAACAATAATCTCTCAAGGCTCATAATGGAATAGAATAATTTATTAATTATGACAATTTAAAAGATGTTATAAGTGTACAATAATTTGGAGCCTTGTTCTTACTAAATGCAAAGTTCCTTGACTATGTAAACACCTCCAAATATTTTATTGGTTCCTGTGGGGCAAAAATGTCATGGGAAGTATTATACTGGGTGAAAATGGTAATGGTAATGGATATTATTCCCCAGACTAAAAACAGTGTTATCGCCAGTGATTCAAATATCCGTAATAACAAGTTCATTTATGTAGTCACAAGTGTCTTCCTAATTAATATTATTTCCTTATTAGAATTGTCTATCACATCAATGACAATAGGCAAACGGAAGCGAACGGGAATCGCACGGTTCGTCAGAGCGTTTTTGAAATTTTGTCTTCCCACTAAATAATTTAAAAAAATCAAAACAACCCAATAATGCCACTGAAGTAATTTATGACCTCTGGTGTGACCTCAAAGTGTTAAATACGATTATTTTACCTCAAATATCGTAAAACACTTTGAGGTCGTACCAGAGGTCATAATGAACTCCAGTGTGCGGCATTATTTAGTCTATTGGGCTGTTATGGGTCGTTACATCGTTACTATCTGATTTTTTTAAATTATTTAGTGGGAAGACAATATTTCAAAAAACGCTCTGACGAACCGTGCTATTCCCGTTCGCTTCCGTTTGCCTCTTAAAGTCAGGATCTTATTGAATCCTGGTTCTAACCCAGGATATTTTCCAAACATTATCTCGGTAAACTCAGCTACCCTGTTGTTACTTAGCATCTGGGAATGCGCAGTTCCCCAAGAAATGATACGTTGTCCGAAGCCATTCTAAACTATACATAGATAAGTAGGTACTGCGAGTATAAAACCCTTGAGTAGATTCTTACCAATAAAGATCAATATGTTATCACAAAGCTGCGTATTAATTTCCTTGATATTTCAGCAAATGTATTAATTTAGACACCCTGTTAAAATAATAGATCTGCTCTATTAAATTATAACTGCTCAATAACTGATGATTAAGAGTTACGTCAGACTTGACTAACATCAAATGCATATGCCGATCGCTTTACTCTTTTGTAATAGATGACGTCTGTAAGCTATCACCTGATGTATGAATTAACTCACACGACAATTTTACAGACTTACAAAGCTGGCATTTTTCTCGAATCACAAGTAATTTCAATTAGTGTATATAGCCATCAATTTTAAATTCTATGCGTCTACAGTTTGGCCACATTGTTGACTGATTAATTAATTAATTTGCAAATCTTTTCAAATATTTGTAGATATGTATCCATATCTTTTATTTTCATCTATTTACAATAAATGCAAACAAATATTTGCAAATATATGGAGTTTATTTTCTTTTTACGACTTCCCCCATACGAGCAAACGTTGTCAAATTATTTGACTAATATCGAGAGAGCAAAGTAAGTTTTGGTTCCGAACCAAGGTCAATTTTGTTCCACATATATAGATTAGTATATGGTTCAAATTTTATGAAAATATCTCTTCATTTCGCCACATTTTTCTCCACACGAGTTAGCCAAAGTTAATAGCAATACACAATTACTAATTAGTATTGTCCCAATCAATTTTTTGTAAATATCTCTTAATTTAAAGTCTCCATACGAGGAACATAACGCGGAAACTTCAAACTGATGAATCAATGGCGGTTATATTATGGCTCCGAAAAAATGCTCCATAATACGTGCATTTATGAGAATATGATCCAAATCTTTTAAAAATATTTCATAATTAGATGTGTACTAAAGAATGGCACAATAATTATTATTATCGGTTTTGTACTTTCTGATTTACAGCGATATTACTTCACTATCCTCTGTTAAAAAATTATACGTCTGTTATCTTTAAATAAGCGTGACGTCAGAACGATTCATATAGTCAAAAGTATCATATTATTATAACGTGTTATTCCTTGGAGTTTTGTGAATACAACCATATATGATTCTTCTTTGCTTGCCCTTTTTTGTGGACATTCTTTTTCCCCTAGATGAAGGACGTTAAGTACATTTATTTACACTGCAAATAACTTTACTCGTAAAATAAAAAATAACATAAATTTTAACATAATTTCAAAGTCCTCACCACGCCCGAATATGAAAAAATCAACTTCTTAACTGGACCTTGGTGTATCATTGTTCTACTAACCAGGATATAATCATGTTTCAAGTTTTTATTATAAAATTACGTGATAGTTGACCATGCCAATCATTATGTCCCTCGCCCTGACTGAAATCGATTAGTTTCTGATCAGACATGACTGGATCCTTCCTCGACCGACCCGATGCGTGACGACTATATGACGTCAATCTTCCATCATTCATCAATAGAAGACTTATTGCAAAATAATAATTTATGTTTCATGAGTGCAGTGTCTATTAAAATTAATGTTTCGTTACTGTTGACAATAATATGTAATTATCAGAAGATACTTAAATTGAGAAGTAGAAATTATTGCCTTTAGGCCTCACTGTCAATGCGTTTTATTGTATCTGGTGGAGTTGTCGCTCCCAGCCAAGTCAGGCGGTGCACACTATACACTATAGTGTATGCAAAAGTTTGGGCAGGTACCGAACACTTTTACGCTAAGGATCTAAATGGAATTTTCGGCCTACTTGAACGCAACAATGGAATTTATTTTACGTTCATTTGTAGGCTCCTAAATAATCTTTTGAGTTAAGAATAGTCAAATTATCAATTAAAAAAATGAAGAAGTGCATTATTTTTAACAGTATTTTAAAGCCTTGAAATAAACACTACACATTTTGGAAATACCTAAATCCAAAGTATTGTGTTTCAAAGTAATTTTAAAACACCAAGATTCTCTCCGACAATCTTAAAAACCGTTTATTTTTTTGATCAACTGGGTCGTATACTCGATTTTTAGGGATTTTTGAATACCCAAACAATCCATTGTTCAATCCCCGTCTGTGTTTTTGTTTACCTGTGGTCCAAGATGAAGCTCACGAAGACTAAGTGCTGGAGTGTCCGGAGTGTCATTGTTGATCGAAGCTAAGCGATTCTTGGTATCGCTTCCATCGACAATAACCGTCCCGTTATCTTTAGATTCAGCAATTCCTTTTCCATCATCATTGAATTGGGGTCCCGTTGGATTGGCGATCAGCAGATTGAGTTCTCGCTGTGAGCTTTCGTTCATGCTTGAGCCCGAATTGTAGATGTGGTGTTTGCGGAGATTTGGCACGCGCTCGTTGATGGAGGTGATGATTGGTCTGGTGGAGGAGGTGCTGGAGGTGCTCGTGGAGCTCAAGTTACTGGAGGTGGAGGAGGTGGAGATCTGCAAGGAGGAATACTGATCCTCGTCTTCCGGACGCTGGAAATTAACAAAACAAATACATCAATCAAAACTATAATACAATCGTGAAATACTTTCATGTGTTGATTTCCTTGCAGAAGGCCCTAATTTTGTACTACCTATCTCGATTGTGGTATTCAGGATCATTACTTATAATTTATCAATAAATCCCTCAATAAGGAAATGCCACATTCATAATTCAACTCTTAACTTTAATTTCCTAAATATCTAGTAATTTTAATTATTATAGACATTGCGCCTCGTTCCAGATGAGTGCGTCATTAAAAAAGCATAATCTTTGACGAGTTCAGTGTATGGATTAACAAATTTATTATCAATGTCATCAATGGTTTTTAGTGGTTATACCGATGGTTTTTAGCACACTCTTACAGCTAACTTAGCATTTTGTTTAAATATATTTTAGCTGCGACTGCAGTTGACTTTGCATTTGGCTCCTTGTTTGTAAATATTTTAAATTATTTTAAATCAATGATTTCATAATCAGAACTAAGATTACTGGACTTGGCATTGAACAGTAATACCGGAAAATTATTAATGTATTTATCTAAAAGTGTGTAGTGTGAAGTGTGTGTAGAACTTTTACACTTACGAATGATGTTTATTAAAAAATATAATTTAAAGTTTTTAATGTGGGCTAGTGAATAAACACAAAATTGTTCCCAAACCACATATGAAGTAAGAATTTAAGTTACAAATTTAACAGTACTGAGCTGTAGTGGTAATAATAATAATAATAATAATTACTCACATACTAACGCGTCAAAAGCTGTCTTAACACTGATCTTCGCCTAATTTTAATTGTGTACAATTGAGTACAAAAAGTTTGTTAAATAATGCTATACATTTTGAAAACAACAGCTGAACACACTAGATCAGTTCGTGATCATTCCTAGTGAAATCTAGTTGGAATTGACCGATTTCAGTAAAAACAACATCTCTCAGATACCCTTTCTGAACCATATGGTCTTTAGAACTGTTTTCTAATGACCTATGACACAACTTTATCTGATACAATTTAATTCCGATATCAAGTACCAAAGTTTATAATATCAACTGCAAGATATTTAAGGAGAGTTATACGTGAGTTTATACCTGTCAAATTTTTTGATGCACGTAATACATGAATATAGAATTTGATTTGGCCATGATATTGCTCAGAAACCAATTGGAAGAAATGACATTCCACCACAAGTGATTTTCTCGAAGTGTTAGTAAGTATTCGTTGAGATGGTTTTAATTACGTAGTAACTACGTCAAGAAAGAGGGGTAGGTTTGATTGGTTGATTCGTTTCGTAATCTTGTTGCTGATTGGTAGAATTGATTTTGCATATAAGGGTGTCTTTTGAACGTCTGTCAAGTCAGACGTATCGATCTATAGACGTCACGAATTACGACAAAAAATGTACTATATAATTTTTAAATTAAGATAAATTGTTTTTATTAATTATATATTATTACATATATATTACTAAACAATATTGCCTATCAAAATGGAGCAAGTGTTAAGTAATTATATATAATTATATGATATCATGAAAATATATGGAATTCCAGAAATTATATTGTATTCTATGTTTTGTTTTAATTGGATGTAGAAAATTAATGAATTCGTTTTATGCTTTGAGAGTTCACAAATCAGGATCACGGAGCATTATCAAGTCATTAGTTCTATATAAATAATTTGCTCAATTGCAATATTTGAAGATATTAACGTCATCTTAGAGACGTATCAAGTTGAAAGGTTGCAGGATAATTGCCGATCAATTAACGACCAAATAACGTCACCATTTTTATACTCTGTAAAAATTTCTTTACATCACTCACTCTTTATACAGAAGTCGGCAATATCTTCAAAAGTGTTGTTTTTTGGGAAAATAATGAGATACATGTGACTCCTCTTAGCGACCTTTTGTTTTCTTATTATGTCGTGGACGGGGTGCTCAAAGTTCAAAGTAAGTGATAGTAACCGTTTATATTGGAAATTAAAAAAAAATAAAAGAGTTCATGACATTGTTGTACGTTTCTTATAATATTAAATTTTATACTGAAACTTTAAACATTTGTCAAAAAAAGTGAAGGAGTCTGAATGACCAGGCAATCATCATAAGGGTATTTTTACTAAGATAGAAGTTCCACCCCGATTACATTCTTTCATATTACCCCTAAGAACACTAATTCCCTATAATAGACCAATCAGAGACAGTTTTCAAATCCTTTAATCCGCTGAGCATTTATGACTCTGAGTGGATTTTAACATCGAGTGTTGACATCGTATGGTCTTTTTGCTTATTCTAATAAACATCAATGATTTGTCAAGTACTAGATGTAAACTTAACAAAGCACAGACACGGACATAGAGAATATAAATAATAACTACTGAGTTTTTCTCGATGCCATCGAATACACATTTGCCAATGCCAAAATATTATATTTTTGTGATTTTTAGCCTTATAACTTTAGAAAAATAAAATAAAAAAAATCCAGTAATGCAGTATGTCGTAAATGCATATTTCTGCAGTTAATTCCAATAAATATTTTCATAAAATTTTATTATACTTATAATTTTTTTTTTAAACTTACCAAACAACTGAATAGTCCCTTCATTTTCGCCATGAGTAAAAATGACTGGTGTTATGCTAAAAACAAACTTCTATTTACACTGGTTAGATACCGTAACAATCTTCCTATAAGTGAGTCACAATCGAATGTCAAATGGAAAGAATCGATCAAGTCTTGTCTAAGGACTTATATAGTGAACAGCCTGGGGAACCTGTTCGCTTTTTGCACGCCAGGTCTACTGCTCTGTCTGTAATTAGCTTGTACCTATACGTGCGATAATGATAAGGCAAGGAGTGGGGGACAGGTATGATTGAGGGGAAGACTCAAATATCATGACATATTCAGAATTATAATCAATGATTTATTGGATCCTACATATCGGCATGATAAAATATCTGTGCTGATTTCTTTTTAAAAAATGTACAAATCAAGTACCTACAAAAGTATAATAGGAAATTAATTCGTAAATTTTTGAATAAGGGGCTGTGCATAAAGGACGTCACGCTAAAAATGGGATTTTTTGACACCCCCCCCCCCCCTCCCCCCTGTCACGCTCTGTCACACTTTTCGAGACCCCCCCCCCCTAAAAGGACGTCACAAATCTTTCTCTACCCCCCTTAAATTGAGTATTTTTTACTGTAAAATATCAGAATTTATAATTTTTTGCGAAATTTCCGGTCCCGACATATAACCTGATATTTAAAATTCTTGAAAATATCTATATCAAAACGTGACGTCCTACTGCCTCCAGACCCCCCCCCCCCCTGAAGCGTGACGTCCTTAATGCACAGCCCCTAAGAAATACAGAAAATTTACTATTTTAGATATAAAATACGAAAAATGGACTGGACCACTGCATTGAGAAGTTGTCAGGGTCGTTACAGTCTGTATCCTGAATTTCCTGATTTATCCTGATTTTGTGACATTAAGTATGCACGGAACAGTTCCGTTAAGTAATTTTCTTCCCTCTTCCATAATCCTTCTTTCTACTGAATTGTCATTTCCCAATCATCCTCACATACCGACAAATGAAGTCATAAAACACAAGTTAAAATCATAACATGGTGTTAGCGTTACATATTATAGAAAACGGAAATCAAAATATCTAATAGGTAATTACATTTAAAAATAATTTTTTAAATTTGTATTACCATTATTCAGTAACATTTAACGAGATAAATTATACCAGTTTGTTCACTCATTAAATTCATGTTTAATGTAGACATATCATATTGAAACATTCCAGAGAAATGATGCAACAGCAACACGATTGCATTTCCAGACATTCTTGTAAACGATCGCTTCACATCGATAAGGTGTGATGTCTCCGTGATAACTTATCACAATGAATGATATGAACTTTGTTTTGTGGGTAAACACGCAACACACCTACGTCTGAACCAATGAAACAAAAGATTCAAATAGTCATTGCAGATCGATCACCGGCAGTCGATAATGCCAAGCAAACAAGTTTGCCACAAATTAACACGAAACGAAGATGACATATCAAAAAATATATTATGTTCGTATATTATGTGAATGTCCATCGGTCATTTTTATCCCATTTATAACGGATGGTCGTTATTCATAAGTTACAGTTTAATATGAAATTCCTTGATTTTCTATAAGTCATAGGCTATATCACGTAGCCAAGATGCATTTTGATCTAGTTATACTATTTAGAAAGTAATGTGTAACTGCTTTAGATTCTTGGCTGGAGGTGTGTCTTTTTCAAGAGATCTCATTGGTAGAAAAGATCTGTTCCAAGTTGGAATCCGTCTAAAAACGTTGAATAAAATCCAGTTATTCTGCGAGCGGTCGGCGTCGTCGAGAAAGTGGCATAAACGCATGTGTGCCTGCGGGTCCAGACTAAACCATTACTCGGACTCCAACCTCTGCTAAAGTAACATTATTTATTAATTAACTATAAAAACTAACATTGCAATGTATTGTTCAATGTATTGTTTGCAATGACAGAAGTATTGTTCCATTCCCGTTGGAGCCAATTCATTTCTGATTCCTATTCTGATTGTGGTCTATCATGATTTCCATTGTCATTTACTGTGCAACAAAAACACAACAACAACAGTGTGGCTTAATCGTCATACAAAATTCATACGTGCATTACTAAATAATTAATAATAAACAGTGAAGCAACCTTTGAGGCACACACCTCTTTTTTATCAACGTAATTACCCATTAGTTAAAACACGATATATCAGGTTTATCTGTCATTGATAACACTAATCGCCTTTAATCTCGTCTGGAAATTCGTCGCAGTTACAATCTCTTATCATCGATAAGATTATCCGAATTCCTGTCAAGATTATTGAGTGAAGATGATGTTGTAAGCATTTATTTGACAATCAATCAGTCATTTCTTGAAACTCTTCGATTTCCGATTAAAACAGGAAATGTGAGGTCATAGGGAGATAAACGAAAATATCCTTGACACTTATTAACAAGGAAAGCTTGTATAGTTAGTGGTGTATCTTAGAACATCCCTGGCATTAAAAGGACTAGAACTAAATAATGATAAGCTTAGCCTAATTTCATCATTAACGGCTGTACGCTTACAACCATTTAATTCTTTCTGCTTGTTACAGTGTTTTTCTTTGTCACGTTGTCTTTTGACGGTACAGTTGAATTCTCGACTCAAAAATGTCAAGTGATTGAAGGCTTTTTCATATATTTCTTATCAGATTTGTTTATGTTTAGATATATAATTCAATTAATAAGTCTTGAAACTTTCACAAACTATTTTTATTATATTATTTACGCTATTTATGCTAGCACTAATTATATGAGAAGAATAATGAAAATAGTCTGTGATAAAAATAGTTAAAAAATGTTTTTTCTACTTTTTCTAACACTATATGTAACACAAACTATGTGAGCATAATAAGAAATATAGTTTGTGAAAGTCTAAAGACTTATTAAGTAAAGCCTTTTTTCCTAAGCCTTTAAAGTATTTAACGTTAAAAGCTCAAAATTCTGAGGGTCATGTTTCCCATTGTGTATGGCTCACTTATTTAACCCCCCATTAAAAGATATTATTAGGTGGTACTATAGACATTCCAAGATCAATAATCATGAATATTCGTAAACAATAATTTATTGCAGTTTTCCTTGATATACGTGTTGTTAAGCATGATACGTCCTGAATGCTGTTTAATTTCCGTTACTGTAATTACTTCCTTCTATCATTAGACGACACATTAGGTACACACGCTCACAATCACCTTCTTTCATATCTTACATTTTAAGAAGGTAAATATCAAATAAAGGACTTAGTCTAATATGCATGACCTATAAGGAAAATAAATGAATTACATTGCATCACGTCTATCGTTGATATCAGGTGTGTTTGAATGGAATTGTTTACCTGCACAAAATTGCCTGCAATATTTTGTGTACTTTTTTAAATTCACTTTTGCACGACTCGAAAGCTAGTCATGGATGACTGATTATATGAGGATGATTAGAGAGTGATGATGATGATTAGACAGTGATGACGAAGAAACGACATGAGGATGTTCAGAAGGAGGCGGTCGTGGTCCTGTAGGAAGAAATCTTTCACTTTTGACCACGGAAATCCGCACAGCCTTTAGGAGGGTCACAGCTGAGAATCGAACCAGGGTTCCACGTTCCACGTTCGTGGAGCAAATCTCTGGTGTAATGATTTTCATAATTTAATAATTTATGTGTAGCGTTGGTCATACTGACAATGTTATTTTCTTCTTGTTCATTATGCATCCTGTTGTATGTAATTAAATATGTTTGTAAATAATCATCTAATCAATCAAGAGGTGATAACTCTCTCATTTTGCAGAGTCAAAGTGATAACATTGAATTTCTGAGGTGCGCCATTAGACTTGTAAATAGAATAGGGGAGAATAGAACAGAAATATTGGAATAGAATAAAACAAAATGGAATAGAATGTAATAGAATTTCTGTTGTCTTCAACCATGGTATGAAACAACTGAGTATTTTCTGTGGTCATACAGGTTATTTTCAACTCATTCCTTTTAACTACAGTACACTAAATATTCAAGAGTTTATGATTCTTTAGCAGAATTGCAAAAACAAATCCACATTGCGCGATCGTGTCTCGAACTGTACGTGTTTGCAAGCAGTGATGATTCCAGGCATCCCTCTAAACCCATCCGTGCCCATCAGAAGTAGGGAAAGAGAAAAAGAGACAGATGATTGGGGAGTTTAAAATTAAGTTAAATAATAAAACTCATGCAAATTGAGTAAATATATTAAGTGAATACAGTGTTTTATGATAAAATAATTGTACCTCCTTTAGAAATTTTAGAATATGGAAAATGTTGTATTTTACGTTCATAATGTTGTGTGTTTTAACACATTCAAGAGTTCTGCTGAGAAAATTTCAATTCAATTGAACTTCAGAAATGCTTAAAAAAGCAGTGGCATAAGTATCGGGTGGCTGGGTTGCAAACGCCAGTGCCCTTTGGCCTTAGGGGGGGCACCACTCAGATACGGCAATGTGCAATTAATTTTACTTTGAAAACACAGTGAAACGCGTTGATGAGTGAGCACCGGTACGTAAAACATCTCCAGCCAAACATGATCCACTCAAAGATAATTATAATATTTTGCAACTTTCCAATTTCCATACACTCTGGAATATTTGAAGAACAGATCAATGTGCCCTGAATTACGAATGCTTTTCGATAAATCTTATTTGACAGCTATTAATACCTACTTAACCGATTAGGTTGAAAATGTGTAAAATAATGGATAATGATGGTCTAAATTTGAGCGTCATCGGATCATTTTGATGTTCGACCAATCGTAATATGTTTTTTAAAATGTAACCATTGAAAGGATTTGTCTAAAACCTTGTTAAATTTGATTACATTTTAGTCTTATGACATTGCAAAATTTAAAATTGATCGGATCAACGAATAAGATTTTTTTTATAACTTTAACCAATCAACGGATTTCAAAATATTCATTCTGCAAGCCGATGAGTTGGTCCTAACATATGTGCAAAATTCAAGCTTGATCGGGGAAACGGTGCGACCTGAGTACCGGCATCACCAGGAACACAAACAAGCAAACAAACAAAAACAGAGGTCAGTGCCAAAGGAGCCGAAAGGAGAGGCTATCACTTTCTTTATAGGTAATTCGGTTGATCGCTTATCAATATCAACGCGTTCATTCTGAGTTTTCGTTGTTTAAATCCAATGGATTTATAATATTATTCCAAATTTCAAAATTGCCGCTCGAAGTCTGATGTTATTTGTAAGAGTAGTATTTATTTTTAAGAGTTATAAAACTGATGTTTTCTGAAAGAGTATTATCTTGTTCGGTCGTCAATGCTAATTTCTCCATAAGAAAACTTCGCGCGGGTGTCCGGGGGTATAACGACCGTCTCATCCACTCATTGCCGCGCGGTGTTCCGATTTCACTGCCTCCTACATGACGGTCGTTGACTGAATGTTCAGCTGACTGACTTCCACTAACTTCCACCAGGCCGATGCCCAAGATGGCCGATGTAAACAAAAACAGAACTGTCGTGTTTTCAGTGAAATTTCACGCGAATTTTCCTTAAGAGATGTGTGTTCATTAACGAAAAACGTAATTAAAGTCTATCGTGTTCTGTTTTTAATATAAATGAAGTGTAAATGTGACAGAATCATGAAAACTATGTGTTCTTATTATAATCAAAACAAGTGAAGTTGTGATTGCCTATGGATTTGACGAGACATACTTAACCTTGTCAAGATTGAAGTAAGTTTCTAATTGTATTCACTTTTCTATTTCCAATGTAGTACAGTTGATACCAAACCGATAATAACCGATACCCACCACAATGTATTTTTTGCCAGGGGTCCTTCCTTTTCAGTGTTGTGACTAGATAATTTTATTTTTATCTAGATAAAGATAATAGATAACTGCCAAAAATTTATCTAGATAAGATAATAGATAATATTATGAAAAATTATCTAGATAATAGATAAATGTAAAAAAAAATTATCTAGATAAATATTGAAAGATAAAAGATAATTTTAAAAAATCACGTCTAATTTCTTTTTACATAGGTTTTCCCCCACTATTCTGTTTTCAAGCTCAACTTCAAAATTCAATAACTTTCGTTACATAAATTGATATTATTTGAAATTTTTACACAATCGATTCTTATCTATTTTGAATATAATTTGAAATTTTCAGCTTGAAATCGTACGTAGTTTGAGAAACAGCACGCCGGCCGCGTATTTCTGGACACACGCGCTATTTAAGCTCCGTGTAATCAATTTCTTGACAACCAAATTTGAACAGCTGTAACTTTTTTTCTACAATAGAAAAGTTTTTGAAACTTGCACATATTAAATTTTGGTATGTCAAATTTCAGAATCCTATCCATAATAGTTTCTTTATAGTGACCTCTCAATCAGGGTGATTTTTTTTTGCGCCACTCGGTATTATGAATTCCAATTTACATTACATTGTATTTTAAAATTAAAATAGATAAATATTTTTTATCTAGATAAAAGACAAAAGATAACGATTTTTTTTTATCTAGATAAAGATAAAGATAACAAAAAAATATTTATCTAGATAAAGATAAAGTTAAAAAATAATTATCTAGATAATTATCTAGATAATTTTATCTAGATAAGTCACAACACTGTTCCTTTTATAGTTACGCCTTTGAAAAACCCTTTAAATCCAATAAAGAAAATCCAAGTTCTCCAGTCTCTCCAATGTTTTCATGTGTATACGCTTATTTCAGTATGCTGTTCTGCATATTTTGTTGTACGTATAAAATCATCACTGTTTACAAGTATCTACTCTAGAATCCGGGAGAATTGTACCAAAATATTATTTGGTGAGCCGGTTATGAGCCGAGTTAGAAATTCGATTTATAGTCACGTTTTAAAGTGCTAGTCTTAAACCAGTGCCCGGTGGCGGGTCAGTCTTTAAAATGCCCTCAATTTTGTCATTATTCATTATGCTAAGTGACCGCCAATTATTTATTATGTAGGGACGTTATTTCTGAGGTTGGTAATGCTTGAATTGACTGGTGTAATCTTTGGAGGGCGGTGGAAATAAATAAATACTGAATCACCAGAGAAAATGTCAACATTTGGATTTCGCTGTAATCACATGTTCTAGTAAAATCAAGATAATAAAGGTAATGACGAATACAGTTTTTATTTCTCGCGTGTGTACGTAACAGTTATTACAATGTTTTTCTTATTTAAATTCAACAGCTCTATCCACCCTTGCAGAGAGATTGAAAACTGTCAAAATATAGTGTTTTTCTTATGTTAGAATTCAAAATTATACTTATTACGGTGCTTGATAATGCGTATATTTATATTTCAGAGGTCATTATACCTCGAGATTGAATTGAGACCCACCACCATCAGCACTTCGCCCTATGATTGTTTTGAATAAGCAGAGTGGAATATTTCACCGATAACATTTGGAGGTTGTTCGTATTTGCTCGTCATTTTAGGGAGGGTTAAAACCTACAGCTCACTTTTATTATTGTAATTTTCAGAAATCATTTCTATAGAAAAATTGCAACACTCAAGCACGCTCAATTACCTAACTAACTTGATGCTATCGTTATTCCATTACAAAGCCTGGATTAATCCACTTGTAAACTCAGTCTCAAGTCAAGTTTTGTGATTTTTTAACACACGTGTAGTGTGCCACAAATACCGCGCTTCGCTAAGTGATAAGTAGGTACTGCAACCCGTAAAGCAGTGGTTTCGAGGTCTCGGCTAGATGTTTAGCTACCTGACAACTCGTAGCAAATCTCAGTGTGGTGCGATCGTCCGTTTAGTGTGAAAAATGGTCGTAAGACGTAAAAATGCTCAAAATCATATTTAGGCAGTAACTTACTGGATCTAGTTAGTGACGTAAATGGTTTGGTCAAGAGTTTTAAAAGTTATCACAGTTATGGAGACAATTGTGCCACATTATTAGGAAAACACGAAACATTTTATCAGAAGTTGAATTATTCAAAATTCATCTAATTTCCGCTACAGATCAAACGGTTGGGTGTGAATTGTGGATAATTGGCACAGTCATTGAGGCACAGTGATCTCACATATTCAAGAGAAACAAAAGAGTCTTACCCTGAAGTTTTAAAAATGTTAGAGAACTCAAAGTATCCTGAAATATATTACATTAACTAACATCGGCTTCCAACATGCAATATTAGATTGGGCTTATTGAGATTTTTAAAAAATCACATTGCTTTTGCACCACTACCGAATACATGAATACATCTCAATAATTTAGTTCAATTTTGGCAAGCTAGATCCGCTATGAGATCTTAATCGTTTTCAGTGTAAAGGTGCAAGGTGCTTGGCAGTCTTTTTACAAGTTGTGTATGTGTGTGGTAACGAGAGTTTCAAGGATAAACCTATTTTGAAGATTAGGAGCAATACATCAAAGCTACATCCCAAATCTACTTTGTCAACTACTTGTTACAAGCACTTCTTATATTTGAGATTGGAGGCTCATTTCTAAATGCCATCGTATTTAAGTATAGTCGAAACTTTGATATGTTGTCTAATTCAATAAACATGAACAAAATGGTACTGACTTTACAGTAAATGGTTACATCTGAATTTACTGGAATTCTGTGCAAAATCAATTGAAACTGTCTAGAACGTTTAAAATCGAAGCTTCTATTTCAAGTTAATATATTGCAGGTAGTTGACATAAAAAATATGAAAGTTAATTTTATACATTTGCTATTATATAAAACCGGTTAAGAAATGTACACGAAGCCGATGGAAAATTACAAACTGGGATATTATTTTCAGGGACGTAATTTTTTTAGCCCCGAAGACATTACTGTGATAATATTCGAAACAAATTTTAGAGTAAACGCTTTTTCCATTAATAAATTCTAAATGGGTCTTTATATTGATTGGCATGCAAATTATTTCAAGCAGTTGAGTAACGGGTTCAATTGGAATGTCACTATGATAGATTGATATCAAATTTACTTTTAGTTGCAAAAGCATCCAGTTAACCTTCAAAGGACGTCAGTTAGTAATAGCTAAAAATTATTTCGGACTTCCAAGAATTTTCAGAGATTCTTTTGATCTCAAGACGAAAGTATTCATCATCTATATTAAATAATTTGCACGCAACCTTTTTAAAAATACCTTTCATAATATTACAGTGTATTACAGTTTTTTTATGACCATTCAAGAGCGGCTGACGCAATAATAAAGGTTAAATAAGAAATCCTTGATGCATAATTGTTTGAGAGGTGTGTCAGCAAAAGACGCGATTTCATTGGTTCTCGATTCCTGCCTCCAAACGACATTGGCAACGTCATGCAAGTACAGTTGGAATTCTTATCGTTCTCAGATCGTAGATTGTATGATATTGTTTCGTAATGCACTGTCAAATTAAGATAGCGTCAATCTTGATGATTGGTTTTGTCAATAGATCAATATTTCTGATTTTAATCATTGTAATACAGACCTCAGCGGAAATCCATTTGCGTCACAACATTTTTTCCTGTTGGTTTTTTTAAGTTGCAAATTAGGTGTCATTTGTTTTGGTTCATCATTGCAAGCGTATTAGCTTTTCGTAGTATTTTCAAATATAATGTGCTAAGTTTGAATCCAACTCCAATCCAGTTTGCGAAAACATGAAATGAACCGACAGGTACAAATGAAATTATTGTTAGGATGCCACAAAATAAGTATGAAGATGAAGTACATAATAACTTCTATAGGGATACATCTTTCGTTGATTTCAATCAATAGTATTTTGTAAGCACACGTACCTCTAAATGCAAATTATAAGAATTATAAGCGGTGAGGCAGAAATTATGTAATTATAATACCTATACATTTGTATTTGAATTTTTTATGTAACGTAATACAATTGGATTTCTTCCTGCTACGAAACAATGGTCTACAAATACTATGCAAATCAATTCATTACTTATCGCAGGCAGAAAATGTGCAACCTTCACTTTTCCATTGAAATAAATTTGTCTAGAAGGTCAATAATTCTCAATTAAATAATCTATTTTAAAATCAATATCAATTGTCCTATGCGCATTTTGTTCAGTTGACAATTGATTTGGAATCCAACCAATTTGATCTCGGCACGTTCTTTAAAAAAAAATAGATCGTAGCTTGTCAAACTCATTAGATAACTATTTAACTCAAATAACTGTAGGTAGGTAAATGGTCATTTACTTACGAAATCAGTGGACTTACTTGTGTTATGGATGTCTTCTTATAGAAAACCGGAATGATCGACTAACCCCCATTTTTCTTGCTGTTTTGTTCTCTGTCACTGGAATCATAGACTAATATATTCTATATTTGACTCTCTGAGTAATTCCGTGTTATTTGTTAATGAGTTCTTCTTATTATTGAACAATTTGAGCACGTTTCTGATAGGTGCTTAACACCCCTGAGGCGCCATGGTCAGGTTCAAATGATTCAGAATGATTCTAGTTGTCACTGACTTCTCAAGACAACGATTAGTGACAGTTCATCGTTTTCTCTCATGACCCACAATTATTTGATTTTTTGACAATTAGTGTAGTCGACAAACCATACTTATAATTGAATGAGTAATATAGTGCCAATTCTTGAATTTTAGAGGATTTTTTTGTCAATTGCCTAGTTGATATCTGCACCTATCGTGGCTTTTGTAGTAGCCGAGATGAAATAGTAAATCATATAAGTAACTAGATAAGTACCCTAAGTTGGCTTGTTGGTATAGAATTATGAATCAGAATTATGAATCACTAATCACTTACTTACGAAAGTAGGTATTTGATAAATATTGAGACAATCGACATTTGGTTAGAGAGAAATTTATTTTATTTTAAAAACAACAGCTGTCAAACATAATGGTTGAGCACAATGATCCGACATACATAAAAATCTAGTTATATCTTACTAAGAACACTTCTTTGAACTAGTTATTATTGCTATAAAGATGATAATGAAGTATGCTTGACGAATTGTTAGCATGTGAGTTATGACGAAGGGGAGAATGAGAATATGGACGAACTTTCTTTGTCAAAACTTCCTGCGGAGGAGGGATAGAAGACGCCAGACGGACTGGGAGGGTAAAATGAAATTGTAGTAATCTACACTAATGATCTGAGGTATGAAATTGAAAACCTTTGACTGTCTTCAATTGTTCAGTTAGACCATTCAGTGGATCGCATTTGTATCATTTTGTATTTTTTTTATTATCATTTTATGAATTTCTTGATTCATTTTATATTTCATATATTTCAATAAAATAGGTCACACCTTCTTACCTACCTATCTTGTGCGGAAGTGATGATATACAAAGGTAATCTGTAACTTGCTTCATCCAATCATAAAGTAAGCAGACCCTACTTTATTTTTAAAATGTACACTCCCCCAAATAATAAACGGTACTCGAAAGAAAATGAATTGACTGATTAAGGTTTGATGGCATCATCCCATGAAGTCAGTGCTAACGCATTATCTAACTCTTTTATGTGAGCTCTGATTTCATTGATAATAACAAGGATTGATTGTCAAGGAACCTAACCAGCAGCCAATACGTTTTGTACCAAGTACCGTTTATTATTTGGGGGAGTGTACCTAATCAATTGTTAGATTCTTGAATTTACATAATCCACCATACTGCAAGTCAATTTAATTGCAATAGTACCTATCATAATATGTGTAGACACGTAATTAAATTTCCTATGTTGACAGATTCATAATTGTTAAATAAAGAATCGTAATTTTTCTCTTATCTAATAACTTTTGTTCCACTTTTTTGTTTGGTTTTCCGTTTCTACCGCAAGAGATAATAGTATATTGTGGTATGAGTTATATACTATCGTCATCTTCGACAGATATAAATAATACTTTCGATGCCTCCCCAAGAAAACTTGATCCCTTGAAACCAAATAGATCATCTTCATATTTGCATTCATGTGTCATCTTCCACGGCCTTCTGAATTCTAGGTTGAAACTAAAACTCATCAGCATTCTGTAAAACCAGAGGGACGGAGATAGGCGACCCAAACACCCACTACATAAGGGTTTTACATTTCAGTGATGGTTTATTCTAGTTTTACAAATCTCGGACAAATGACACGAGCGTGGTTTGAATTCCTATTATATGGCGTGATCGATCAAGAGTAGGGAATGCTGCTCGTACTAGTGCTGCTGCGTCCCCTACTGCTGCTGTCCTCACGAACTAAAACAGTCTGCTACGGCGGCTCAGTGGGTAATGAAGTTTGTAACATTCCGTCAACCGGGCACCTCCACCAGCAAAATATCAAACTCGACTCAGTACTTTGTGTTCATAACTAGAACCAAATGGATTAGTATGTGGGATTAATACAGGGTATAGCTTATATCGAGCAAAGTAAACAAGTACTCGTATACGTGTAAACATTGTTATTTCCTGCTTTTAATACAGTTTGGAATATACGTATGAGAATTGAATGACATTTCCTGAGTAATACAAGCTTTATGCTGAAAATCTATCTGCAACTAAGAAGTTCTGCGGAGCTCTCTTCTCTTTCACCTTCCTGTACCTTCTTCGTCTGACGAGATCGTACGCGAGATCTGTGAATAAAAAAACATATTTAATATCAAATATTAATTTTTAAAATATAATATAACCATCATTTATATCAATATTACATTCATCAATGCCATGGTTTCTTCATTTTGACAAAGCTGTGAGAAATTGCATTTTCCCTTTAAATTATTGACGGAACTTAGTGTTGTTTATTCTAGTAACTATAAAAACGCGTGGAACACTTGAATCGTGAGTTATTCAGAGCAATGCAATGCAATGCAATTGCTAAGTTCAATTAATTGCTTGGTGTACAACAGTGAGTGAGTGTAAGAAACGCAGGCTATTGCGATCTAGAAACATGCCTGCATAATAATAACTCACACCCAAACTGAATTCGAACCCAGATCCTTTGAGTAATACGTTTTAACAATAAAATAACTCAGTCGTTATTTTTTAAAATCTTTTTTACAAATGTTTGTCTGAGAAATGTATTTAACAGGTTATGACAATGATGATAATATTATAGTGAACGATTATAAATAATGTACTTAAATGAAACAAAATATTAATTCATATTTTAAAATAATTTATAAAATATAATATATTAATATGTAATTTATTTTATTTTAACAGAACCTGATTCCAAAATAAGTTTTGGGTCAGGGGTAAATAAAATATTTAAGCGTAAAATATTGAGTGTCAATAAAATAATACATGACAATAATAACAAAGAATTATTACAAAAAGTTACAAATAAAATAAAAATGTTGATTACTGACAGTGGCAGATGGGTTAAAATAAAAACACAATTTTCTACAAAATACTGCAAGTATACCACTTGCAAGAAACGGGAGAGTTAATATAAAACATCAACTTAATACCAAAGAGTAGTGTGAGAAGATGACACATTTTTAATATGTGTTATTTATAAGTGTTTATGCTCTGGTATATAGGAGAATGAGTGACGAGAATTGCACTACCAACTTGAATTTTATTTCATTTGTCGAACATATTTTTAAGTTAGCAAGTAAAAACCCTACGTTTGTCTTTCATCTAATCATGATACAATTTCAAATCATTTCGTCCACCCGTTTCGTTTCGTCTCAAATCGTATCTATAAAAGTGTCTAACAAGCAGCAAAATCGCTCGCGCTTGCAGCATGGTGTTGTGTTCGTACAATAATACCACTTGATCGTTGTTAGATGGGAGAAATATCTGTCTAATATTGCTTCAATATAACTTGAGCAAGAATAAAGATAGCTTTTAGGTCATATATTTTATAAGTCATCCATGACATCCCACTTAACGACTTCTTGCTCGGGTAAAGTACAGGATATTGGCAAAAGTTTAGATATAATGTCACGTTTTGCTGCCAATCCTCGCACCCATCCCCACCCCAATCGCCAATCACCATACAAACCATACCATACCATACCATACCATACCATACATGCAATCATTTATACATCATGTTTCCAATCTAGTTAAAATCTATACCAAACGTGCTACATGTGTAATTTACATTTTTATGTACTTTTATGTAATAGATAGAGTTAGATTTCCAACGGAAATTAGTTTATATTAAGTATTCACAACGTTAACGCACCTTTATTAATAACAAATGAATATACGTAGGTAAGTACATTTTATAATACCTACTGTATAAATTAGTACAAAATATATATCGAACATTCCTCCCTGAATATTCCTAATACCGGGTGGCGCAAGGAAATCCCCCTGTTTGACAAATCACTCCTACAGAACAAAAGATAAAGAGCTGAAACTTTCACACATTGTAGAAAACAAATACAAATGTAATGTGTGCAATTTTCCGAAATCTTTGATTAATGAGAAAAAAGTTACCGACATTTGAATAAGGATGTTGAAAAATGTATACCAGCGTTATAAAACTTTAACATAACTTTACAAAGCGATGAAAACAAATATAAAAGATTCGTGGTCACCCAATTTCGGTATCACATATTCAATAATCTTTATTCTATATTTTGCGCCACCCGGTATAAATTATTATCTATGACACTGTTCCTATTTTTTTTACATACAAATAGGCAAATTCGTATTCATAACTTTTGGCATTTTAACTTTTTTAAATATTTTATTAAAATCTTTTATTTTAGCTTTTAATTATATAGGTATCTATAGTGTACATTCGTCATCACCCAATGATCGCCATGCCGCACGGTAGATATATTTTATTTATTACATATTCAATACATATCTACAAAGTGAAAGACGATGATAATAAATAAGATTTTAATCGGCAGTGGTTTTGTGTCAGATATGTCGATAAAGTCATGCCATAAATCCATGAGCTATTCAATGGTACAAAATCGTTTATAGCAAATTAAAGCTGATATTCGGTACTTTTTAGACATTTCATGGTAGCCTAAAGGATACCTATACCACATTTGCTTTTAAAATATCTCTTACATTCATCCCACTGTTTTTATTTTGTATCTGTATTTGTTTGTAATTATTAAAATTATCAACTATCTATTAAAGAACGAAATTTATTATAAAAGAATTATATTTAACACTTTTTTAACACCTAGTTAAAAAACTCAAAAAATACTTTGAAGAACCGCGCGCGTCCAGTTACCTTACTGAAGCCTCGTAAGGTGAACATAACTGAAATGATAAGGTCTACCGCGATAAAAACATGCACTTTCCACGAGCAAAACTCCCTTATTTTCTCTCATGTAATATCAAATGTTCAGTTAAAAATATCCCGTTTTATATTTCGGGTTTCAACTATAAATATTGAAAATTAAACATCACCCGTATACTTTGAAAATGCGCTCTCAACATCAATTTCTTCGCAGGCTTTGCCAACGGATTCGTTGCTTTTCGGAGTTGTTACAATCATTAGCATTGATAAATATTGATGTCAAACTAAAAAGATACAGTTTCCCAGCCATCTAACCATGAGAAACGGCGCCAATTACTGTAGATTTGGTGTAAAAAACACATTTTAGCAACGTTTTGCTGGTTTTAGCAAGATCTTTCTTCAAGGTTAATACAATTTAAACGAATGTCTGATAAACGTGTTCGTTTCTCTATTTAATTGGGTAGAGCTCATATAATGATAAGATTTGTATTCTGGATAATTATTAGATCTCAGTAAATCTTATAGTTATACACAATATAATTATAATTATTATCATTAAAATAAATATTTTATATTACAAATGGTGGCATAGGTAGGATTTCAAAATTTCTTTTCCCGTATTAAACGTCTCAAAGTTTTAGTTTGTATATAATTTTTAAATATATTTTGAACAAATCTTAAAACTTGATGCATAGGAAATTGCAATTTACTCTAGCCCGCTAAACCAACAGACTCGCTTGTCTGCTGGGTTACGTATTACTTTAGTTACAAAAACAATATTTACAAATAATGTACAAACTCTTAAATCAAACCATGCAGAAAATACACATAATATACAAAATTTTATACTGAAAATATACAAAACTAAATCTTAAAATATAACGAAAGAACTTTACAAACCCTCCCTAGTACTCTAGTACTCTTTTTATGGATTATATTTCATCCTCAAACAATACAAAAAAGTTATCATTCGCATACGGGATTAAGTTGATATGAAACGAGAACTTTGTATCAATGTAGTTCGATTTGGTGCAATTTGAAGCTCATAATATTATGCTTTAGATTCTGATGTAGATTTGCAATAGTGATTTCGGCTCTTCGGTTGACGCTCCATGGTTGCGTTGAGATGTTGCCTCCTTTCAACGGATGAACGTCACTAAAAGGATGAAAAGGACGTCACAATCTTGCAACGGCTCTCTGACTCTCAGTCAACTGACGATTTACGATATTTTGATACATCAGTTACCAGGATTACAAGGATCCTCTTTTGAGATATGTATTAATTTCATAGAGGGAACTTCAAATTAGTACCATATTCTCTAACAACTCTATGCTTTCAAAACTCATTTTCTTTGTTATTGTAGTATTAAAGTTGAGATTTAATTCCACTGCTCCTCCCCATCCCCCCCCCCCCCCCCTTCAAATACGACACTGCACTCGGCTTTTTGTGGTTTGTAATTCCCCATGTGTTCTTCAGAATTTATCAAGATTACGAGTTTTGCTATTTGGGAAGGATTCCTTTCAAAAGGACTTACTTTCACAAGAAACCCTTCAAGAACACCAATGGAGGATTGTATCGCAACTAATACAATAATTATTGAAATGAAATAGGTTATTATCGTGTATGAAACAACTTTATTTGTGCCGACGTTTCGAGGTCCGTGGCGATCTCTTTTTCAATCTGTCAATCTGTGTATCTGTGATAATGTGTTCAAGAAGCACGTTAATAGTTAATTCGAATGCGTTTCAGTTTATATTACTGGTCTAATAGAGTTACCATTGATCGTTTTACCACATAAAAATAAACCTTTCTCTCGAGTCGTTTATTCTTTGAGAAACCAGACTTTACAAAAGTTCAAAAGTTTTTGTTTCTCAGAGAAGAATGAACGGCACACAATGCAGAGTTTTTCTATTTTAATTGATTTTTTTTAGTCATACAGAATGTATTCAAAGTGATCCTAAATTACTTATTATAAAACCATTGTTGACTGATCTCGATAAGAAAATACGTATTGTGATGTGTGAAATAATTATTTTAGGTTTCACCGTGTTATAGTCGTGTAATAGTGTAATAAATAATTAATTGTACTATCTTTAGTTCCAACGTTTTAATAAAATTACATTGAAAGTCTTCAGGGACATTCCTTGAATCAATTACCTGAACGTCCTTCAAAATGTACACTCGACAATTCATAAAACGGTATTTGAAATAAATGGATTGTCTGAAAAAAATGTGATGGCATCATCCGATGAAGTCTATGCTTACTCGTCATCTACCTCTAGTAGTTGAGCTCTGATTTCATCGATAATAACAAGGATTTATTGTCAATGAACCTGACCAGCAGCCAATCCGTTTCGTTCAAATACCGTTTTATGATTTGTTAGGTGTACCTGAATGTTCCTGAAAATCATCAATGTAGATTTGATTGAAACGTAGGAATTAGATAACTTTAACACATCATATTCCTAAAATAATTAATATAACATGAAAGCAATCGATCAATACACGTGTATTTCGTACCTATTATAAATTGATTGTCGGGAATCAGTTCGTGTTATTTTTATACTTAAATATTATATATTAACTAATAAATGTTGTGAAATATCCCAGTACGGAACTTTATTTTTTGAATAAAGTAGCTGGAACCAAAGAGATACTCTCAAATGGTGAGTCAGTTTGGTTACTTTTAGAACAAACAGTTACATATTACAATCTAATTAATCTGCAGAAACAGTGCTTTGTTACACAATAAGATGTGTTCTCCTGACTTTATCTCAGCACTTTGTTGAATGAAAATAGTTAAGAAAGTTCAAAGCAACAATGCAATTAAATTTACTACGTTGGAAATAGAAGTTTAGCGTAGATAGTCCTGCAAACTGAAGGGAGAACTAATAGCTAATGAAATAAAATTTATCTATCTTTAAGTTACGATTTACGTAGATCTACATAATATTGTATAGTATTTCAATGGCTAAAATATCAATATCAACCCTTTAGTAAGATTACATGGGCAGTCGTTTCTCCCTGGAGTCAGAAAATTAACATTGGGAGCTAAAAGAAGGGAAAAAGTTTCCAAATTCACATCGTATCCAGGCCCCTTTAGACTCGCTATTCGTATTTGATGTGTGTTAGAGTAGGCTGTCAATAACTGCTGGATTCGCGATATATTATTAGACGCAGCGCTGAGCCAAAGCTGGGAAGAACACATATCGGAGATATATTTCCCTTCAGTCAGAGCATAGTGATGAGACACAGATATTCGTCTCTCACCCTCGAATGTGCCCATTGATATGCTAACAATGGGACAAGATCCGATTTATATGTGTTAATTATGACGTTTATCAGTCACTTTACATTCTAGTCCACCTAGTTTGCACCTACTCCAAGTCCACCGCATAATACCTCGTTAACTACCCTCAAGCTAATGGACCTGGGGCCTCCAATTAAGGGCTATGAACTCAACTCATAGTCTCATACTCTCCAGTGTATTTAGGATCTAGGATTTTAAGCGGTGACTATGTGCAGTACTGCGGATGCGTCCGAGGGAGGGGTGGAAGTGGTGGCGACGGCGGTGGCGTCGGAGGGGAAGCGTCGAGACGCCGGCGAATGGACCACTCTCTGCTGAAACGTCAGATTGTACGCTAGGAAAGTTGCCGGCACTCTCGCCAGATCACTACGAAACCCGGGAGATATTTCATTTCGTCAGAGTTCAGTAGATATCCTCGGTTTAGCGGTAGACATTATTGAAGAGATATATTATTGTTTGAAGTATGGATACGATGTGAATATATGTTTTTTTGAATTTAATTACTAATTGCATAAAGCTACAAAATTAACGGTAAGATTAATTTAAAAAAACTTATTAACAAAACTACGTTTCTTTGTTCTATGTAATTAAAGTTTTTAATTACCCCATATTTCTAACTTATATTCTTAACTCTAAGTATACTAATTAAAGAATATAAACCTACTCATACGAAAATTAATCACCTGGAAAAGTTTCTTAATTCAAATAGCTAATACCGGTTTTAACAGCAGATACAATATTGACTTACTTCTATATTTTTTGACAACATAAAAATAATTAAATATGTCTTTTCTGAAATTAGACGGAAATAAGCAATAGATTTCTCCGTGAATCTTCTTTCTTCATCGTATGCAAGAGCTTACCTACATCTCGTGCTCTATCATCTGCAGCGTGTGATCCCGCGGAGCTCTTCATCGGCTTACGCATCCACTTAAAGTATTACACACGTGTGTCGAACGTGATTTCTTTAGAAATTTACAGTTATCAAATAAATACAGTGAAGTCAAAAATATTTACTACGTGAGTATTTTTTTTCGCGAAAGTTTACAAACAAGTCGACGTCATCAATTCCTCTGGAGTCGATTAGGAAGAAATCCAGATCAATTGCAGCGAGACGCGGACGAAAAGTTAAAGTAAGACATTATAACCTTTTACTAGATATCTTAATTTTACTTTCTCTCTTCCTTTACCCTCTGGAATTTTTGCTTCGCAAAAGTTTTTAACATCATCCATTTAATGTGAAAGTAGAAAAAGTTTCATTTGAGCTCTACTTCCAATAGTTAGATGATGTTGATGTATATTATGCATTATCTATGAAGAGCTTAAATTTTATCTCAATCAGTTCTTTTATATTATCTCTTTAAATCGATTCATTTATCGATGGCATCACCATAATTAAACACAAATTGGAAATTGTTTCACGAATACAAATTTAATTTCTTGACGATTCAATCACCGATGAAAGAATCTTTTTTAAAACTGAAAGACGAATAGTTAGACTTCATCAAATAAATCTTCCAAACTGAAAAAAAAAATCAATGCATTTTTGTTTGTTTTCTTTGCTCATTTTTTAGTTCCAAAACATTTACGATCACTAATATAACTGTTATTTACATGAACACTCTCTCTCATAGAGCTGAATGAATAGAGGTTGGATAGTAGTTGCTTATACTCTATGGTATAGTAGCAATTACCTAATACTTGCTATTTTACTAGAAAGTTATTTTACACATAATTTTAATTGAAACCGTCTATGTTGCGAGTCAATACTATATTACTTAAATAATATTTTGATTGTAAAATTAAATAGTAGATTTCTAGAAGAAATGGAATACAATGGCTGGGAAAATGAGCACTTAATTTAGTTTTAACAAATTCGTTAATCTTATTGTTATTTTTATAATTATTTTACAAACTTTACTAAAAAATTCGAGAGCGTGAAGCCTATTGAACACTTGATGGCAGATCTTTTAAATTTGCTAATGTATTGAATACAATCATCTCATAGATTTCCGAAAATGTTGTCATATAGAGTAAGTATGTGAATATACTATTTCATATTATTTATAAGTCTATAACTTAATAACTTTCAACTGCTGATATGGCAAGTCAGAAAGTTAGCTTTCACACTCCCATGGGAGGTAGCAAAACTGTGAAGGAATAGAAACTACCTTGGGAAGTAGAGGGTTGGTGATCATTTATTGATACAGAGAGAGGAGAGAATGATAGAGCGAGGGAGAGGGGACATACTTGATCTTGTCTCACGCTACAAAATCTTCGTCTAGGCTTAGGATCACTAAAGATAATTCAACGCAAGCATGACTTATCGTTTTGTAGATCAAGGAACAGTTTCAATTTGTAGTCACTCTGAGACTTGATATCCAATAGTATGCATCATTGGACTGGAGTGTTGAGCCAACTATTCGACTGGAGGAGTGCAATGGATGGTCGCCTTGGATTGTCAATACGGTCTAGCTCATTATAAATTAGGATAGCTATCGTCTAGAATTGTGTATTTTTCTAACATTGAGCCTTTGCATGAAACTATTCTCCATCTTTATATTACTCATTCTGGTTTACGGTCAGACTTTGATCATCGTGTCTCATAGTTTAAGAATAACGTGATTCTTCACATCTCGACTCTCCATTGATGAGAATTGAAGCATATTTTATCTTGTATTTACCTACACGTGCCATGGGGTTTATTCATGGGCAAGAACGGAAATATTCTTTAGGTAACATATAACTCACGTATTTCACAAGTACCCATTGTTCCTAATTTATTTTCAATATTTTATTATGCAAAAATATAGGAGTAATTCAGTCACTTTCCATGTAATTTCCATATTACATTTACGAGTATACATCACTTTGATTTCGTGTAGTGGAAATGTTGAAAAACTGGAAAATGAACAGGGCAAACGTCGATTAGCTGCAACAATAGTACCAATAGGGTTGCTTCATTTAACTACTTATCACAAACAACTAGCACTTTCGGTTAGAGTTTTCATTAACAATTTACTTTTAAACTATTATGTTTTTTTAATATTAAACAAGATTCTCTATCCCTGTCTCATAACGTTCACAACCTACAACGGGATAAGCTGTCCGTCAATCACTTTGCTGTGGACATCTGTATTCCTCGATTGGTCGGTTTTTTAAATTGTTCTCAGAGACCTTCCACAGGCATTGTCAAGCGTGTTGGTAAATGTTTACCCAACTTTAAGTGACTTATTTCTGGTTCGTCAACGCAAATCACACTATTGTCGAAGAATGGCATTGTATGCTGATGGCCCTAGTAGAAACCAAGCATTGGAATTAGCTTCCTTCAGTTAGATATATTGGACACGTCTATACTCGAGCAATAAAACTTAGTTGAAATCGTTTTCACATGTCGATCATTCAGTTTGAGCTTCGCTGGTTTACTGACTTTAGTGCATTACACAGATTGAAGGTATACGGTGAACTTGCGAATGTAAACTTTACTCTTCTATATTAGATATGCGAATGTAAACACACCTATATTAGATATTTGCCCTGGCGGTTCTTTTTACTGCGCGTGGTGAACGGTTTTGACATAGAATGCTCTCAAGTGAAGATGCCTGCTGTTTTTAAAGTCCAATAGAAATCCGCAGTGAAAAAGAAATAAGAACACATTCGCGAAAGTCAAACTGCAGATTTAAAAAGAACGATATTTTCAGTTGATGGGTATTTTGCACGAGGACGGTCTCTCTTGCCATTAACATAATATTTCAATTGCCATTAATTGAACATGGCAGTGATTAAGTACATAGTCAAGCACAACTAACAATCAATCAGTCTCCGCCAATGCTTGTTCCTGCGTTATTTATCTCTTCGTAACAAGGTGATAATTTAGAGCTTTGTTTCTTCACCGTGCTTGCATGAAATGTTTCGTTAATTAAATAAAGTATGTAGTTTACTTTAGAATTAATCTATATATATGAGAGTTTGTTGTTATAACTTATTAATACTAATTATAATCACATGACATCACGGATTCGTTAATTGTTTCAAAACTAAAATTCTCCATCTCTATTTTAATGATCATTCGTAAAAGTACATGCATTTGACATTTTATAGCTTGTAGCTATTTTCAGTCGTGTATCCGTTATTATATTGGAGAAACTAAATAAGGTATTTACAGTAATTATCACAAATGCAGATTGGTTCAACAAAAATAGAATTTAATCAGTTGCTGTGAAGGCTTCACTTGGATAAAAAAAAATTGTTAAACCAACTAAAAATGAATGACAACATTTCTTGGTTAAAACATTCACAACGTAGTGGTCTAGACCCAGACCCATATTCGAACGAACAAATTAGAGAATTGGATGGATTTTGTCAGCATTTTCCTGACATAATTTTGTGGATACCCTCAGTCGCAAAGGTAAATGTGACATTTTCCAAATTAAAAAAAAACTTCTACTAATCTATTAGTCCTCATAATCATTCAGAGATTCAGCAACGAAAAATTTGCAGAGAAAAAAAAATATTACAAATAAACAGCCGATTGGTGAATCGCTGATTTGAGATGACATAAGACTTCCCGAAGTGGATTTTGAGTGTCTGAAATGTGTACTCAAATGAAGACGACGATGGTTTGCATCTCTATGTTGCAAAGATGCAATTATTTTTCCGCTCCTCCAATGAAGTGTCGATGTTGTGCTGTGTGTGAGCGGTGTAGAAGGTAGTGAACTCGGTACGTCGACCTGATTGCGGTGGCGACGCAAACCGCGCAATACTTGGGGTGTAATCTTCAATATAGGTCACAGCCATTTCCACCGAGATATCCGACACCCAAATCGTATAATACAAAATCGACGTCAATTCAATCATATCAGTACTACTGTCAAACGTGTCTTAGTTGATATAGGAGATGTGTACGATATATTTGTTCATAATTTTGTTTGTAGGTTTTTGTACTTTCCTTATTTGTAGTTGCAATCATCAAATGATGGTTCTATGAACCATATGTGGCTCAATGATGGTATGATGGTAATGATATATACCCTAATACATCTAGATTATATGATCTAGAACAATATAAGGCATGATGCAAAAAAATATTTTAGAACTTAAAACTTGAAAATATTGTGAAGGATTTGATGCAATTTTAATTAGTTTTATCCTAAGATTCTAATGATTTCATAAAAATGTTGGAACCTTACCATGCGGTTTGAAAATATTTTTTAGCCACTATTAAGGGCACGATAAAGTGGTCGATATTCATACCAAAGATAGAAGAATCATCTCGCGACTCTCTACTGTCCGCTTTCTTCAGCCTTCCCCTGAAGATTCAATTGTAATCATGTCTACACTTCATGGTCAGTTGTCTTTCAGTGCCCAATGAAATTCCACCCTCAAACCCAATGTCCAACCGTCAAATACACTCAACCACACTCACCATTTTGATGAGCGAAAGTTGAAAAAATTGATTTTATTGTCTTCCACAGCTCTGATGTAATAGGTCGTGCTTGGGTCAAAATGAAATGATGGTCCAATTGTTTTTAGATGGCACTGTTCATCTGTGGAAAATCGTTTCTCTTAAATCTGTCCTTTCAGCAGTCAGTCATTTTGTAACCTCTCCATTCCACCCTCTTTTGTTTCAAGTCAAAACTAAAGCAAACTCAATTATTGCGTATGTATAAGTTAGAAAGGATTGATATTTGACATATGTATACATTATGTGTAACAACATGCAGATAATTCTAATTCTAATTTTATAAAGTATCGAAATTCTGAGAATGTTTGGAGTTATGTATGACGGTAATTTGCATGCAAATGATGCGATTGCCTCCAGCATTGCTTGCAGGATCGTGCTGGTACGCGAAACCGCGGAGCAACAGAGGATGTGAAACTGTGATGTATATTATTAAATTGCCGAATTCGCAAAATTTAAATCTGACAAAATTGGCGGAACCCCGGGGAGTCATTCTTGTCACTGTGTAACAAGGAATTGTGAAGTGCAACAACTTATATCCAGATAATTGAACTGTGTTATTTGTTCAGAGTTAAATGCAGTTTATAGCCACCACGACCAGGATAAAACTTCGTTGTTGATAAAATTATTATTCTGTTTTACTATGAAATAAGTGTCATTTTCCAGAAGTTTTGAAGTCAAATAACGTTATCTTATCTATGAGAATAATTAGATTGATCAACTAATATCTATGTACACTAAACTAATCAGCATGGCAAATTTTATCTCTCCCTATTGCATACAAAAGTTTGGAAGCCTATATCGTATATTTTCAAAATCAATATTAATATGTTAAGCACCCACGTAATGTGTACCTACTAAAGTAAACATGTAACCCCTAATGATTCACACATTTAATGATAATTTTAGGCGTGCCTCACTTTTTATATTTTTTCTGGGGCTTAACGTCGCACTGTTCTGCAGCGAGGCAAATGGCGACGGACCACTTTTTATGTATTATTTATTTTTTATATATGTTTAACTTTTTATAATATTACATGATATTATTATCATTCTTCTGAAATAACAATTCTAATGATTGGCATCACAAATATTGAACAAATATACGTACATATTTTTGAATCTATAATTTCCTTTGCCTACTTGATATCGCCAAGAGAGCCATCACTTACATCACGTTACTAGACGTAATCTAATTTTATAGTACGAAAATATCCCCTCGTTTCAGCTGACGTATAAAACCGACTGCAGTAGTCACGAAAATAACATCGAATTTTATCCTAGAATAAAACTGAGTGTATATTTTATTACTTATATTAATATATTGATGGGCTAAAATGTATCTACTTCTTTCAATTGTTTTAATGAAAAGTGAGAGTGCTGTAATTCTCCAAACAACCGGATTTATGTTTATATTTATGATGTTTTGTGAATATGCTGATGGTCCATATGCAGAGAGTGAGATATTTTGATTGACGTGAGATGCCATGTTTCAGATAGTAGAATGGAGAGAAGCTGCGTGCTGATTATAATAATGTGTAATCTCTAAAAGTAACAATACGCTCGAAACATTTGCACAAATAATCATCTTCTGACTCGATTGATGAAATTTGGCTATCAGAATTGTCTAAATGATTTTTATTGAATCCAGAATTGTGTACAAATATCGAAGCCCACATACGAAAGACGAAAATAAGTCGAGTGTTTGAGTCGACTTTTCATGTATTTACATAAGGTACAATGCGTTTAACAACCATGATAGAACATATGGCAATATAGATGTCTGGGAAAAATCTCTTAGAAATAAGCTTTTAAAGTTTCATTAAGTCATGAGTGTTAAACTTTAAAATATTACCTTCTTATAGCAGAGTTTCAAATTTAAACTTGTTAAAACAGCAGGTGCCAAACCGGTTAGAAATGGAGTCCAATAAAATAAACGCATTGCTTTAAATGTCAACAACGGAAGCTGAGAGTTACTCTCGCCTAAGTTAATCTAACTGCAAAGTGTCATATCCAGAGGAGAGCGAAGCATAGGCTAACACGGACCACCTTTTCATCGCCATCCCATCCCCTATTTGTTGGCAAGGGAAACTTCCTGGTTCGGTTCCACTTTCATTTGTTTCGCACCACTCGCTCGCGTGTTTTCTCACCACACTTCTGCACACTCAGAATAGGAATTCATATCAACATATTTTATTGTTGTTAAGATCGGAGCTATTCACGCATTACATTTGCAGGTTTGCAAATTGAGGTTTGCATGGAACAGCAATGTAATCCTAGGATTAAACATTGAATGCCGCCTTTTTTTTTGTAAATATACAAAATAAAGATGCTGAAAAAAAGAAAAACAAATAAAAAAAAATAAGAAAAAGAAATGTTCGGGAAAGAAAATAGAGAAAAAATGGTGTACAGATATAAAAATACATGTACTACTAGTATTCTTGATAAATGTAATTTAGACATTATATAGCATACTTAATTAATTTACCTTATTTAATTTACCATTAAATAGTATCCATGAATAAATATGTGATGTGTAAAATATGTGTCAATGAACTGATTCAGTTGTTTTCAACCTGTGTTGAATGCGTTTATCAAGAACGCGATTGAATAGACTATTTGGGTGGATGAGAAATATTTCTTGCATTGATTTTGTTTATGTCATTTAAACCCTGTTTTTGTAGGAAAAATATTATTTCTTGAATGAATTGCTCAAATAACACACATAGCTTAAATTCAATAGAAAGAACATTTAAAAATTGAGACTGAATGATGAAAAATAATAAAAATAAGTTTTATAGGATTTAAAATTACTTTTTGAAATATATGATGCCATATTGAGCAACAGTTTCACTTTGTTATTAGCACAGTTATTAGGTACCGAACACAAAGGGCAACAATCCCATTAATTTCTCTCTGAAACAATTGTCCTTCTTTTTGGTCAATTCTGGAGCCAAACCCGCCATATCCCCAGGACATCGATCTGGCAAGATAGTTCAAAAGGAGGTCATTGCTGGTGCATTGTGCAGGAGTCCGAACAAATGTCTCATTACAAGCATTATATTACTGCTCGATTCCTATCGTATTCACGTGGCTTGGCGTAGTACTAGAATAATATCAGCGATAATATCCTGTCTGTATCATAACCAGAACATCAATGCAATTTGACATTCTCAAATGAGTTGATAAACAATCCGAGCCATAACAAACCCGCTAACCAAACCTTGCATACGAATGAATGTTTGTATCTAGTCGGGCGTTAGCTCGACGCTGCCAAGCACCGCTCTATACAACGTGCGAGCTTACTACCACGACTGTATACAGCAAGCGCTTCGGGCCCGATTTCGGGGTGTCAGTACGCATGCAAGCATTTAGAAATGAAAGTTGAAAACCATGGTTATCGGGTATATTTAGCCACCTGACAACACCTAACCAAATATCAAAGTGCTGCGATCATCCCTTCGGGGTGAATTTTGGGCCTCAAACATGCAAGGATTGACTTTCATGTTAGTTAGTTAGTTAGTTAGTTAGTTAGTTAGTTAGTTAGTTAGGCACGGCCGGTTTGTTTGCCCATCTCCACAGGTTACACGGTTTGGTCTAGAGAGTTGAAATTTGGCAGAGACATAGAGTCATATTTATAGCAGTGCCCTTTGAAAGAAAATCTGAAAAATTTTGACCGGAAGTGAAGTTATTACAATTTTAAATTTTAAATATTTTAAAAGTCAAACGGGTCCATCGAGAGTTTTGAAATTTGGCAACAATAAAGACAATGTATTGCTAGACACTCCACTTCAAGAAAAATCAATAAATTTAAACCGGAAGTGGGAAAATTATCAATATTTACGTTCCGCCTTTCTTCTTTGATACACTAAACAGCGGCTTTAATTTCCATCGGGCTGATAGCTCAGTTAGGAAGGTAGCTGGCTTCGACTTCTGCATAACGCGTTCGATTCCCGATCCCGGAAAACTTTTTTTTCATATATTATTTTTTAATTTGTATAAGTGATGATATAAATAAGGATATATATTCAAATGAGAGGTCCAGGGATGCTGTGTAGATCATCAATAGACCGAAACATCGCAATCGCGGCACGCCATTGCCATCGTGAACACTGAAGATATCAGGGAAACAGAAAAACTCGCACGTCGTTTTACGTTCCGCTATTCTTCTTTGATACTATACAGACTGCTTTGGTTTCTGTGTGGCGAATTGGCTCGATCACATGAGGCATGAGACTTCGAACACGGCGTTGACGGGTTCGATCCCCGTACCAAACGTTTTATTTTTTATCTTTTTATTTACTTAAAAAATGTTTAACCTTCTTGTGTATATATTCAAAATGTAAGTCCGAATACATTCAACGATTACAATAGCTACTCTTCTTAAGGGGAAGGAAGAGCCCAGGAAGAGCCTCTGAATGAGGACCTCGGCTGGAAAGCAGTTATCGTCCCGTCTCGTTGAAGATAGACTAGATGTTAAAGCGACAAAGTTGTGGAGAATGAATTGCAGATTTTGCAGCGTTGACCACTTATTTGAAATTTTTAATCACCTTAAAGTTATAAGTAGTTATATGTTGCGTAATTATTGAGTAAATAAAACTAATAATTTTAAAAATTGGTTCAACGACGCTTAAACACGATTTAATTTCAAGCTACTTTGCTCTTGAAACTTTTTTTCTAACTTGATCGTTAGAGGCACAATTTGCTTTCTCACACCATCAATGTTATGAGTTTTGCATAAAACCAGGGGCACTGAAACCGACTGAAGTTGCAAGTAAACATTCTGGGAGTTCCAGTAACGGTGTGGAAGGGGATGATGGGAGGGTCCTAAGAGACAGCATGGAAATATAAATAGTGCACTGATAGCGAGAGTTTGTATGTCAACAATAATCATCAGTAGTTTCCCCGGCATTTACACAATCAACGACGACTGGAGACAGACGGACCTCAGAGTTGTCTAAATCATCTTACCTAATTTATAAAAATCTATCTATCATAAAGTGTATACCGTCTTAAATGTTGGAAATGGCCTAAAATTAAATTTTCATTGTAAGTTGATAAAATGTAAGTGCAAATTTTCAGAAACATAGAATGTTGATATTCAAAACAGCCATGTAAAAATCTTCCCAACAATTTAATTTATCACAAGAAAATTCGCTGTTGTATTAATAAAGACTTAACTTAATATTATTTTGTATGCTATTTTTTAAATTTTAATTTGAATATTTATGTTTTTTTGAAGATATAAATATATTTTTGCTAATTGAATAACTGTTGAAATCGGCAACACTTCTCTAAGCATCCATAATAATTCACTGTAAATAGTAGCATCTCGGGCTATCTATTATTCTTGAGTCAATCTCGGCAAGGTTATGTCACGATGTGTATTTATTCTCATTGTGACAACAATGTCGAACAGTTTTCCCGTCTACAATTACTAGTGCAGAATAACAGATGAATTTCGACGCTCGCTAAGAGCACATCAATGTGTGTCTCTACTGTATGCACTATTTTATTATTTATAACTGAAAACTGTATGTTATAAAGGTAAAGAAATATTTTTGGTTGCAATGTGTATCATAGCAACTGAATGATAATTATACATTGTACGTGTTATTTCACACGTTAATCCCGAACACAGGTTTAGGTCACCGATAGCAATGATTTGTCAGACAAACGGCGAATAATTATTTAATTGTTGTATTGACCGTTATCATTACTCCAACCATTCCATTTAAAAAAAAAAATCGATGTAGGTGTCAAAGGTTTCAAAATATAACATATAAAGTGTGTGACTTTTTGTTGATTTTTTCTACTAGTTTTGAGCAATGAAATAATATATGATATTATTTCAAAATTTCCTAATTCATTGATTTATAAATTTCACAACATACCACTTATATAGTCCGGAGAAAAGGCTGGAAATATTCATGTGTATTTTTATTACTTTATTTCATTATTTTTCGTATTTTCTACTCTCTACTTACAAGAAGTAGACAGTAGACAGTGTCTACATTCTACTACAAGAACCACATGCACAAAAACTAAAATGATTTTCTTGCTCTGATTGCGATAATATTATTCTCTTAGTAAAGAACCCAGAGAGAAATGAGACTACCTATACTTATTCGTAAACAAATTTTTCCAATGGCATTATACTCTCAGGTAGTGAAATAAGATCAGTGTCATATATCGCCGTTATAATGGTTAAAAATCAATAAAAGGATTTGCAATCTTTGAATCTATTAGATAAGTGTTGAACACTTTATTGCGTGTGATTATTCTTGATCCTCGATGATTTTGTTCGTGTTGTGAAAGTGATGCTAATTATGTCATTTGACTTGGTAACCAGTCTGGACCCAGCGATCATAACAACAATACTCGGGGTATCCGATCTCACTTCTGTTTACATTTTTTGCATGGGAACTAAAGTCGGAAGAAAACATTCATATCAAACATTGTTCCCAGCTAGACCAATCACAGTAATGACAACAAATTCGTCGCCAAATCTGATCCCGCCTTATTTACCTATAAAAACCCCGCCCACAATAGCAATTAGGGCTGATTCTCTAGGAGCAGTCAGCCGGTCCTTCCCCTTAATATTATTGTCATTGGACTCTAATAATGATTGTCAATGTACACGTTGTACGTAAAGTTGTGCAATAAAACAATTCGTGGTCATGCTAATCTACAGAATCTTGGTGGCTCAGTTACTAAACTAGAAACCACACAAGAAAGGCTCCATTACTGGGTGCATTAGGTTGTCACAGCTTTTAATTTACTAGAATTATTTAATTATGTAAAATTCAGTTAATTAAGTAAATAGTAAAATTCAGTGAAGGCTCCATAACTAATATTCAGAGTATTAGGTGTTTACAACTTTTCATTTGTCACACTTATTTAATTATTTAAAATAGAGTTAATTTGTCAATATTGGTGGCTCAACAAGAAACAAGAACAACACGAAACAAGAAACCACACAAAAAGGCTCCATTACGTGCATCCATTACGTGCATTAGGTTCTAAAATTAATTTAATTATTTTAATTATGCTAATTTGTCAATCTTGATGGCTCAGTTACGAAACAATAAACCACACAAAAAGGCTCCATTACTAGGTATATTAGGTGCTCTTTGCTCCTAATACTCTAAGAGACTAATGCTCTGGTGCTCTGGTACATTTTTAATAAATGAGACTACCAATGGATGCTGTGAAGATCATCAATAGACAGAAACATCGCCATCGCGGCACGCCGGTTGCCATCGTGAACAGTGAAGATATCAGGGAAACAGGAATTGCGCACGTCGTTTTACGCTCTACCTTTCTTCTTTGATATACTACACAGGTTTAATTTCAGTGTGGCGAATTGGCTCGGTCACATGAGGCAAGTAACTTCGATCACGGCGTTGCCGGGTTCGATCCCCGTAACAAATGTTTTATTTTTTTATCTTTTTCTTTACTTAAAAAATGTTTAACCTTCTTGTGTATATATTCAAAATGTTAATCCGAATACATTCAACGATTACATAGCAACTCTTTTTAATATTATACTCATTGGACTCTAATAATGATTGTCAATGTACACGTTGTACGTAAAGTTGTGCAATAAAACAATTCGTGGTCATGCTAATCAACAGAATCTTGGTGGCTCAGTTACTAAACTAGAAACCACACAAAAAAGGCTCCATTACTGGGTGCATAAGGTTGTCACAGCTTTTAATTTATCCGAATTATTTAATTATGTAAAATTCAGGTAATTTAGTAAATAGTAAAATTCAGTAAAGGCTCCATTACTAATATTCAGTGTATTACGTGTTTACAACTTTTCATTTGTCACACTTATATATTATTTAAAATAGAGTTAATTTGTCAATATTGGTGGCTCAACAAGAAACAAGAACAACACGAAACAAGAAACCACACAAAAAGGCTCCATTACGTGCATCCATTACGTGATCACAACTTTAAGTTTCTAAAATAAATTTAATTATTTTAATTATGCAAATTTGTCGATCTTGATGGTTCAGATACGAAACAAGAAACCACACAAAATGGCTCCATTACTAGGTTTATTAGGTGTTTACAACTTAGTAAAAATTATTTCATTATTTCAGATGTTGTAATCTGTCAATCTTAGAAGCTCGGTTACAATAAACAAGAAACTACACTAAATGGTCCATGATAATTAATGGAAATCTGTGGGTATGAGAGATTTAAATTTCATTTCATCATCCAACAATGCTTACGTTAAAAAGTTAGAATAATAAAACGCTTTTAAATTATCATGATTTATTTCCAAACTGCGAGTCAAAGTCTCATCAAGTGACATTGTTTAATGGAAATAAATGAAACTGAAACTGATGTTCCTCCTAATCTGACACTAATAAAATAAACATTGGTTTTGATGCGAACGTTATATACGGAAGTGGTCTGGCTTGTTTACATCGGCAATACAATAATATTCTTCAAGTATCTAGGCAATAGCACGAAGTAGTTTCCTGGTTTGAAAATATGAAAATATTATCTTCCACAGCAACATCACAAAACAATATAATAATTACTAAATAAGATCAGTAGACTAATTAAAATGCAAGCTAGATAACTGTTTACAAGTACCTATAGAAGAAGACAACAATACTAAATGGACTTCGATCGTATTTGCCATGAACAAACAAATGTAAACATTAAGTTGACCTGTCAGGGAGAGGCAGAGAGGTGGAGATGCCAGGTATAGGCCGGCCCATGCTATCCGTGTACATAGGCGAGTAAGGCGGGTAGCGTAAATTTCATCACCCGTCATACTCCTTCCCACCAGCACTATAAACACCAGGTAGCTCAGCTAGTTAATCTTAACTAAGTTCCTTTTAAGTTACATTGCCTTCCAAAAACCATCCGGATTTTATTTAAAATGTGTTGTAAACATCTGTAAGCCTGCACGCTTTAACAATTGAGTTTATACTTCGGAACTTTGACATAAAAAAGTGAACATGGGAGAATTTAAAAATGAGGAAACGTATTTTCAATCATCTTTCGTGTACCTTTCAGTTTACCAAGTGGCGACAAATACGCGTTTTACGAGATGAACGCACAAATTCCGGTCTACACCGGAACAATACACCTACAATTTACGTTATTCACATGACTCAAAGCTGTGAACTTTTAACAAATTATAATTTGATATAACTCAAATTCAACCAAAAGAAATTGACCCTTTCGTTATACTAACTTCGGAACTATTGAAAGAAAAACAGAAAACTTTAGACAAGAAGTGACGTTGTTGGCGTTAACTGTAATGAGGTAACACTTAATGATCAGTGAAAGCTGCTATAAACTTATACCCCATATGACATGTTGTACAAAAACAAAAACTTGTAAAAAAAACTGCCAAGCACCTTCCCACTTAAAACAATTGAGATCTAAAAGAAGGGTCAAGCAATAATATATTGTTTAAACATTTTCGCACTTAAAATTAGTGAAATCATTTCGCCCAGTTACTGCCGCCAAGCACAACACTAAAAACCTAATGTTGTGTCCAAATTTGAAGAATACAATCTAAGTGAACCATCATTGTAAATTTAACAAAATTATAAAAATTAAAAACGACTTCAAAATAAATTTAAAATTGAAATTAAAAAAATTAAAAATAAAGCTTGGCGCATTGAATTTGCACCGACCATATTGTAGACTTCCTCTATCTTCTTCCTACTTTCTGTCTTTCTTCGGCTCCTTTATCGTCATCTTCTTTCTTATGTTGCCTTCTACTTGACACAATGCGCCTAGCTTTATTTTTTATTTTTTTAATTTCAATTTTAAATTTATTTTGAAGTCGTTTTTAATTTTTATAATTTTGTTAAATTTACAATGATGGTTCACTTAGATTGTATTCTTCAAATTTGGACACAACATTAGGTTTTTAGTGTTGTGCTTGGCGGCAGTAACTGGGCGAAATGATTTCACTAATTTTAAGTGCGAAAATGTTTAAACAATATATTATTGCTTGACCCTTCTTTTAGATCTCAATTGATTTAAGTGGGAAGGTGCTTGGCAGTTTTTTTTACAAGTTTTTGTTTTTGTACAACATTATCAGTTACTGAATAAGCGCCAGTGTTTCAATGCAGGCTTAGAATTTTATAGTCTGGCACCTCCACCATTAATTTATTAGTTTTGAACATGGGCACAAAACGAAAAACTAGTAGGTACATAAACAAAAAGCAAGTTCATACCAACGAGACTATACTATAATGCGAAAAAAGGGAAGTACCTACCAGATTAAATAAAGATGAAAACATGTACTTCTTTCAACATCGACCTAGTTCGCCATAAGTAAGGGCTAATCAAATTGGTATGACCATAGGTATGACTAATAAAACGGGATGTAGTTTGCACAGGTATTATATATTGTTGAAGCATTATTTTTTTTATTAAAACTGTTGAGCAATTTTTAGTTGAAATTGGTTGTAGTCCAACAGCCGATCTCCGTATTTCACATAAACAATCAATCCAATCATTTGAAAGTGGACTTGCGTTCACTCTTCGCTGTATCCTAGGAGTTAAATCGTTCGGAAAATCATTCCTTCCTCTCCGAGCATCAATCTTGTTGTTGATTCTGTTAGAGAATACATTGAATAATCATGTAACACGAGAGTGGGTTTCTTCGTTTTATTTCGGGAATTTGTCTCTCTTTTCTTTGCCGGCTTAATGGCAATTAAAAGAATATAGCAGAAGTTGCACGGTGTTCTCGTCAGGAATATATTGCCAATACATATACTTCGCTTAATATCATTATTTTTGCCTTAAGAAGAAGTATTGATGGAATTTCTCCAAAAAAGATCTGAGTGGAAAATGTCTACGGCAATTGAAGGAATCTCCGCCAACGAGATTGCATTCAATCCCGTCGTTCCAATTAATGCGGTTCGCGAATTTCGCATTGAGTTTTGAGGATAAAGTGGTGATGAAAGAAGTTGTCATGAATGATGATTGATCGCTAGAAATGAAAGGTGCAATATTCAACGATCAGTAATTTTCGGTACATTACAGCTTCTTCTGCTCGGACGTACAATTTTCATTTACACCGAAATTCTTTATTGAATAAGTATACCAAGCTTTTTGAAGTTGATGTAAAGAAACGAGTCTCATTATTTATCAATCGAAAAGAGCCTTCCTTCTATTTTATAAAGAAAACAATTAAATACTACTAACTCATGGACACTGAGTTAGAAAAAGCAATTAATTATCTTGGAAAGAGACGAAGAATTATAGCTATATAGAACTCATATTTTCTGACATTTTAATTGCAAACAGCGAAAAGAAGACTCTATTTCTATGGACGCATCGTACGCATCGTCAACATACGAGTTGTCAAAGAGATGAGAAGAAACGACGCATCACAGGAACAAAATGAATCACATGGTTAGAGGATAGTTAGAGAGGTGGGGGGGGGAGTGATGGAGTGAGGGAGTGAGGGAGTGTATTGTTTGGTCACTTCGAGTGATTAGCTGTTGCCATGGAGTCTTTTACGTATTCACAAGTTTCAATTTCTTGGATTATGTTTAGTTCAATTGAATATCAAAATTTTTGTATTAGTGAACAACCATTGACTCGGCTTATCTTTTCAAGAATGAATAGGATAATCTATGAGCATGTTTATCTTAACACAGTAACATAAAATGTATGATTGAATTCATCATGCATGTAAATGATAATGCGAAACAATAGCAATTTATCTAATGCACTCCCAAGGCCTGAATTTACCATGGAATGGTGACTTTGTTCCCTCTAGATAGAAAAGCACTTGATTCTAAACCCTAAATTGGCAGATATTTTTGTTTTTTTAAGTTCTCATGATACTTAAGAATTAAAATCATAACTTTTCAAAACTATGTAACTTACCCAATTTCAAACCGAATCCATTAGACTAGTAAATTAGATCTAATCCATTAGATTAGTGTATATGGTGCAAGATTATATCGCATACGTTGAACATTGCGCTTCAAATGAAAGAATTAGTTCAAAAGTTTGTATATTTTTCAATAATTAGTATTCTGAATTTAACAAATATTAGATTAATGAGTTCAGGAGTTTGTTGATCTCTTGAGACAATACAAAAATGAAACAACTTAAAACAGCGAAAAGAGACAAAAAATCGAATAGAGACATTCTCTTCACGCCATCAACTGTAATCACTGCTATAACTTTTCACGGTGATTATATCGAAGGCTATAACCAGGGGACTGAACTAAATAATATCGCGAAAAGAGTATCCCCTTTTAGGAACTAATGCGACACGCTTGACTTGTTTCCAAACTTCCAGTGTAAACATACCAAACTGATCATATAGACCGTCGATAGCTCCAGAGCGATTGTCGTAGCCAGAGGGCAAGTGGCGACCTAACTCCACAAGCAAATGCTAAAATATCGATTTTGGCGGGGAATATTTTACTCCTGAACCCAGATTTGATTTGGCAAGTACTACCACACAAAGAGAGGTTTTCAGCTAGCTTAAGGCGTCAACCTCAATATATTCCTCGTAACACTCTTTTATACCTATAAGTATTTTTATCATGTCATCGTCGGCTCTGCTCTTGCAAAGCATAGAAATTAGTATTTTATAAAAGAGTAAAGCTCTCTTATAAGTTTTACGAAAATATAATATTCTTTTGATCTCTTGTTTGAGGATGAAACGAATCGTTCGAAAGATATTGAAATTAAATTTGTAATTTTCCTATTGATGCCATCTCTACTGTTAAAGATTTGAGCGGCTTCTTTTGACGTAGAAACTCAAGAAAACTAAAAAAATGAAAACTTTTAGCCTTGTAAATTCTTTGGCGTTTAATTAATGCCATGGAAGCTATGTATCAACTATTTCTATTAAACTGTTGCTAGTATTTTATTTTACAATGTTCTGAGAGTGCGAAATTTAACTTTGAATGAATTTTCTTGAGTTAAATGTTTTTGTTAGAATGATGGAGAGGAAATTATTATTTTGTAAGTTGAAAGAGTGTTTATTTAAAAGTTTCGTGTAGTTGGTAAAATGTTGGTGCTGCGTGTGTTTAACAACAGCTTGGATTATTATCATAACGAGATTCCCATCCTAACTACTATCTAGCGAAGCCACTGTCAAATGCAAGATGTCCAACTAAGTAAAGTTTGCATAGAATATTTATATTATGCCAGGTCGCAAAGACAGGCGCTGCCTAGACCTACACATTTTTAACACTGAAATATTACTTAATTTTCTTACAGTTTTCTAATAAAATTATAAAAAAGAGAGTAGTATTGTTGAATAACTCTTTAAGTATCCTCCTGAGAAAGGTAAGGAGATTTTCATAAATTTTGTTATGGTGTGGTTAATTGTATTGTGGAAATGTTTAATTACTTATTGAAGTACTGATCTGTGAAACCTCAATATAGCTTTGTAATTATTATTTTCTAATTATAGGGTTTTGTATGCATGCTTTTAATATTATGCAAATAGAACATAAAATATAGAGCTAGCCCATCTCTTACATTTGACGTGAAATTGTAAAATTCCGTTAAATATGATTTCTTCCCACTCGGTAAATTCGTCACTTCTTTAATCTTCTACAAGAAAGCTTTTAATAAAATGATAATTGGTCGCGTTTTCTAATTCAGTGAAGTCCCACCATCTTGAGGATTGCCGCCAGCAGGGCCAGTAATGGCGGACATAATTCAATTCCCTGTCTTCCTCTTCTTCTCTCCCCAGTGTTTTTCCTCCCACATCACTCGATCCAATCCATGGCATACAAAGCGAGCTTCTAAAGATTTTCAAAGCCCACAAAACCGTTGATTTCAAAGCGGCTTCTTTCTCACTTGCCAATAAGTCACGTGATTAACTACGTAAAACCAACCTGTTTTTCGATTTCACTGACCGAAACGGAACTGAATTGTTCCATGAGATTTTTCACCATTGTTAGTGTGATTTTTCTCTTTCGTCTCGCACCTTTTTCAACATCACGCGAACACCAATTCCAATTTGTAACCAATTCAAGCAAATAATTTTCAGTGCACCTATTTTATGAGGTTTTATCACACGAATTTCGGTCTTAGTTAAATGGCAGTCGATGATTGTTGAATTTTTACGTTAGAACAATTCTCATTGGGTTTGATATTAAACAATAATCCAATTTACCAGCAGAATGCTTTTGTTTTACAAACCCGAAGTCTAGTTTATTTTTAAATGTATTCAGCTTCGTTTATTTCGAAAAGCTAATACGCATAGCGATATGTGTACACAATGGTACAAATTTAGCTTCGGCATTCACGTTTTTTCCCAGTTTGTTCTTCATGGTTCGTTCGAAAAATTAATTTGCAAACTTGTTTTGTACAATCAAGGGCTCGCTTTATATACACATCATCACCATTTCACCACATTGTCCACTTGACAAAAATTATGCCTTTCGTTACGAGCATGCTCAAATACATAGACACTTTCGTTATTGCTTCTAGAGGGTTGAAAATATGGACACGAGATTGTAATTCCATTAGACCCTACAATGAGCCATCGTAACTCCATGTTACAATAGATTATTACAATAGATAACTGAAAACCAAATAGAAATGTATTTCGTTGCTTTCGACGAAGCATGAGAGAATTCATCTCGTACTTAAAGAAATTAAAATAATTTATCCCATAATTTTAAATGTCATGTGAAAGATATAGTTTTCGGATTTTTTCTCTAGAAAAATGTACCTAACTAATGACTTAATGTAAGCCCTTTACCCCCGGAGCTTACATATAAGTTTAGTTAGTCTTAGCCACTCTTCTGCTTGGGACTATTTCACCCTACTACATTCGGTATACTATTCATGTTTGGAGATGATTGTGACTGGATATAACGTATCCCAGCTGCATAAGCATTCCCAAATAACTAGTTCAAAGAATGAGATTTTATAACCATCTTGGCAGATTTTCGAGAAAACTCTTGAGTGACATTCGAAGATAATCCTCTTTGTTCCAAGTTTTCTGATTTTCGCGACTAATCACAGGGTTTAGTTCGTTTACATTGAATTAGTGGGTTAATATTGTGAGCCTTGACTGAAAGACCGCGCTCTAGGCATATATCCGTAGCCACGGTCGGCTAGGTTGGAACAGATGCTTCCATATGGTTGACAGAGCCAACAAGCATAGGCATAGTGTGTTTACTTTAAGACGTATTTTTTTGATACATACTATTTTCTGAGATATTCTATTAATTATTTCCCAGTTTTTAAGGTGTCATATGAAATATTCGTCGTTTTTTTCTTAAATAAATATGTGAAAAACTTTTTCTCCTAATTAATAAACATCCTACTCGTATATTTTGATAGTCCTTGAATACAACTATCAAAAACATCAGTTTTTCGTTTTGTATATATTCGATATTTTGGAAAGGTTTAATATGGTTTTAAGTCCAGCATAAGTTAATCCAATGGCGATTGCTAAATAACGGACCAAGGCAATGGCAATCAGTGATAGTTAATAATTCCTTGACAAAAGTTGGACTGAACTTGCATTCCAGAGGGTGAGGTGTATGGTGGTTTCCCTAAGTCGCGAGATAAATGCTAAGAAGACTAGGCCACGACTGCGTCCTTCATACCTTTCATACTATGCAATCATGCATCCATCGCCATAGTCTAGTTGCAGAAGATGGCCATTGTTAAATGTTATTTCCTGGGGAATATTGTGGCACGGGGACAAGCCGCTTCAGTATCACTCTATTCGCAATCATAAAATTCAACTCGTTTGATCAGATTTCCATTTCCGAGTAATTGGTCATTAAACCGTTGATTTAGGGGACCAAACCCTACTAGGGTATACAAAACTGGATTGTATAATTTACAATCATGATATTGGGGGGGGGGGGGGGGGGGGGGCTGAATTAATCTAAATCGAATTGAATCTTCAAATGTGAAACCATTTATGCAGAATATTCACTGACTCACAACTTTTAGATCTAGTTAGGAAACTTAGAACAGCGTAATCGGATGCAGTAGTTCTCCTATTCTCATCCATTCATTCAACTTATCCAGACTCTTTCGGTTACAGCTTTCATGGTGATTTAGAAGGATTAATTAGGAAAATCTTAATTATATTTTTATCAGTCCCTTCCTTTCGCTGACGACGTTAATTGGTTATGATTGATAAGCTTTGCAATCGTTGCCAAAATTAAGTCTCGTTTATCTCATTTTCACAACAAATTTCGTGAAAATCTAAGGAGATAAAATCAGTACCCACTTCCTTGTTCCGAAGAGGATCCACCTAGCACTTGACAAAGAGAAACGTCTAACTTAATTTCCTTGCATAATAATGTGTTGTAAAATTAACTGGCCGTCATCAGTCAGAAATACAGCCAGGTATATGAACGCCCTGTTCTTCTCTTCCAACAACAATGAATGCGGGTTCTTGTATCATTTTCCTGGTTTCTTTTACCAGCGATAATCAATGTTTTAACGCCCATATTTCCATCGATTGTGACGCATAATATCACACCCTATAATTACCTATTCGCTAACTAATTGACGCCCTTTCGCGGAATGAATCAATTTCAATAAAACATTATCATTACTTATTCGAACTTATTATTAATTATGGCTTGAAACAATCTCCTACTGATAATGAAATTTTAATAGTACCTATTTATTGCTTAGTTGAGACATTGTCTATATCAATAGTATGTCGTCGATATAGTGTCGTAGTCTGACCATTCTACCCATAGCCATTGTTCTGTTGTCTTTCTTTCGTAAGACGGTTTTTCCTTGACGTCATTTTGATAAGAACTAATTTTGGTTTTACACTACCCTTGTGATTGCACTTTCTGACGCACAACTTGTATCCTGACCCAGGATGAGGGGTCAACTCTTGCACGTCCGTTCCGGGGTTCGTTTTCTTGATTTGTCAACTTTGACGTTTCTAATAAGAACATCACTTGGTTCTCTAAATTGCTTAATAATGAAGCAGGTTTAAGATTTAGAAGCTTCAGGTAAATGAGAATCACATAATCTTCGTCCTATATTAGTATGTGAAAGACTTTGTCTGTCAATATCAGAAAATGTGTTCTTGATTCTTTGAAAGTAACGGTTCTGGAACTTACTTTTAAGTCATGATTTTATATACTTTTGTATAAATTGTTTGATAAGGGATGATTACGTGAAAAACACCTGCATTCAAGAATTTTACTAAATCCAGAGAACCAGTGTGCCTGAAAATAGATCACATCATTAGTTTAAATGGTTTGATTTTATTGTTCAAGAGTGTACTTTTATAAAACTGTTCAACAACTCACCACGCTTGATAATTGGAAACCTGATTAAAGACCTGAAAATCGATGTTTTACAATGTTTTCATTAAAATCTGATGGCAATGATCAATACATGTTTGTATATACCTAGTATCTGTGATAAGTTATTATCGATATGTCATAACAGTGCGCTCGCTACGTTGCCTGTCGACAAGTCAACGAATAACCAGGCTTTAGCGGGGGCGTGTTACATTGGCTAGTGTCAAATACACTGCAGAATCTACATAATAAATCTTTGACAATTTATATTCGAGCTTTTTTCATTTTTATTTTCGATAAAAATTAGAATAATGTATGCTCAGTGCAAGAAAAGCAATGCAGAATTGTCATCTGGTGTTAATGTGAAAGACAAGCACTCTAATTTAAGAAACAAGCGAGCGTTTTCATTCGACTTTTTGTAAGCGTTTTGTTTGGTCAGTACAAAACTGTAGTGTATTTAAGCTTTTAGATGAATGAAAAGTGATTGGTTTTATATCCTTCTATTTTAATATTTTTCCATTAAAAACACTGATGTCTGGAGTTAAGTGAATGCCTTCAAGTTTCTGCTCATGACTCTACGCCTTGAGTCAAACATTTCTCAGATGTATTATTATAATTTTCACGATGATTGTCTAGTACAAACGTATTCAGTCGTTAATACATTTCCCAAACGTGAATCGATATTATCGAAGTACGAGTAAATGTTAAGGCTGAGTGCGTAGGTTTCACCAACTACAGGTCATCCTTGTTTACTGAATTCCCTAATCAGCCACGATATGTGTTTGCAAATCCGAAACGTGGCTTTAAACTGGAACAAACTAAACAGCAACTAACCTTTGATGGAAAATGTTTACCCTGTAAATTATTCGCGAACTGAACATTAGGGGACCACTGATTGTGTGTATAGAAGTGGTCATGATATTTACTTTCCACTGGAAGCTATGACGAAAAATTTACAATCTACTTTGAACTAAAATTATTAATTCAAAATCGGGGAATCAATTTTGTTTAGTGACTATAGCACAGAGTATTGAAGGAATTACGGAAAGCCCTCACAAAATTATGATGAAAGGTGTTTTAAGGTGATACAAGCGCTCGGCCGTTTATGAAAATTGAGAGAGAAAAATTGTTTCATAAGTGGGTGTAACTTTGATAGGATGTTCACATGATCAGTTTGATTGTATATTAGTAGCACTTCTCATTTTTGATCGGTGCCTTGTTAATTAGGCGCCGGTATTCAACAAAACCGCGCAAAACTATGCAATTTCCGATACGATTGGAGACCAAACCCGTTAACCAATTGATCTCAAATTTGAATCATGATTAGATGAAGACAAACTTAGGGTTATCACTTGGCACATTTTCGAAATATAACTTAATATGGCACCCAGCGAAACAAGAAAATAGCTAATTGTTTTAGCAAAAATCCACTAATTATTACTAATTAACGAAACAAAAAATTAAAAATATATAATAAGGGATAACCCTAACTCCTAAGTTTGTCTTTTATCTAATCACGATTAAAATGTAAAATTATTTGGTCAACTTATTTCGTCTCCAAGCGTATCCAAAAAAGTGTCTACAAATAGCAGCAAAATCGCTCGCGCTTGCAGCACCTTAAGAATTGAGCAACATACACGTTATGATAACTAATATCAGCTCAATATGTACGAATATTCTTCCTCTTGCTAGGTAGGTGTTTGAGTGGAAAGTTCGCTCTTGTTAATTCTAAACTTCACGTTTTATTACCTACACTTTTGATATTTTTTAATGTGATGTTGGAGCGGTAAGAGCCGACATAGGTCAGGACGCGACCCTCCCTCCCTCCCTCGGCCTCCCTCAATTAGCGTCGGGAAATGCCCAATTATAGCTTACATGATTTGGATATTAGTTTGATGGAAATGACTATGCAAGTTGGGTGTAATATTTCCTATGAATATTAACCTGAAATCACGAACCACCTCTGCCACCATTTGTAATCTGATAGCAGCATCCAGTCTACCATCTTTAAGTAATTTCATTTAAATACAGTGTGATTTTGCTATCTAATACAAGGTCGTGTGAAACTAATTCTATTGAAATGAACTGAAATCACCAACAAACAACTTTGTTAAAAATAGCTTAGAACAAAGACCAACTAGTACATACTTATTTGTAGATTGTAATTCGCAATTTAAATGCAACCTATTCGGGATTAGGTTGGAAATGTGTTGACATCTCGATGAGGAGTCTTGTGTCTAGTTGGTGAACTTGTTACGTGTTATCAGCGTGTTCTCTCTCTCTCTCTCTCTCTCTCTCTCTCTCTCTCTCTCTCAATCTCTCTCTCTCTCTCTCTCTCTCTCTCTCTCTCTCTCTCTCTCTCTCTCTCCTCTCTCACACACACACACACACACACTAACACACTACGCGTCCTCATAATCCACTTGTATTCTGAACTATCCGCCCACAAAACTACACCACACTGTGTCTTCCCTCAACAAAGTAGCTCTATATTACCAGAATTTACTGCAAATTAAAATGTAATAAAGGAATAATTACGTTGCAATTTGTGATGAAGACCCATTGGAGGCTCGAAATAAGGCTGGTCATTACGCTGGATGTCCGCATTCTAACCCCTAGGCATGAGCATGTTCATTGTTTGGTAGAACGTTTTGAAGTCTGCTCTACACAATTCGTATAGGACGCGGTCGTCACGTGCAGTAGTTACTCTCATTTTTACTTTCATTGAAGATATGGCGATCAATTACTTTTTACTTATTTCGGTATGAGTAACAAATACCAAAATTAGAGATTATTCAAGAGGCCCGAGGTCAACACTTTTAGCTGATTTTTTCGATGTAGTATTATCTGTATACAATTATTTTATTATTAAACTAACAACGTTATAAACCCACAAATGCAATAAAATAAACACATAACAAAAAAGCAACTCCAAAAAGATCAACAATTCCGAATTTAACAGATTAAAAATTGTGCTAATTATCAATTCAATTGACAAATTATTCTAAATGAACACAACAATAAATTTAAAAGTTTTGTTTATGTGTTGGTCATTTCGTAAAAGCAAATTGTAAGTGGACTGTATTAAAACATGAATATTTAAAAACATCAATTCTGCTCCATGATGGTATTAAAAGATTCCACATTCCTCGTCCTGGGGGGTACTTTAAAATTAATACCATGAAGCAATTCAATATCACTTTAGTAGTTATTAGCAATTTTATAAAAGGGATTTTGTTCAAGGGATATATCCGTCTCGAAGAGTTTCGTAACATGTATGGTTTGGTGAGCTACTGGCTACATTCACAAAAAAGTATTATCTGCTAATACGTATTATCTTTTGATTTAATACCAAAATTACTGTTTTAATTGAATGATAATACAATAGATAATTCGTATAGCAGATAATGCTTTTTGTGAATATATCACACGTGGATTCGTAATAAAATCAGTACCTAGTGAAAATTCTGCTTCCAGTTCACATTCGGTATAAAAGTTTTTGTATTATAGAAAAAGTTCAAAGGAGAGAGTGATTAGCAAACACGTAATGAATGTAATTGTGGACATATTCAATAGAATCGTGTGTATAATAGGATCAGAGTAAGCGACATATTATTCATTGCCATCATCGTCCAAAGCTGGCTGCAGACGCTTCAAAGAGGATGTTTCGACCCCACTTGTACACGAAGCGAGGTGTTACTCCGGGGTCACTCGCATCAACACATTTTATACGCACAAAGCTAATTCTATTTCTTTCATAGGGTTCATTTTATTATGTTTCATTATAAAAGGCAATATTATCGTGAAAATGAACTTTGCATCACTCTGTATACATTTACATTCAAAGTGTTGCAAATGTTTGTTATATATTTTTAAGTTTCATTTTTAATTGTTGTTGTTTGATGCTTTGACGTACATGAACGAGTGTTAGAGATGAAAGCGAGTTTTCATTGCACATGTGAAAGTATCTGCATTTTTGTACTAATGACAAAAATGTGATTAACTATGATAGTACTCTAACGGCATTGCTATTTTTTGTTTGTTTGTTTGATTACATATCAGCGAACACATTTTTAGTTATTGAAGAAAATCTTGTGAATGGTTGAAAAGTATGAAATTTTGCATGGATTACAAATATTAAGACCAATATTTTTCATATTTTATACAATTTCGAAATATTCGGATTTATTGATATTTTATGCATATTTTGTTGTCAAAAATGTTTTATCAAAATGTAAACGCACCGGACCATCACTTGCCAACGATTAAGGGGTTGTTTTCATTCCATAGTTTATAGATGGATGTTACGAAGTTGCAATGAAAAACAGATACAATACGAGTATAATTAAGTATAGTTATTTTGTATTGATTGATTTGATCATAGCTGCTTTTAGTTGGCCGATATGATTTCCTTGTGTTAGGGAATTTTGGTCTAGGTGTTGCATAAACCAGTGCTTGCTTATCAACGCGTTAACAGAGCGTTTTCATAGTTTACTCTATGGATTATTAGATTTTTTAAAGACATGGTACTTCAAATATAAGATACATCTTCAAACGGCATTGATTTAAATATCTAATATAATCAATGTACAGCGTGTTATCCCAAAATGTTTTCTTTTAATAACAATATATATATTTATAAATATAACAACATTTTTAATTAGAGATAAGAATGTTTTGAAAATTGTGAATTTAATTTGTGAATTTATTTGGCGGTATTCTACATTTCTTTGGGATTGACTGCGTAGACATTGGAATAAAAAGCATAAAAACAGACACATACGCCTCATGATTTCCTCTAATTGCATCAATTGGATTGGTAAATTGCCAACTAATTTCAAGTAGATGCACTTTTAATGTAAGAATGAAGTAACGTCTACTTTGCAAATAGATTATCAACGTGGTAATCGTAAATTAACACTGAAGGCGGTGGGTTATCAAAATAGCGTTAGCGACTGAACCAGCCAAGCCAATAATTAGTTTTTAAATAGCTCTGGGAGACATTTCATCCTATAGTTATTTGCTGCTGGCGTAAAATTATGATTTATAATTTGATCATTTATAACGTAACTACGGTTAGGTGTATTGTTTAAAACTTCAAATAAAATGAAAAAGCCTAGATTGATAATAATAAAATCACGTACTCAAAAATGATGCTTTTAAGTGGCTAAAAAGTAGTAGCCACTTAAAAGCATCATTTTTGAGTACGTGATTTTAGTATTATCAATCTAGGCTTTTTCATTTTATTTGATTGCTTTTAAAATGAAGTTGTTACTTGAAATTAGATTTAATGGCCACAGAATTTAAAGAATTGTTCAAGTTTCGAAATTTAATGTAATACCTCCAAGTTGTAAAATGATAATTAAATCGATAATCGGTCATCGGAGTACGAAAATATTAGAAGGTATTCATTAATCTAATTGTTATGCAAATTTTGTACAAATATTTTATTCAGATTTTCACGGTGTGTCTAGTAAATAAGATCCACATAAAAAAACACTCCGTATAAAAATACAATAAAAATGCTGAAAAGATCTAAAAGAAATCTAAAAATTAAGCATTTATAAGTATAGTGGCCTAAAATAATGGGCCAAGTCGGAGAGTCTTCAATTGCTTAATTGCTTAATTGATTTATTATTGCTTAAATACTCATGTAGTACCTCTACATAAAAATAGATAGAAGTGTAATGACCAGAAATCAAATATTCCTATACCTATAATAATATGCATATAATTCACTAAAAAGAAAAACGCAGAGTATTTATTTTTGTTTAATTAACATGCTATTAAAATGATTAAAGTTAAAATTAAAAACTGTTATTATGTGTTATTAAAAGTTTTATTAAAATTAACTACTTAACTACAATTAAAAAAAACTTGTTGGCAAACTTAGAATATATGGTATCTCCATATAAAAATATTTCACAACATTGTGAGATTTTTCATTTTTTTATCCAGTAGGCCGAAATTCCAAGTAGATGCTTAGTGTAAAAGTGTGCTTCTAGCTTCCAACTATTTTATATTAGAGTTCGGCATTTTAACAGTTTGTTAATAATAATAATAATAATAATAATAATAAATATCTTTATTTTTAGAGCGAAGTTAAGCCATGAGTGATGAGTGAGCGCGTCATACGACTTGGCTGGTGTGGAGCGACCGCTCAGCTAGATCTTACGAACACATTTGATTTCATCGTACTGCGAATAATCTAATGTAGAGAGGTTATTACGGAGCTATTATACTGCTATTTACCTCCTTAGCCATTCTAATTTAATCGACTAATGTCCTGTCTTGATACACGATGTGTATGACCAAATGCGAAGTCAGTCTGTTTTAACAAATTAGTAATATCCATTACCATACCAAAATTATTATTTTATACACTCTTTTTTTCTCTTGTATTTGTTACAGGACCTGTCATTACACGGCACCACTAATCATCAAATCGATTTTTGTTTCAATTCTGTGTTTCACTTCACAGCGATTTGGAAATAGCATTTTGTCACCACCCGGATTGGTGTTTTGGTTGCATACATTGATTATGTATTCAGCCAGTGATTGGCAATCTCGGGCGAACAAAATGCATTAGTAATCGGCTAGACTTTAAAGAATCATCAAAACCAGACACGTGCAATTTCTCGTGTGACCTGAATTGATAGCCGAGAGTATATTTGACTAGCATTCAAATTGGTAAGAATTCTCTCAAATCAATACTATTTAAAATTCAGGATGGAAAATGGACGATAGATTGAGTTGAAATTAACTATTATTTGCGAGTGAGAACAAAGCCGCTATGTGTAGAAGACGAAGAAGATCCATATGCTTAATGTATGGATCGTTTTATAATTTAACCTATACTTTTTATATTTGTATAACTATCCTATCAAATAGATACCTAAATATGACACATATTTTAGCATTTTTTTAAATTTTACTAACCATTTTCCAAGAGTAAAATGGAATGAACAACTATTTTGCAAATTGCTAAGAAACTAACATATGACATTAAGTAATATTAAAAATGTAAATAATATGGTTTTATCTGCGGACCCAAAAGGCACACAATTAAATAAATATACAAGAGTACCAATAAGTCGAATTTTATAACTTCCTTTTCTTTAGGTTGTCAAAATACATTTAATAATATTATTAAATGCGTTTTTATCGTACAACTTACGCAACATGTTTCCTCTGTTTATGACAAACAACATTTGTGTCCTTATGCTAAACCCAAATATAGAATTTTCTCCAGGTAAATCAATATCCTACCTGTCAAGTAAAATAATAATTCTGACAATTTTCCTAGAATTTGGTTGTTCGCATTTTCCGCCTGGTTCGTAGCGCCTGGGCTGGATTGACGTGTCACACTAAGCAGATGTCGCTTGCCAGAGGTCGTGGAACGGGGATCGGGGAACGGGGCAGGGGGGCACGGGGCACGGGGCACGGGAGACACGAGTTGGGAACACGGGAGCGCGCGGGGAAAGAGGGGCCGCACTGAGATCTGTGCAAACTCTCTAACGACCAATTTTCACCGCCGCACACTTCCACTCTTCCATCCATCTAAACCACACGCTCCCCTTCATTCCTCAGACGTCCACAAATCTCATCCCATCTCATCCAAATCCCATTCCCAGTTTTTGGTGGCATTTTTTTTCGAGAGAATTTCTGTCTGGAAGACAACTACGAACCGCATAGTATTATCACAAATTACATAACCCGTAGATCCTGAATTTAAAGCTTGCTACATTGTCTTTCATTTATGAGTAATGGCCACATTATAACAAAAGTACTATTAATTTGACAAAACCAACAAATCAAATGAAAATTGGTATTCAATAATGTAAATCCTTTGTGAGTCTGCACACATTTCCGTTCTGGGCTGGGCTTCCAATTTTATCAAATACCTAGCTTTAAATACATAATTGCAGGGAAATATAGGCGAAACAGAATCGTGCAATGGATTTGTCTCAATATAATAAATAATAACGAAAGATTTTCAAAAATTCACATGTAATTATAAGTCGCTGATTGGTTAGTTTGCAAATAAGTGTCACTGTCTCTAAAATCTAAACTCTCATGTTTATCTTTTTCCCGCAAGAGTGTGCCCAGAAGCCACTAGTCTTGATCATGATAATACCGTGACCTCCACAAATGCGCAAACATCTCCTGTCCAAAACATTCATTTACACATTCCAGTACGAAACTTGTTCATCGTCCAGATTGCCTGAAATTAACGGAGTTCATGTCAGATGAGTACTAAGTTAATTACAACGTAAGATGTTTTTAAAAATGCTATAAATTGTGGCACTCCGAGTCCTGGACAGTTTCCTAGAGGCCATCATTCCCTGTGAACTTCCAGTCAAGGCGGAAGCATTAGGTGTCTAGATGTGAAGTACTAGAAAGTAACATACACTGTCAGACTCCGAGAGTATATTTTACACTCGACGTCAAGCGAACATAAAGCAAGCATCTGGCCCAACACGACTACGATTACCTTACAACTTCACTCAGAATTTCACATTAGTCAACGAGTCCTTAATTAATTTCTATCCAAAGAAAATCTCAGCGGACCTTTTCAATTCTATTGTACAGTTCCGAACAAAATCACAATTGTTTTCTCTTATAGTCACATAAAATCAATCGTAAAAACGAAAACGAATGAAGGATCGAAAAGATCCTCGAAGGAATGATCGAGAAGGATCTTCACGAAAAGGATTACTAAAAGAATACTTAATTTATAAGAACGCTGTAGCACCTCTCGCTTAATTACGTCTTGACGGAGCTATGAAAAGTAGATGCGTTGTTGAAAGTCCGTGTTTATTTCCATCGGGTGTTTACGAAGGAAGAAAATAAAGCGAAGATTTTCAAGTGCTGTCTAGAACTGGCAGCAGCACATCATACTTATTGGCGTATTTTAAAGTAACAGTTAGCTGATTTTTAAAGAGAAGCTAGTAACGTTTTTAATTTTGCTTAATTAATTATACTCAATTTGATTGCTCGAAACTCACGTCTTTATAAAAGTAAAAATGATTATTATGTTTACCTGGCTCATTTATAAATGTAGTTATTGATCGTTTAGATGTATACGACAGGTAGATCTACCTCAGAGGTAGAAGGCCTGAATACAATTTTCTCGATTTTGCATTGCACGCTTTTGAAATGATGTAATCAAGCTCTATCAATTTCCATTTTACTTAAGTCAACAAATACAGTTATAATTGAAGCTTTCTCTTACGCAATGACTCGTGTCAAAATTACAAATATGATTGAATGAAGTCAGAATTACTTGTGTGTGAGCTCATCTCAAGAATCATTGAAATGGACTTACTTCCGGCCTTCTGCTTCTGAGGTACGTATATGTATCCACATGGAATAATCATCTTCGATTAAATAATATTTCAATTTTTGTAAAGACGAAGAATGTAAAACAAGAAATCCAAACCCGTCACTGCTAACATTATTTTTATCCAGTCTTACATCCAATTCTGATTATCATTCCATGGTGCATACAAATGACAAAACATCTTCTATCGTGCAGTTTGAAGCTTTGCTTGCTCTCAGTATGGCTAACTTCGGAATGGAGGTCTGGTAGTTCTGTTTTGTGTCTTTTTCGCACGCATCCGGGGACAGATTTGGCTTAGACTGGTCATAAATTACCACTATCCAATGCCTCAAAGAAACAGCATACTTTTATGACAGGTGCCGTTTACATTGGATGAATTTATGATAGCTTTTCTGTTAAACACTGCTTCTAGTCAATATCCTTAAAGGCTCCCGAATAATCAATCCGTAACCATTATTGCGTAACATACGTTCAAAAGGTACAAGAGCATAACACGAGAATAGCTAACCTCTTCTTGTCTAGACTCTTCTCAAAGAAGGTTAATCTGAATTTCAAAAGGAGAATCCATTCGTGATATTTCGTTGTGTCGTGTAGGCATACAATTTGTACTTAGAGTTTAAGGACATGAGTTTATAACTATGGTCTTGAGTTTTGTTCGAATTAATGAAAGTGAAATATGAGAATACCAAGACATAATTAAACGTTAGCTTATTAAATAAAGTTCATGTTTTCATATATTTAAAAACTCGTTTTATTTCAAACTTTTTAAATTTCAAACTCATCACTTTAAAGCTAACAAAATATTCTCTTGAAGTGAAATTGGAAAGAGAATTCCAACAAAAACCTAATACACTTAAAATAACTAGACAAAATAAATGAATTGTTCAGAAAAAACAAACATTGAATACGTGACAATTATTTGCTACTAAAACTTTTTTGGTGGTTCCATGCGATACAATGACTGAACCTCGGACACATACACTACTTTACATAAATTAAATTTCAAAATTTAGATAGCTGCATGTGAAGCTGTGAAAACATTGTAATCGCAAGCTTATGATAAAACAATGATATACTACTGTTACAAACAAAAAATCATTAATGCCACTGTAAATCCTCGCCGTATAAACAGTTTAACTTGTATGCATCCCCCTATTAAAATGGTAATTGTATAATGTTCAGAACGTTTTGAATTACGGTCTTTGTATTTCTCCAAATCGGATTTTCCATCGTTTATAACTATTAATGGAATTTCATACAAAATTCTAAAGAACGCATCTCATATCTTATATGTCTGCAATTGAATGCCTTTCAGTCTGGTATTCCTAATAATAAAACAAATTGCACTGCATCGGTGCGATATCACACTTCCATCGGTTTTCTACAAAACTCCATCCAGATTTCAGCTCAGCATTCCACTAAGATTGATTCACATCACATACTTTATGTCTTCGATCATGTATACATAGTCCTTTGTCGAGTGAGTGCTGCAGAACTTGTAAACAATTGCCGGAACCGAATAGAAGTTAACCATTCCATAAGCATTTCATGCTAGTCCACGGTCCTACTCATTTGAAACGTTTATCTCATTGACATATTTGACCAGTGTAGCGTACCGTGACCATTACTTTGTAAGGAACGTTGTCAAAGAAAACCACAGTCGCAACCATCCAAGAGGAAATCGTGGAGTGGAAAACTCACAAACAGAATACATTTCCCGGCAACAACATCCCCACATGCGACTCAACAATGTTATTTGTAAGATGCATTATGGTGTCTGTAGACGACAATCATGTTCAATTATCAAAGACTTTTGTTCCAAACAATATCATTAATCTAACTAAAATTGGCACTGTTCTCAGACTCCTGAACAGAATCTTCAGAGCCACTCAAACTCTATTTAAAGTTTGAAGTAGTACATTATTATCATCAAGCCTGCTTAAATTTGCCTCCTTGGAAATGTAATAGTCGGTACCTGATCATTGCCAACCGGAAAAGCTTTTACCCGCCTTTTCATACTTGATCCCAGACTGGAAGTTGGTGTTTCCGGTAATGTATGAACTAACAAAAAGCGGTATGATTTATGAACAGTTCTAACATTTCTCTGGGCTATGAACATGCAGTTTGAATTCTTATTACATACTGAACTCTTCTCTCTTTTAATATTCTTTCTTCTCACTTGAAAACTTACGCTTCTCATTATACTTTTTACTTAGTTTCTTTCTTGCTTCAGTTTCGTAGTTTCTTTGAAATAAAAAGCGCCACTTGAGGTTCCTTAATTGCAAAGTAAAAATGTTGCACCATTTTGAATGCAGTAAAAAATATCGTGGATTAAAAACAGAAGTGAAAACAGTTTGAAGGATCGATAAGACTATTTTTTGCTTACCTTTTAGCCAGACTTTACTTACTGTAACTTTAAAACAGCGTATAATACTTATTTACATTGACGCCAGTGCGAAATACGCACAGAACACAGAGGTGCTTAGTGTTTCTGAAGGAATCTAAAGTTATTTTAACTTTGGGCGCTTCAATGTCTGATTTGAAGCAAGGTAATTTCCTTGTCAACCCCATCCCCATAAATCATGACTTTTCCAGCGAATCTCAAATGATTTGTTTTCACACGCAAAACATCCATACACACAGAATTATTTATAAAATAATAGAAGTACTTTGGACGACGTATATCTTTATGTAAAATTTAATGTGTAAAATTAATGTTTATATTCAAACATAATTTAGTAAATATTTATTACTGTCGGAAATAAAACTTGGCATTCCCATATATCGTATTATATCTATAGATACGAGTTTATTTGGGATAATCAGTTTTGATATTGTCTTTCAAAACCTCCCTAAAGTAACTAGTCTCATTAGAAATTATTCTCCATTAAAATTGGCACGTCCCCCTTCTTCCAGCTTAGCAAGTTAAAATAACAAGCATGAAAACAATGCTAAAAACCCGATACACAAATTTAGCCCACAATATTCTATTATTAAAGCTTGAATGTGAAATTTGAGCTCAATGCACTGTCGTATGGGGATAGATAGGGTGATAATGAGGGTGTGGTTCAGTCTCGATGAAACTGTGGACGATGATAATGGGGATGGCGACACCAAACATGGTTTAACGCCCGCGCCTTAACTCGAGTACGTGCTCAATGGAGCGTGGTATAGAGGCGACCAGTGGCTTCTTTTCTATTAATTATATTAACGGTGGAGTATCTATAACATCACGGCAGGCCTGGGGGGGTTGTGCAACACTAATAGATAGGTCTGGGACCCCGAGCCATAAGCTAAAGGGCTGGGCATAAGAGGCAGAGAATAGTCTAGCATCGATTCATAAGGCAATATTTTATATAAAAAAGAACGTAATTAACTGTGTGAATATGACTATTTTTTCCCATGCCTTTCTTACATATATATTTTCAATATTGAAAATTAAATAAATGTAGCAAAACAATAATTATATATTCTGCCTACACAGATGGAGGAAAACGTTACTGTCGATGAAACAATAGGTTTCATAAAGTGCACTATACATAAATTGAACCAAATTAAATGAACTACGATAAAAAACCATAAAGCATTATGGTTGTAACGTAGGCCACAATACTCTAAACCTACTTTGCTCAGCATCTGTTTGAAATATAGCTTGACACACATGATGTTGATGAACAGTTTTCATCATTTTGAAATCCTAGCAAACTGAAAACGAAACTTATTTCTTTGTAAAAAGAAAATGCCTGTGGGACTTTTGTATTAGGTATATAACTATGATTGCATGTGCAGAAAAGAGTAAAAGGAAATTCCCATGATATTTTATTTTAAACCAGTAAACAAATTTTAAAAATGATAGAAGTGGGCTTTGTGTACTTTAACTTACTTTACGGCCATTCAGGTTTTCTTCAAGTACAAAACGGGAAAGAGAGACTTTGAAGAGTATGAAGATAAAGAATGCCGGCCAGAAAACTGTTCTTGGAAATGAGATTTGAGGATCTAAGTTTTCCTTCTCGACAGGAAACGTAGAATTAAGTGACGAAGTCTGAGCAAGAATGCGCTGAATTATTATATTTACCAGTTAATCGGCGTTCACATAAGCGTGGATAGCGGATAGCGTTTTTTATATAAACCAATCACAAGTCTACCGAAAGCGGTTTCTGAACTTATGATTGGTTAATAGAAAAAACGCAAAACGCCTAACTCAAAACAGCTCTTATATAAACGACCCTTTACAGTCAGAACGATACATTTTTAAATTTAATATATTAAAGCCATCATACCTCCTGGTAATTAATTTGACTAGTCCATCAGTAAAACTAACAACATTATGTTTGTATTGAACAATAATCACGTTCCAGTCCGATTGATGTAGTAATTTGACATATTTAGGAAGTAAGCAAAAATATTGGTTAGTTTATTTATAGTGTGAAATTAGAGTAAAACAAAAGTTCGGTTTGTAGAGAGCAAAATAATGGATGTAATGTACATTACTTGCATACCACTACACAATATCCTGCCTTTATTGTGTTATTATAGAGTGCATTCAAACTGAGTGATCCAAGCAAAATCCTAAATGCCAAGTTCGGAATAAAGAACAATCATTAGGCAATATGTTAAGTAAATATTTGATCAACATTGCATAACAGAATATGAAATGTTTCTCATAATGAAAACTGTTTCACTTCCTAATTTTTAACTACTGAGACTGAGCGTCTTCGTAACCTAAAACGTTCGCCTTGTCATTTCAAGCCGATTAAAAAATACAGTCCGCCCTGCAAGTAGCATCAACATAAAAAACAGAGACAAGTCAAAAAGGTTGATTGTTAAATAAACTGGGAAACCGAAATCAATAACCATGTTCACGTCATACTGAGAGACATATAAGAGGTACCTAGTAACGATTATCTCTTAATGTCAATAGGTTATGCGTGCTTGACGCCTGCTCTACGTCAACTTGAAGCTGTTATCACTTAGCTTAGCTCTCTCTATCTCTTGTTTTATTTCAGTCTGTAACGAAACCATTAGCTAAGGTTTGAGGTATTATTATTTAGTGTACATTTACCTGCCAGAGGCAGGATGGCTAGTGAAGGGCTATGTAGGTGCCCTCCTATTGACAAGTGTAGTTATGCAGTGAGAATGACAATACAGAAGGCAATTGACGTCAGTTGTATACAGAAAAAGCAGCACAAAAACACATATAGAGCACACACAAAATTACAGAATATTTGTTTACAATAGTTCGAGTCGTTTTTTTTTACATATGGGTCAGTTGGAATAGAGCATAATTGCATAATTGCATAAAAGCTAGAAATATTGGCATTCAGTCTTATTTTCATATACTACTTAAGCCAGATCTTCATATGGAACGAGAATTTAGTTAACCAGTTTAATCTCATTATTTAATCCATATCTTCTCGGCTCATTGTATTTTTTGATAAGAGCAAAGAGAAAGTATAACATGAAATATAGACTTTTATGAATGATGTCCGACCAAAAAAGTTCAAATAATAGGTAATAATATTGAACTTGGCTATGAACATCGCATAATATAACACTAAGGAAATTCAAGTAATAAAGACCAAAGGCTTGAAGCAAGTATATAAGGGAGAAAGAAAATAGCATAAACTTTTACCCCTAAAGCAGGGGTCGGCAACCTTTTTGGTCAAGGAGCCAATTAACCAAAAATTAATAAATTAGATAATAATGGGAGCCGCAGTAGAGGCAATTAAATGTAAAACACTGAAAATAATAAATTGCACGACTAGTTTATTTTGCTGTTTTGACGAAGTTGTTGCCCCGCGGGGCGCTTTTTAGAAATTCAACAAAGTAAAAATGATTCTAGGGCTGATTCTTTTATCCGAATTTTCAAATTTTTAGATTCCAGATATTTATTCAAATTATACAGAGCCATTCAAGAAACACTATGGAGCCGCATGCGGCTCCGGAGACGCAGGTTGGCGACCCCTGCCGTAAAGGAAAGTGTGAAAGAGTAAGTATATAAAAAGAAGAAAAAGGGGTCCGTCGGTCGGTCGGTTCTAATATAGTTACAGTTGATGGTGTAGAGCAAACATCCTTAGAGTTGCAGCGCAATGATGAATGGCGCGAGTTCGAGTCTCGACGAGGACAAAGGGAGGTGACGACGTTAATAAACTGTTCCTCTTCAAAAAGAATTCACTGGAGAGATGCAATGTCATCGTCTGAAGGATCTCTTTTTTAAATGGTTGACGCTCTAAGAACTATAAAATTACTTTGTTTTCCACGACCAAAGAAAAATCTTATATAACTGACACTGTTTCATGGTTTCATTACTATTAGTCTGAAGTATAGGCGAATTAGTTATCTATAATATCACAACTAAAGATATTTATCTAATTTGAAAATAAAATATAAAATTTCATGTCTCCATAATTACTACAATCTTTTATTGACTGGCACGAGACACATAGGTTTAAAAAAAGTCTAATAATGCGAAGTGTAAGTTGACCAATCATATAATTTATATATTTATTTATTTTAATATGTTGCTATAATCTAATTCGTATTATCTTTATTATTAAATAATGAATCTAAAGACAAAGTTTTGTGACGAAAAAAGTGAAGTCCCACTTCTGCCACCAATTGTAAAATCGTAAATAATTGAAAATGATGCGCAATGATATTGTTCGCCAATTATATTTAATGATTAAGAAGATTTGCATTGTAATTGAGGCTTGTTTTGTTGATGAGTATTGTCGGTACATAATAATTCGCGCTGTTTCGGTTAAGACATTCGGTTTTCATTATAGCAATTGTTAAGTAATGGATGAACTAAGCTTTGTTACGCGGTAACATGGATTTAAAAAAATAATAATCAGACATTAATCCAACCAGAATAATTGGATTGTTTCACTCTTAAACTCTTATAATACCTAAATTTCCTGGTTATCATTGGAGTTGGCAGATTGAAATGGTTTTGTATTTTGAGTTATGTAAAAAATATGGTCGTCGCAAAGTTTTGATGGACTAAAAGTGGCGTATGAAATTTTTGTCGGGTTTATCGCCACTTCTTTGCTGGCAGCCTTCCCCAGAGAATGTGTGATTGATGAGAGAGGAGGGTGATCAAAATGATAGCACCGAACTCTGAACTCTCTTCTCAAATCCACCAGCATGTTTGTTGCGCCGTACATTTTTAGTCTCATCTCCAAATACAACTCTGTAATTCGTTAAAACAATTCGAAGCAAACTATGTGCACAATGATGCAAGTAGTTGAACTATGTACTTGACAAAAATGTAAATATAGGAGACATTTTGTTCAACGGAAAGTTAAAGCATTTTGATTTCATATTTCTGTTATATTTTTTAAATTAGTCCATTGATCCAAACCAAATGCGTTTATTTAAAAATGTATTCGCCAAGCAATGTGACGAAACAAAATAATCGAGAATACTCAGAACGATACCATTTTCTTTATTCTATTTTCAGTCATATATTCAGTGATAAGATTTCCAATTAAATTATTTACTAATTTCCATTCCTCAGATGATCACTCTCCAACCCTTCCTGTTAAAGATAAGCTAACATCATATCTGCTAAGCACATAGAAACAAATGAAAATAGTGCAACATTTAATAGGTAATACATTTGTTTCGGAAGGAACACAGTAAACTCGTGCATACTCAATAAAATCACTGCCTTGCACTACATCATGTCAACTGTTTTAAGAACTAAATTTTGCCAGCATTCATTACCAGTAAAACAAATACTAGCTATTTTGAATAAAACACGATTTATGAACTTGATTGATGGTTTGCTGCCAATAAACCTCACAACTCATTCTCGGGTAATTGGTAAAGTACTAACGAAAGCATTCAATAATGATTTACTTACGTAAATTAGTGCAATTAAATTGCCAGCACATTACGTTGTCATTATACAAAGCATTATTTTGCATTTAAATATTTTATGTTTTTAAAGAAAAATAGTTTGGGTCCTATATGACTTTAAACCAATGAATACTTTACGTAACGCATCATAATACAAATTTGAGCATTCTAACAAGAAAAATACGTTGTCCATTAGCTGCATTTGCAATTTTTTTTATATGCAAATGGTTTCATTTACTCACAATCCTATCTTATCCTTGGTTCATTCAGTAAATAATGTATTCGTTTCACATGCAGTTAATGCTATAGCTCGACAAATACTAAACTGATTAGCTTTTGTCGGCAATGAATAATTTGAAGTTCCAATTTAAGCAATAGATAGTTTTGTGTATTAAAATGTATACATAACGAGATTATAATATAATATTTCTGAAAACAAATTTCGTACGAAAGAAAATTTATCCACTCTCTTAATATCGAGTTAAAATAAGTGACAATACACTACTCAGTAAATACATGCATAGAATATAACACATAGCAAAGAATATCTTACAAAATCTATTAAACGTACTACTATTTACTTCACAAATAAACAACATTTGAATATTAAGTTTGCGTCAGTTGTTCAAAAGTGATTCTATTTCGACAGTGACTGTTATTCAATTAAGCAGAAACTTCTTGCTAGAAACTTGGAAGACGGAAGTTTAAGATAAATTATGAGCTTATATCTGGCAACATGCTGTCGATGACGCGAGTCATATCTGGAGGAATTATCCTGGATTACATTAAATGTTAGATTTAAGAATATTTGTTTGTTAATTTGTATTAATTAATCACTAAATGTTTCTTTTATTATAGCGTGAATTTACTATTGGAAATAGAATAATTTTCCTAAAAATTGAAGAAAATTGATGGACTTTGATTAAAAAAAAATACACAATTGTATATGCATTTGTTAGAGTTAATAGTAATTATCATTACAGGTAATTTATGTGATTTCACTCTGATTTTGACAGAAGGTACGACTAAAATTGTTTTATAGGAGTCCTTATAGAAAAGTGTATTACGAAACGTGATCATAACCCCCAAATGAAACATAGCACTGCTTACTCACAATAAATTAAAATCTTTTTTTTTCAATCATGGGTTCATGGCATATAGACGATCGATTCTATTTTTATTTGCAGTTAATTTATTATTGGCTTTTATTATCGTAACAAAGCAAACGGTGATTGGAAACGGACCAAATCGTCACACATTTCAATCATAACAACACAATACAGAGTAAAATCCTCATCAAAACATTAATATCGAAGCTAAGAGAGAAAAACTTTTCGTAATATTTACTTTTGCTTGAAGTTTGTGTGGTTTGTTGATAGTTGGGGTGGCGAGAGCGGAATATGAATATGAAATTGTCTTGCTTTCAAATACGCCGGGTGAAGACGTGACTTGGAAAGGAGATAATCTTGAAGCTAAAGTTTGGATGAAAACTGGGAAATGGTGAAACGAAGGACAAACTCCAGTAAGAGGACACTCCATCTCCTGAATTTCTATTCATTCTGAATCCTACTCAACTGGATACGAACTTTGACAGGAGGCCTCAGAATTTCAAACTATTGTTTATTCCATGCTTTGTACGATAGTTTATTGAAAAATTCAGACAGAGAAAGTATAGGTTTATTGAGCGATAATACTTACGCCTAAATAGATGAAGTACACTTCTGACCAACACAAGTAACGTTATAGAATATCGTACCATCGTAATGCAATTCTCAGCGTCCTTCGACCCTTAAAGTTAATGCCTTTTAGGTTTTGTCCAGTAGTGATCAACATAGTCTTCCCGTTACTTAAGGATACACACAATAAAAAAAATCGAACAATCCATTTGAAATTACATTTTAATTGACATTGAATATTATTGAATAATTATTGATTTTTCATATCATCCAAATAAACAATGTTCTACAAATTGTCGTGACGATGAATTTGTTTTCCCATATTTACACATTTCATCCAACCCTCAATGTACTACCTTACTACGAAACGTGCTACTATCTCGAACCCCGTACGAAACTTTGCTTAAATATTGATAATCGAATAAATTCCCCGAGCACGTATTGGGGCGTGAAGATTACGCACCCAATAATGTTTAATAAATCACTCCAGTCTCCACAAATGCTAAATCTTTGTTTCCTTACTTTACAGTTCACCGAATGGACGGATCATGACAGAGAGATTCCAGACATCGGTAAGTAAAACCAACTCTTATCTCATATTATTTTACCAATTCTGGTTTTATTGCATCATTTGAGGAGATCCGGGAACTGCAGACCTTTTAATTTAACACTTCGAACCTTATATGACGTCGTCCAAAAATTGCTAGGTTTTAAATTCTCGTTATCGACGTGCCATTATACTCCATTATACTACTACTAATATTGAAATGTAAAATTTTCCACCTCCCGTTAGCTTCTGGATAAATTTATCTTTCGGTTAACTCGACAATAATTAATGCAAAGTTAAATACAACGTAGACGTCGATAGATGGAAAAACCGACCCTAAATAATTAAATTCAATTAAAATTACATTCTTCATCCGAAGTATTCATGCCAAGGATGGATCGACACATCGGCTTCCACTCATTATCACCGTCTGTAATACCTTCATTATAGGCAAGAATACATAGAGTATACCTATCGTGGAAGTAGTATTCTTTATCACTTTGTAAAATTATTACCTGCAACTCTATTATTATATTTAATAAGGTTAATGGCTAGTATAATCCCTACTGTCACATCAACTGTTTAAACATGGCACGATAAAAAAATGGAGGAAGATCGTTTCAACGAGGCAATTTACTAATAGCCAGCATCCTTTAATAATTTGTCACTCTTATCCACTTCATACGTAACTAATAACACACAGTGGCGTGCGGCACAACTATCTCTCTTGAGGATATGTTTATATAACAACTCTATATTTACCCCACGCACATACTCAACCAGACAAGGGTAATTAGAGTGCTTATTGTTCGATTGAAATAATGTTCTGGATCTTATGGCGATTCGAGTGATACCGCGTCACTGGAAATATAAAGTACGATATTGGCCAAACTACTGCACCCTAAGGGGCGAAAGGGTATTTTCCTAATTCTAGAAGGGATTCTTCATCTCACGTGATCATTTTCACATCCAAAATAATATTCCGAAAATATTTTGATTTTGTTTTTCGCAACATTAACACGGCACGGCACTGTTGACCTATGACCTCCCATGTCGTGGACATTGTGTTCGGCTCGCCACTGTTGACCTATGACCTGCCATGTCGTGGACATTGTGCTCGGCACGCCACTGTTGACCTATGACCTCCCATGTCGTGGACATTGTGTTCGGCTCGCTACTGTTGATCTATGACCTCCCATGTCGTGGACATTGTGTTCGGCTCGCCACTGTTGACCTATGACCTCCCATGTCGTGGACATTGTGCTCGGCACGCCACTGTTGACCTATGACCTCCCATGTCGTGGACATTGTGTTCGGCTCGCCACTGTTGACCTATGACCTCCCATGTCGTGGACATTGTGCTCGGCACGCCACTGGTCACCTATGACCTCCCATGTCGTGGACATTGTGTTCGGCACGCCACTGGTCACACTGTTGACCTTTGACCTCCCATGTCGTGGACATTGTGTTCGGCTCGCCACTGTTGACCTATGACCTCCCATGTCGTGGACATTGTGTTCGGCTCGCCACTGTTGACCTATGACCTCCCATGTCGTGGACATTGTGTTCGGCACGCCACTGGTCACACTGTTGACCTATGACCTCCCATGTCGTGGACATTGTGCTCGGCACGCCACTGTTGACCTATGACCTCCCATGTCGTGGACATTGTGCTCGGCACGCCACTGTTGACCTATGACCTCCCATGTCGTGGACATTGTGTTCGGCTCGCCACTGTTGACCTATGACCTCCCATGTCGTGGACATTGTGTTCGGCTCGCCACTGTTGACCTATGACCTCCCATGTCGTGGACATTGTGTTCGGCACGCCACTGGTCACACTATTGACCTATGACCTCCCATGTCGTGGACATTGTGTTCGGCTCGCCACTGGTCACACGGTGGACGTATGACCTCCCATCTCGTGTGACATATGCGTGAAGAGACCTAACTATCCCCAGGGATTCTTGCATCACTACCCTCGTTCTCCATCCCTCCACCCCCACCCTTCATACCCCTTCATTCCGTCATTGTGGTGCTTGGTGTCTGGGGGGGGGGGGGGAGGGGGGCTCAATTGTGATATTTTAGGAATACGACATGTACGCTATTATAGAATGAGTAGTCAACCTTAAAAATAGTAGAAAAAAGATAGACAAAAATACTCTACCCTAATTCTAATAATTAGAAGTTCTTAAGTATGTAAAATTCAAGTTAAACTTAATATATCTTATAAAGTAGAATGTATGTATGTGTGTGTGTGTGTGTCTGTTTGTTCTTCATATACTCCTACTTCTCTATATTACTTTTCTTAACAATATTTATTTAACAAATACCCTTTGACCGTCTTAACCAAATTTGGTACTTCTTCTGTAGTTTGGTCATTCTTCGAGTAATAGCCTACATTATAGGTTACTTACTCCCTCCCCCAAACTACCCCTAATTGAAAAAAAACACAAGCTCACGGGGATAAACAGGGACTCTCTGGAAGATATAAATATATATATATACAACATATATACATATACATACATATACATATATATACAACATATATACAATATATACAACTCGTTTCACATAGGTGTTAAGTCCAGGTGAATGTTTGATCATACGTCACATATTCCTCTCCACACCAGCACGAGCAACACCGGGTAGGTCAGCGAGTAAAACCATACAATTATATCCATTTCTTGAATTGAGTCGTTTTGACTCAAAGTCACATGGACTTTTCTCAAGTCTTTTTATTTAACAAATACAATTGTTTCATCAACATGTCAGTAGACTTCAAAAAACAAAAACTTGTAAAAAAAACTGCCAAGCACCTTCCCACTTAAAACAATTGAGATCTAAAAGAAGGGCCAAGCAATAATATATTGTTTAAACATTTTCGCACTTAAAATTCGTGAAATCATTTCGCCCAGTTACTGCCGCCAAGCACAACACTAAAAACCTAATGTTGTGTCCAAATTTGAAGAATACAATCTAAGTGAACCATCATTGTAAATTTAACAAAATTATAAAAATTAAAAACGACTTCAAAATAAATTTAAAATTGAAATTAAAAAAATTAAAAATAAAGCTAGGCGCATTGTGTCAAGAAGAAGGCAACATAAGAAAGAAGATGACGATAAAGGAGCCGAAGAAAGACAGAAAGTAGGAAGAAGATAGAGGAAGTCTACAATATGGTCGGTGCAAATTCAATGCGCCAAGCTTTATTTTTAATTTTTTTAATTTCAATTTTAAATTTATTTTGAAGTCGTTTTTAATTTTTATAATTTTGTTAAATTTACAATGATGGTTCACTTAGATTGTATTCTTCAAATTTGGACACAACATTAGGTTTTTAGTGTTGTGCTTGGCGGCAGTAACTGGGCGAAATGATTTCACGAATTTTAAGTGCGAAAATGTTTAAACAATATATTATTGCTTGGCCCTTCTTTTAGATCTCAATTGTTTTAAGTGGGAAGGTGCTTGGCAGTTTTTTTTACAAGTTTTTGTTTTTGTACAACATGTCATATGGGGTATAAGTTTATAGCAGCTTTCACTGATCATTAAGTGTTACCTATCATTACAGTTAACGCCAACAACGTCACTTCTTGTCTAAAGTTTTCTGTTTTTATTTCAATAGTTCCGAAGTTAGTATAACGAAAGGGTCCATTTCTTTTGGTTGAATTTGAGTTATATCAAATTATAATTTGTTAAAAGTTCACAGCTTTGAGTCATGTGAATAACGTAAATTGTAGGTGTATTGTTCCGGTGTAAACCGGAATTTGTGCGTTCATCTCGTAAAACGCGTATTTGTCGCCACTAGGTAAACTGAAAGGTACACGAAAGATGATTGCAAATGCGTTTCCTCATTTTTAAATTCTCCCATGTTCACTCTTTTATGTCAAAGTTCCGAAGTATAAACTCAATTGGTAAAGCGTGCAGGCTTACAGATGTTTACAACACATTTTAAATAAAATCCGGATGGTTTTTGGAAGGCAATGTAACTTAAAAGGAACTTAGTTAAGATTAACTAGCTGAGCCACCTGGTGTTTATAGTGCTGGTGGGAAGGAGTATGACGGGTGATGAAATTTACGCTACCCGCCTTACTCGCCTATGTACACGGATAGCATGGGCCGGCCTATACCTGGCATCTCCACCTCTCTGCCTCTCCCTGTCAGGTCAACTTAATGTTTACATTTGTTTGTTCATGGCAAATACGATCGATGTCCATTTAGTATTGTTGTCTTCTTCTATAGGTACTTGTAAACAGTTATCGAGCTTGCATTTTAATTAGTCCACTGATCTTATTTAGTGATTATTATATTGTTTTGTGATGTTGCTGTGGAAGATAATATTTTCATATTTTCAAACCAGGAAACAACTTCGTGCTATTGCCTAGATACTTGAAGAATATTATTGTATTGCCGATGTAAACAAGCCAGACCACTTTCGTATATAACGTTCGCATCAAAACCAATGTTTATTTTATTAGTGTCAGATTAGGAGGAACATCAGTTTCAGTTTCATTTATTTCCATTAAACAATGTCACTTGATAAGACTTTGACTCACAGTTTGGAAATAAATCATGACAATTTAAAAGCGTTTTATTATTCTAACTTTTTAACGTAAGCATTGTTGGATGATGAAATGAAATTTAAATCTCTCATACCCACAGATTTCCATTAATTATCATGGACCATTTAGTGTAGTTTCTTGTTTATTGTAACCGAGCTTCTAAGATTGACAGATTACAACATCTGAAATAATGAAATAATTTTTACTAAGTTGTAAACACCTAATAAACCTAGTAATGGAGCCATTTTGTGTGGTTTCTTGTTTCGTATCTGAACCATCAAGATCGACAAATTTGCATAATTAAAATAATTAAATTTATTTTAGAAACTTAAAGTTGTGATCACGTAATGGATGCACGTAATGGAGCCTTTTTGTGTGGTTTCTTGTTTCGTGTTGTTCTTGTTTCTTGTTGAGCCACCAATATTGACAAATTAACTCTATTTTAAATAATATATAAGTGTGACAAATGAAAAGTTGTAAACACGTAATACACTGAATATTAGTAATGGAGCCTTTACTGAATTTTACTATTTACTAAATTACCTGAATTTTACATAATTAAATAATTCGGATAAATTAAAAGCTGTGACAACCTTATGCACCCAGTAATGGAGCCTTTTTTGTGTGGTTTCTAGTTTAGTAACTGAGCCACCAAGATTCTGTTGATTAGCATGACCACGAATTGTATTATAGCACAACTTTACGTACAACGTGTACATTGACAATCATTATTAGAGTCCAATGAGTATAATATTAAAAAGAGTTGCTATGTAATCGTTGAATGTATTCGGATTAACATTTTGAATATATACACAAGAAGGTTAAACATTTTTTAAGTAAAGAAAAAGATAAAAAAATAAAACATTTGTTACGGGGATCGAACCCGGTAACGCCGTGATCGAAGTCACTTGCCTCATGTGACCGAGCCAATTCGCCACAATGAAATTAAACCTGTGTAGTATATCAAAGAAGAAAGGTAGAGCGTAAAACGACGTGCGCAATTCCTGATTCCCTGATATCTTCAGTGTTCACGATGGCAACTGGCGTGCCGCGATTGCGATGTTTCGGTCTATTGATGATCTTCACAGCATCCATTGGTAGTCTCATTTATTAAAAATGTACCAGAGCACCAGAGCATTAGTCTCTTAGAGTATTAGGAGCAAAGAGCACCTAATATACCTAGTAATGGAGCCTTTTTGTGTGGTTTATTGTTTCGTAACTGAGCCATCAAGATTGACAAATTAGCATAATTAAAATAATTAAATTAATTTTAGAACCTAATGCACGTAATGGATGCACGTAATGGAGCCTTTTTGTGTGGTTTCTTGTTTCGTGTTGTTCTTGTTTCTTGTTGAGCCACCAATATTGACAAATTAACTCTATTTTAAATAATTAAATAAGTGTGACAAATGAAAAGTTGTAAACACCTAATACTCTGAATATTAGTTATGGAGCCTTCACTGAATTTTAATATTTACTTAATTAACTGAATTTTACATAATTAAATAATTCGGATAAATTAAAAGCTGTGACAACCTTATGCACCCAGTAATGGAACCTTTTTTGTGTGGTTTCTAGTTTAGTAACTGAGCCACCAAGATTCTGTTGATTAGCATGACCACGAATTGTTTTATTGCACAACTTTACGTACAACGTGTACATTGACAATCATTACTAGAGTCCAATGAGTATAATATTAAAAAGAGTAGCTATGTAATCGTTGAATGTATTCGGATTAACATTTTGAATATATACACAAGAAGGTTAAACATTTTTTAAGTAAATAAAAAGATAAAAAATAAAACGTTTGTTACGGGGATCGAACCCGGCAACGCCGTGATCGAAGTCACTTGCCTCATGTGACCGAGCCAATTCGCCACACTGAAATATAAACCTGTGTAGTATATCAAAGAAGAAAGGTGGAGCGTAAAACGACGTGCGCAATTCATGATTCCCTGATATCTTCAGTGTTCACGATGGCAACTGGCGTGCCGCGATTGCGATGTTTCGGTCTATTGATGATCTTCACAGCATCCCTGGACCTCTCATTTGAATATATATCCATGAAGGTATCATCGCTTATACAAATTAAAAAATAATATATGAAAAAAAAAGTTTTCCGGGATCGGGAATCGAACGTGTTATGCAGATGTCGAAGCCAGCTGCCTTCCTAACATGAGCTATCAGTCCGATGGGAATTAGAGCCGCTGTTTAGTGTATCAAAGAAGAAGAGCGGAACGTAAATATTGATAATTTTCCCACTTCCGGTTTAAATTTATTGATTTTTCTTGAAGTGGAGTGTCTAGCAATACATTGTCTTTATTGTTGCCAAATTTCAAAACTCTCGATGGACCCGTTTGACTTTTAAAATTTTTTTAAAATTTAAAATTGTAATAACTTCACTTCCGGTCAAAATGTTTCAGATTTTCTTTCAAAGGGCACTGCTATAAATATGACTCTATGTCTCTGCCAAATTTCAACTCTCTAGGACAAACCGTTCAACCTGTGGAGAGGGGCAAACAAATTGACCGTGCCTAACTAACTAACTAACTAACTAACTAACTAACTAACTAACATGAAAGTTAATCCTTGCATGTTTGAGGCCCAAAATTCACCCCGAAGGGATGATCGCAGCACTTTGATATTTGGTTAGGTGTTGTCAGGTGGCTAAATATACCCGATAACCATGGTTTTCAACTTTCATTTCTAAATGCTTGCATGCGTACTGACACCCCGAAATCGGGCCCGAAGCGCTTGCAGTATACAGTAGTGGTAGTAAGCTCGCCGCGTTTTAAAAGTAGACCTCGTATTGAACGGTGCTTGGCAGCGTCGAGCTAACGCCCGACTAGATCAGGAAATGATCTCCTGAAGTCTACTAACAAGTAGATGAAACGTTGTATTTGTTAAATAACAAGACTTAAGAAAAGTCGACGTGAATGTTTTATCATATTAAATTAATAAACCCGCTTTTGAAAACTGTCTGTTTTGTCGAGGTATTCTACTGGTTTAGTTGGCTTTGTCGTAAATATGCTATGCTATGCCATATTATGCTATAATATAATGTGCTGGGCTGTATACGAGTTCCTTCTAAGAAACCAATGCATTATCGAGTTACTTTAATATAAACAATCAATCAGTCAATCAATCAAGCGATCAAGCGATCAAGCGATCAATAATCCAATATATCAATCAATAACATTGTCAGTCTCGTTTATTTGCCTCAGCACACAAGATGGCTATCGGAAAAAAGAAACACAAAAGTATCCCATCTAAACCTTGTTCGTTTTCTTAGGAAGTCTTTTTCCAATTTCTAGCGACTTGAGAAAGCAGGAGATTTAATGGAAATTCCTAGTAATTAACCTATGTTGATTTTCTTAAGTGCATAATCTTGTTAGCTTTTAGACTTTTTGGACTCCAACAAAAGTTACTTTTTGTTATTTAGGATTTGATTAAACGTTGAAATCGCTGAGGCAGCTTTAAAGTGACCAATTATCACACAATTTAAACAAAATATATGTTACCTGACGACAGAAATATGCAAAGAAAAATTATAAAAAATCTCTCTTAATAACAAATCTTAATCTCTTAATTCTAGTAGACAAATTGTACACAAACCAACAAAATGCATCTTACCAATAAGATACGATTTAATAATGCTGAACCTATGCCGATTACATAAATTCAAGTGAACCAAATAAAAAGTCGATAAATGCTTTATTTAATCTACCGGAGTTCAAAATTAATGTTTCTTTCTTTCCGATGTCTCTTTTTGATTGAAATAATATTCTATCAAAGTGTGCAAACGTAGCGGAAAGTATGTTTTAGTGTATGAAGGAGATAAACGCAACCGCCAAAGAAGTATCTAGCTGAACGCGTTGCCAACAATCCAGTTACCAGGAGAGCTTTTATGCCTACTACCATAGCATCTCCCACAATATAGGGGTTACTTTGTAATAACACGTACACATAGATATTGCATACATTTTCCCTTGGCCATCGTTTTCTGCCCATGTAGCGTAACATTCGTATATCAGCATACATAAAATACAGCATGATACAGTACAGCTATATAACTAATGTAATCTACCTTTAGCTGTATTATATACAAACATAATCTTTGTTAAAACATTTTATTTGGTATCAAGAGAAGCAAATTTAACCGTTAATTATGAAGAGACCGTTTAATTTCACATTCATTTGCTCAAGGCAATTCATGTGGCAAGATACTCCAGCGTCTTCCTTCTGAGTGTATGGGTTCGATTTAAATCGTTATAAAATCTGTACATTTCAAATATGTATAAAAACATGAAGTGGAGTTACAATGGAAATCACTGGAATCCGTACAGTGAAGTTCAGTAATATTATTAATGAATCATATCTGATTATTCTTACTTTATTATATTAGTATAATAATTATTTTCTAAATTGTATTATTATTTTTTGAGTATTGCTCGGATTATGTATACCTGACTGATTGAAAATGATGTGTATTGAAGATGATACATTAAAAATATTATGTGTACGTATTAAAAAACGGCGAACAAATGTTGGTAGATACGAATACCCATCGACGAATTGATATTGCTTTTAAAGGATTGCTTGGATTCTATATTAAAAGTACGCAACTACTTTTATTTTGTTAAAAGGAGTCCAACATCGTCTACAATATTCTTGAGTCTACCCGAATGGCCTGCAATTGTCAACATTGACAACTACTGTGTGCCGTCTTGCGATATTTCCGTCTTCTGGCTTTGCCCCATCAAATACAATAGCAATTCATATAGCACCATTCACACATATACACGTGATCGTGTGTTCGATGCGAGACTGTGACCCTCTCAAGAGCAGAGAGAAAGACAACTACGAGTTTTATTTTGCTACAAAAAAGGATTGCTATGTTTCTATCGAATGCTCTCTTGCCTTAGTCGACATAGGGCGCTACCACGATTCCGCAATAACCATAAGATTCATTTTAGGTTTATAGAGAAATACGAATATCCTATTGGACTATTGAGTCTCTTGGGCTTTTTGCTAGAGAATTACTTTCATTTGGATTTTTAAAACGTATAGTTTGAAATATTTTCATTTTATTGATGTAACATGGTATTTGATAGTATTTAACTGATTTTTTTGACTATGCAATTACGGAAAGGTACATAATTTTTTTAATATTACGTGACATACAAGTGCTTAATTATTAGTAAATATAACAAAGAGAGCACGAAATAGGTGTGTAAGTTAGTTAGTTGTTTGTAAGACGTTCAAAAGGCTGCGGATTCGAAATTCTCGGCCAGTCGTTAGATAAACGTTTTCATCTCGTTGGTCATTAAATGAATCATTAAACGTCAAGTTTCCCTGAGGAAAAAGGAGGTGAGATCTGTCTTTCTCTTCATCTCTTTTATTTTCCATTTCTATCTTTCTTCCTTCCCCCTTTCTTGTCCAACTTTAACTCGTGTTTCTCGACTATTCACAAATGAATCTATCGGTATCATCAGAATACATGCTACATAACAGTGTTTGTTTACATCTGTTCTTCTCAGTACTCAATTTGATATTTTTGGATTATCAAATACTGATAAGGATTTATGTAACCATAAAATAGATATTCAAGAATAGGATCTAGCCCCTTTAAGCCCGAATTACACTTAGCAATACAAATTGACTAACACAATTTCACATTCTTCTTCTGTTTACCAACTATGTAGGTAATTAAGTCTTGTGTTTTAGTTTCTCTATAAATAACTTGATCTTCTATTTAAAACTGTTTAGTGATAATTAATTTTGAAACAATATTAATTTTTCTAATATCTCAAATTAAGTACTTTCGTAGTGATTGAGGCAAATGTATAGGGCATATCTTCAATGTACTATTTGGATGAAAACTAGTGCCTGAAGGGAACTAAAACGAGTAAACAGCCAGCCAAACATTCGACGCATTGCTATTTACACAATTCCTTGCCCTTTGATCCATCAAAGACGAACTACAGCCAGACGGAACCATGTGAATTCACTTTAATAGATTGTGTCCACCAAACTTGTGTTAGATTTTGTAAGTTAGTTGTCAATCGTACTGTACTCTGTCATATTGACTGTACTGTATTATTCTCGTTAGGCAATAGACATTTCGCATACTAAATACTAAAACGATACAAAAATGTAGCCCTCTATGGGTTTAATTTGAGTTAATTTATTACAAGTGGTAATGCATATATGACCGTGCAGTACTTGACGTGAGTGTTGATAGAGATTGCAGTCCAGTTGACAAGTGTAATCTGGCCCTTGAGAAGGTTTTCTGCGGCACCAATAGTTGAAAGAGGATTCCATCGGCTTACTAACTGCTGCAGATGTTTCTCTCGCCAACGACAACATCTGCGCCACTTTCCTAACACGGGTTTCCAATTAAAGTTTCTTACTCCATTACAACAAAACAAATTGCACCCTATAGTCAATGTGGAAAGCCTTTTTAACGTACGAAAAAATAGAAAATCAATATATACTACATTATAACGGTATATAAAACATAAAACACTGGTGCTCATTTATTTTATTCGCGATTTAATGACTTAACAATTGATAGGGTTTACCAAATTTCTGATTATATCGTTTTTTGTATGTACGTAATTTACTCTGCATGGATCAAAAGAGCTTGAACAGGTCTTAAACACAAATCTGTTGGAGCTAATCAGTTTTCATCTTTTTGAAAACAGCGATTTAATTATTCATAGTAAGTTTGGATTAGTTATATGACAAGAAATATTATGTTTAAATTGCTACAATCTCATGAAGAGTCGTGACTTAATGGGAATACTACTATTTTGTATTATTAAAATTAAATATTGTATAGGCCTTGCGTTAAGTACAATTTGTTCAATTTAAGTCATTTATTTGGTTTAAATTACTATTTCACATGAACCTTAATTTCAGTGTTTACCTGCCTGTAACCACCAGCAGGTAAACACATAGTGTTAATATTAATTAGTTATTATTCACGACATATAATAATATACGTTTTACGTATGTTTCTTTTTTTTAGTTTGGATTATGGAAATGCATTGCTTATTTAATAATGTAAGTAAAATCTATCCAAAATATTACGTGAATAACGAGCATGCTCAATTCAAAAGAAAATTTTAACCGAATACTCAGTTTTAATTAGTTGTTTACGAGTCAATGCCTGTGAATACGAGCTGAATACTCGCCAGTCGCATTTAATAACGCATACCACATCATCTGGGCTCATAAACCGCAAATTACATTTCTACAGTGCATGAACGTTTGAAAGCAGAACGTTTGAAATACATCGTATTAGGTATAGGTCGTTGAGTGGTAAACAAATAATGGGTTTGTGAGTTTTTGCTTGAGTAACGAAACTGAGTTGTCGCTGTTTTTCTTGACCTTCACGCACAGATAATAATATATGTTGGCAGAGAATTCAGACAAGAAGTTGAAGCGCTCTTGGCTAGGGAGAGGTAGAGTACTTGTAATAGTTTCAAGATATGTTGCGTATAGTGAAGTATGATAAATCAAAATGCATAATCAAAGTAGAATAAAACACCAAAATTAGTTATGTATTATATTCAATCCAAATAAGTTTACACAAATTATATACAACAAACATAAAAAAATTATGTCCCACTTCTGCTACCATTTGTAAAATTATTTTATTATTTTTTAATACATTTTTGTACTTATAGTAAAACTTGATTATGAAGTACGAATAATATTTTGGCACGTTTTAAAATAAAACTACACAAATTTTAAGTAATTTAAATATTATGTACAAATACACAAATGGTGGCAGATGTAGTACTTTTATTTTACCGAGTTATTTGAATTATGCTTACTTGCAAATGAACAGGGATGAATGTCCCATCAATGAGAATTAGTACCACATTCTAGTGTGGCAATTATTTGGTCGGAGAGAATTGCCTCCTCTACGCACCGACATCAAGTCGATTCCGTTGCCATTCCTTTCATCTCGTTGTTCCCTGTTCCAACTCGGAAATGACATTTCATTCTAATTTCACTGTGAATATATCCATGCTCGTACGATTGATCCCAACGATGCTCTGTTATTGCATTATGTATATACATTTTCAATTTTCATTTCACCACAATAATTGGTAATTCTCATTAGTGTTGTTCAACTTCATGTAGATGATTAGTTGTCAAACCAAAGGATGGAATTCTGCAGAACACATTTCATTTTTTTACGTGTGGAGATAATATTTTCTGAAGACAAGTTCAGTATTTTTCTATGTGGTCTTAAAAACTCCTTTGAACATATGAGATATTTCAAAAATGTGTTTCAAAACTCGCGTTAGCATAACATTTTAACATCTCTTTCTTTTAATTATCTGATGGAAATAAGCTCTTGTACGTTTTTATTTCAAAGTAGCATCTTTAATGTTGACCTCCAAAACCAGCATTAAATCTAGTGGAGCGGTCGCTCCACGCCAGCCAAGTCGTACGGCCCGCGCACACACTCATTTAAAAAGGCTGGAGCAAACCCACTTTTACTGTAAGCGTCAAAGTGGCATTTTCGGCCTACTGGATCTTAAAATTGGGATATCTCACATTGTTGCGAAATATCTTAATTTCGAGCTATGGCCCACCCCACCACATATACCAAATTTGGGAACAATAGGTTACGTCCTTTGCGAGCTTTAGGGCCGTGAAAATCGTGTTTTAGGGCGGTTTTCATAATAATAATCAGTAATAATCTCAGTAGTAGTAGTAGTAGTAGTAGTAGGCTGGAGCTCAAATCCGGTAAACAGGCCACAGCATAAACGGCTGAACCGATTGATCTCACATTTTTACCACGTGTGCACTTTTGGCGTCTGATTTAACCTTGCCCCCATGAATTTTTTGTGCCGCCATTTTGAAACCGGAAGTGACGTCATATCTCGTCAACGGCTGGACCGATTGGAACGAAAATTGCGCCAAACGATCCAGACGGTCATCTATATGCATGATAAGTAGCAAAAGACAAAACATTATGTTAAAGAAACCGGAAATGACGTAATGAAATTTTAAATACATCGATTGGCTTTTTGGCAACAAAGGTTGATCCGATTATTTTGATATTTATGTAACGTATGTACTTTTGACGTCTCATGTGACTTGTTATAAAACCAACCGGAAGCCGCCATTTTGAAACCGGAAGTGACATCATATCTCAATAACGGCTAAATAGATTTCAACGAAACCAGCGCAAAACAATTTAGACGGTCAACTTTATGTATTATCATCAATAATATTTGCAGTTTCCCATACCTAAACCGGAAATGACGTCACACATTTTAATAATCTCACAAATTTTTTATTTTGATGCAATAAATATACTATTTGAGACAGCTTATAAAATTATAATCATGTTTCAAATATACTTCAAGGGGTCAGAGATTTCAGCCGCCATTTTTAAACCGGAAGTAACGTCATATCTCAAAAACTGGTAGACAAATCGGTATGAAACTAGCGCCAAACGATTCGGATGGCCATCTCTATGGAATATGAACAGTACAAATAGAATTTTCCTATTTATGAAACCGGAAATGACGTCATTCAAATGTATAAATTATTATAACTCCCTCCTATACAATAAATACATATTCAGAAAGCTTAAAATGATACACATCATTTATAGAAATAAATTCTATGTGGCATTGCAGAAAGTTCAGCAGCCATTTTGAAAACCGAAGTGTTTCCATATCTCGGAACTGGGTTGACTGATTGGAATGAAACCTTTGCTATTCTTCGTGAAAGATCATTTAAAGCAATTATTTAGGACCATACGCTGCTATTCATTAGTGGTAACGAAATTGTAAAGGGTGATGATTTTTTAAAAGAATTTAGTAATTGTTCATTTCATATGTGTCACAAGTTGTTAGAATAAACTAAAAAAAGGAGTGATATCCCCATAAAAAACACTTCGTGTAAAAATACCAGCCAAGTCTCTTCAACAAAAAAAAAATATGAAATCTAAAAATTCTGCACTGAAAAGTAATGATATCAAAAAATTTGCCAAGTCAAAACTTTATTTGAAAATCAAAAAATACTTGGCGCATCGTTTTTTTTTAGGGCATTATAGGTATACTATGTATGTATATTTCATGTATAATTTATAATTGGCTTATACTTCCAAGCTATTTATGTACACGATGCGCCAAGTATTTTTTGATTTTCAAATAAAGTTTTGACTTGGCAAATTTTTTGATATCATTACTTTTCAGTGCAGAATTTTTAGATTTCATATTTTTTTTTGTTGAAAAGACTTGGCTGGTATTTTTACACGAAGTGTTTTTTATGGGTATGAAATACTCCAAAGTATAATCACGGCTTTATTTTTGAAATGCAGTACTTGAATCATTCTGAAGTGAGCTTGTGAAGATTTCAGATATTAACTTCGGAAACGAGCATCGGTTCTGGACATTATTAGAAAATTAACTTGAATAGTAACATGACGGCCCTATAACATGTCGTTATAACACATAATATTTTCAGATTATTGTGTATTAGTTTTGTATTAATTGAATGTGATATTAAATTAAACTGTAATGCTCTACAAAGTGTGGGCTAGCGATTTATATAAATATTTTGTAAGACTTTAATCACTAAAATATTGGAGAGTCGAGTCATTTTACAAAAGCTGTTTGTGATTGAATTTCGATATGAAGCAGTGGAAGTATTCACTGTAATTAAAATCAGACATTAAGAGTTGGAAATTATGTTATACGGTATTATTGAACAGCAATCACCTATCTCGTTTCCTTTCATTGAATCTAGACGTAATAATATAATGACATCGTCGACATTTGCTCGTCTATCAGTAATGTGATAAAACACAACCTCTCATTTACACTGTATCATTACTCATTATTGACAAAACTGACATCCGCCCTGTCAATCGGATACGCGTCAAACTGCCCCACCTTTTCCGGTTCCCCGAGTTTACCTTCATAATCCATTGTCGAGGAGAACACTTCACAGCATTTCTATTCGGCTCTTGATACAGACATGAATATAATGTTGTCACTTTTTATTTTTATGTTAATTCTCTTTTCCAATAGCCACAAGAAAAAAAGGAACAAATGCAAGCATTTTCACATTGAAGTGCTACGTTACATGAAAAGTTGTTCACATTTTGTACTGTACTTTAGACAATGTTAACGTAAGGCGATTCAATGTCTCATTAATGTACTATATACCTAATTGAAAACCTTCTTCATTGTTCAAATTGATATGTCCCTTAATAAGCGTTTTCTAATATAGAACTTGAACCCAATCGGTCTACTTTATTAGTTTAAAAATTGCGATTTAAGGCTCATTGTTCAGCTACGGAGGCTAATGATGTTCGTGAATGGTTATGAGCATGTTCTGGAGGAAGGATGGAGAAGGATGAGAAGGATGAGAAGGATGGGTAAAGGAAGTAGCTGTGCCATTCAAGCCAAACGACTCTATCTGTGCATTGAAAATCACTGTTAAACGATCATTATAACACGCTCCTGTACCTTCCGAATGACATAGCTAATTAATGGCTTTGTACGTAGGTACTCATCTAACTCATATCAAATTATTGGATAATTGACTTGTCGTTGGCCAGACATATCAGAGATTAGATACGATTTCAGGTACCTAGATAAATGGTCCAAGTTAGTTATAGTGTTCTTTAGTGGTGCTTAACTGTATGGTTATCAACCCATCAAAGCATGAAATGCTATTTTAAGACTTGTGAAATCGAGTGAAAAAATTCTGATACAAATCTGATTCTATTGATGGTATGTTTTGTAATGATTTCTGTATTTTGCTGTTAAACAAGGAAATATAAACATAACAAAAACTATTTATCGTTATTTTATACTTTTTTTGTGAAGTAAAATTGTTATGAACAAGATATTGATAAGAAAATAGTAAACTTTGCCGTTTTTATTTATCATTTACTTCTCTGTTCTTTTTTTATCTTTCAATGCAATATTTGAGACTAACGTCGGAGGATCATTGTGTTTTGTTTTCTTGTCACTTTGAATTGAAAAAAACCTGTGCGTACATGCGACGCTTCTAGAAAGAAGACGTCGGCGCCGAGAACGCCGACAAAAGCGCCGGTTTTGAGACGCCGCCTAGCGTCACCCGTTCGGGCGTCAAATGTTTTCAAAGTACGTGCGACGCGTCCAAGGGATGTCGAGAAGCTCCTTCTTTGTAGTGCGACGTGGAACAACAACTATTAGAAGTGGGACAATGGCGGGGGGGGGGGGGGGGGGAGGAGGAGGGGAATAACATTTATAAAGAGCTGAAAAGCAAAATTACAATATTGCTGTCTACTAAACAATATCGCTAATAGAGGAAATAGGGAATTACGTTTTGAAAGTGAATAAAGTAATTTATATTTTATTTCCTTTTCTAGGTATTTAAGTATTTTGTATTTGTAAACGTGTGCATAGCTGATATTAATGAAAAAAATGTATTTTTGCGTACTGAAAAAGCTCGACACTGAGCCTGATTCTAAAACTGTTCCCATTGCTGGTGGAAACGCAATCTGCATACAGAAACAGTGAACTCCAATTGCCGGCCGATTAAGTTCACTTTTCAATCACAGAATCAGAATACGGTTTACCTCAGCCACGTGATCCACACCCTGCCATATGCCTCCTATAAGGAGCCGATACTCTCATTTTTTCACTTCATACAATAATATTATATTTTATTTTCATTCTCTCGCTTCTTTGTAAGCTTAGTAATCGGGATCGAAACTCCTATAGGTAAGCTATACGTAGGAAGGATCGTAGCTCCTAGGTACGCTATACTTAGGAACGATCGTAGCTTCTAGGTAGGTAAGCTTAGTAATCAGGATAGTAATTCCTAGGTAAGATATACGTAGGCATGATTGTAGGTGAACTTAGTAATCAGGATCTTAGCTCCTAGGTAAACTTTAGTAATCAGGATTGTAACTTCTAGATAATCAATACATAGTCGGGATTGTAGCTCCTAGATAAACCAAGTCATCAGGATTGTAGCTCCTAGGTAAGATATACTTAGTCAGGATTGATGTCGAGGATTGATGTAGCTCCTGAGTGAGACAGTAATCATGAACGTACTATCTCACTTGTCGGATTGCTTATGTTATGACCACTAAGCTGTAGTTATACTGATCGTGGTTTGCTATGATTCCACCAGTAATGACAATCGGCGCCGTGATAACTGTGTCTCGCTTAAATTAAATATTTAATTGTTTTGTTTTTAATATAGGTAAAATGAAATATCGTGAGTTTTAGTACAGTAATATTAAACCCATATTCGAACGTCAAATTATTGTTGATAGCACGTCTGCCAAGCAATTTAACATATTGAATTATTATTTTATCCCTGTGGAGGTAAATGTTTCACGTAAATTTGAATGCGGTTTAGTGTTTTGTTTAATAAATCTTCATTGCTAACCACTTCAGCTTTTTTCATGAGTGAGTAACGTACAGTTATGCATAATGTTATTTTAAAATGCATCGGGAGGATAACATTTTTACAAAAACATTCCCCTGCACATTACATTTGAAGTAAGTTTTCGTTGTTTGTAGGAGTATTCCCCAGTCCTTGGGTCTTGCCGCCCTGCGTGGCTAGCCCTGCCTGGGAAGGGATCTAACTCAGGGTTGGAGTGAGCGTGAATCCCACTGCCAGGCCTCAGGGGATTCAAACTTCGGTCTTGGATTTCAACCACACTCAGCTAACTGGGCGAGGAGAAACCACAACTTTTCCTACGAGACATATAAAAATAATATTTTTTGCCTCCCAATTAGTTTAATATTTAAATTACCATCTTTAGAAAAGAGAATTTTAATTTTTCTTTTTTGACACTGGCCTCATAAGTATTTTTATTTCGTGTACCTATTCATTTTGTCTTTTGTGTAAAGAAAACTTAATTTTTTCAAAAGTTGAAAGAAGGTCTGTTGACATAGATTTTTACGATTGAAGTTTGCAGTACCAACTCTTTAAAACCGGAGTTGGGAAAATGAGATAATTATAACAATTGCCAACACAAAACAGCCAATTTGGGATTCAAACTCTTCATAAACCGAGAGAACCTCAGACTGTCTAGCCATCCAGTGGCTACTATTCATAGCTAGTATTCTAACCTACTTATTTCTTCAATATAATATGCATAATACCAGAAATGTATTATTTTCGGATAATATCTGCCTTAGTACTTTAACGGGTTGCAGAATGGAAAAATTCCTTCATATTCAATGTTCATTTTGTCTTTTTATTGGTTTACTAACGGAATGTAATTTGAATATGAAATTGCTCATTTAACGGCATTACTTGCGCATGTAGGAGTATGAATGTATATTTTCCATGTAGGTAGTACATTGTAATATCATAAAATGTTAACAATCAAAATGCCAACCATTTGCCATTTGTGGGTGCCATTTTCGATCATGAAGGTAGAATTGTTTCGCCAATGCCATGGTATGAAAAATAATCATAATTATAAATTAGTAAATAATTGCGTTATTATGACAGATAAATAAAAATAATACTTTTGATGATAAAGGATCGCCGTTCAAACAGCCATTTTTCATATTGTGACCGTCTCGGGGAAGAGAGACAATGTTTTCAAGCGAAAAAGTTAATGACTTTCTCTTTGAAAAGCGTGAACAATTTTTGAAAATTTCGATCTTCTTCAAGTTAAAGCGGATTTCAAATTCAGAATTTCGCTGGATTTGAAATGAAGAGAAATGTGTGATTTTCTTGCAAAATATTACCCCTCGTACATTCCAGATCAATTTTTTCACAGAAGTTGAGCACACTTTTTGTTTCATTGTCTGAAACATTTCGAAATACCCCGGGAAAATGGTGGTCAAACTTGAAACCGAAAAACATGACAACATTATATAAGGATTGGATTACACAGATGGATGAATAATTAACTTGTGCTTGTACCAATGGTATGCGAATTGTTCGTGTGCGTATTTTAGAAATAGTACCCTTTATTTGAAGTTCATGCAGATAACATTTAAAGTGAACGTATTAGACAGTCCAAGATTATTTTCAACAACTATTTATAATTACTTTCAAATTCTCGTTGTGCCAGCTCGACAGCATCGACTTACTTCTGAACCAACATTGTCCTGTCAATTCTACGGCCAAGGAAGTTGTCGTTGTTTTGTTTTGTTTTCTGTGTTTAGTGTTCCTAGAACAATACGCAATCCATGTGTGTTCTAGATTCGTTAGCACTGTCACAAACAATAGTCTTAATTAACATGGGCACCGTACTTAAGCAAAACTAATTGAAACTGAACCGGAGCTACCTTCATGAATACGGTGTCAAGCAATTAGTTATACCAGAGGCCAATAAAATAGACAGGGGTCGAAATGAGGAGAGACTGATTGAATACTGGTTAGAAGCTCTTTTGGAAGAATTGTATGCCTAGAAAACAACATTGTTTATTTTACGTTTTATGGAAAATTCACTTTAATATTTCGTGGTTAAAAGGAAAATACGATAAATGTGTTGGTATATATTATTTTGCTGGACGTAAGAAGGAAATGAATATTCAATTTTTGTTCCCGTTTTTCCGAGAGCGCTTAAAAGAAGCTGCTTGGTTAAAATATAAAATATTACTTCATGGTTCGCTGAGGCCGAAGTCAGTATAACGTTAACTATAACGTCAATTGCATAGGCTACATTCGTCGGTCTCGTGTTCAAAAGATTGGGAAAGTAAATTATGCATATCGGAATTAGTATACAAATCAATGTACAGCGACGTTTAATAACATTTAATATATCAAGTACCGGGTGGCCCAAAAAACGCACAATGGGCGAGTCATTTCTGTGACGATACTACTGCACAAATCGGCCTAAAAATTTCAGATAATATAAACAACATACTAAGGTTTGATGTGTGAAAGTTTCAAAAGCATAACTTTTGTATCACAAAAACAGCTGTTCCAATTTGGTTGTTGAAAAGTCGATTAAACGGAGCTCAAACAGCGCGCCTTCAGAGAACGTCAAGTGGTCGGGACGCTATATATTCAAAAATACATACGATATGAAGCTAAACATTTCAAATGATATTCAGAACATACCGGGTGGCGCAAAAAAAACGCACAATGGGCGAGACATCGCTGTGATGAAACTACTGCATACATCGGGCTGAAAATTGCACATAATATAAACAAGATACTAAAGGTTCAATGTGTGAAAGTTTCAAAAACATTACTACTGTAGAAAAATAGTTACAGCTGCTCGACTTTGGTTGCCTAAAATCGATTATACGAAGATCAAATAGCCCGCGTAAAGAAAACATCCATTGGCCGGGACGCTGTTTCTTCAAAATTACTTACGATATCAATCTGAAAATTTTAAACAAAATATATTGCTATCAGTTATGTAAAAATGTCAATACATTGGGATCAATGGAACGAAAGTTATGGTGTCTTCAAGTTGAGCCTAAAAGCAGAATATCATTTCTAAGTTTTATTGCACACGATAATTTCAAAAAGTGTAATTATCTCAGCTAATTCTGCTTTTAATCTCAACTTTAAGGTGCCATAACCTTCGTTCAATTTATTCGAATTTATTGAAATTTTTGAACTAATGATGGCAATATATTTTGCAAAAAAAATGAAATTTTCAGCTTGTTATAATGCGTAGTTTTGAATAAACAGTGTTCTAACCAAATTCGAAACCAAATTCGAAATGCTGTAACTTTTTGCCCACAAAAGTAATGTTTTTGAAACTTTCACACATTAAACCATTAAATACACACATTTAACACATAAGACATTAAGTATATTGTTTATATTATGTGCAATTTTCAGCCCGATGTATGCAGTAGTTTTGTCACAGCGATGTATCGCCCATTGTGCGTTTTTTTGCGCCGCCCGGTATTATCACTTGTGTAAAAATTTAAATACATTTGGATTAATCGAACGAAAGTTATGTTATCAGCTAATGTTAAAGTTCAGCTTAAATGCAGAAAATCCGAAAGATGATTTCGCTTTTTCACATTATCATGTGTAATAAAACTTGTGAAAATATCTCCCATATATTCTGCTTTGAAGTTCAACTTCAAGATTCCACAACTTATGCTACAACTATACAAATATATTGAAATTATTACATAATTGATGGCAATACTTATTGAATTATATGTGAAATTTTAAACTTGATACCGTTAGTTATTTTGAGGAAACAGCGTCTCGGCCAATTGCCGTTTTCTGAACGCGGCTCCGTATACTCGATTTTTTGACAACCAAATTCTAGTAGCTGTAATTTTTTTCCTACAAAAGTAGTGTTTTTAAAACTTTCACGCATCAAACCTTAGTATTTTGTAATATTATGTGACATTTCAGCCTTATTTGTGAAGTAGTTTCGTCACAGCGACGTCTCGCTTATTGTGCGTTTTTTTTGGGCCACCGGGTATATTACTCATATATTATCAAGAATCAACATCAAAACTTTGCAGTTTCTCTTAAAATTAAGCAAATTCCATTATACAGATGTTTTACATTAGTCTTGGATCAAATCACAAATGAAGACCTCAGCAAAATTTCAATTTTTCATGACAAAGCCCCGAAAATTATGGATTAAAAAAGAAATATCTTCTTTTCAGTTGGCCAACAGTTTTTATATACATTTCTCTTGATATTCAAGATGTCCTTTGAAGTGACTCTTTTACATGCATCATGCATCCTTTGGTGCGGACCAGAGCTTTGTTAAACCTATCCAGCTGACAAGAATCTTTTCTGTGGATTCAAGCAAACTGGTCCTTTGAAAGATTGTCGGCTTACAATAAGAAGGCAAAAGACATTTTGCAATGGAATATTATTTTGTAACGAGGTCCCCTTATTTGGATACTACACGTGTTCTCCCTTCAATCGAATTGCAAGTATTGTATACATGGTTCTCATATCTGTACCTTCTCAAGTATACTGCACCAGGAGTAAATAAAGCCAATTAGTTCGCAAGGATATTTCTATAGGATGTTATTAAAAATCTAAGATTTCTTTCTAGTCACGTTTCTCTACCGTTGAAAGAAAAATGATCAGCCGCTTTATCCAATGTGAGATTTTCCACAGGCTGAACTGAATTATTGACTTGTATTATTTTAAAAAATCTAGTCACATTTTTGTTTCCACCAAATCTGGTACATTTACGCCTTCATGAGATATTCTTGTAAAGAACAGCGATGATGAGGTTGTGTTCCAGATGGTTAGCAACCCTTTTCCCAATATTGTTTTCTAGTCAGCGAGGAGGGGGAACCTTTGTTTGAGACCATAGTCAGAAATTGTTATGGATTTTCTCGATTTTAGGAGTTTGTCCATCAATAAATCAAAGAGACCTCCATGAAATCTTTTAGTTCCCATAAAGGGTTACTTTTCTTTGTCCTGTATGAAAGATGGGAACAAGAGACTTGTGCTTGAACAAAACGCACAATTTGTCAACAACTCGAATCCTTTTCTAACATATGTATACATTGCTTATATTGGTTGTATATCTTTCAAAACTGGGACTAGAGTTACAAGCGATACAATTCGATCATATGGACTCGCATCTCACAAAGTAAGCGCAAGAACTCGTTCCTAAGCTCGCCTTACACTTCACATGGCTCATTTTATCTTCACCATATTAAATTACAGTAGTAGTATAATGTTGCTTAATGGCGCGTCGACAACGAGGTCATATTGCGCACATTAAGATTGTATTTTAACTTTGTTAAATATATGGAGGTCATGGGGGGGGGGGGTCAACCAAAGGGGCCCGACCCGGGGGAGTCCAGCACTGGTGGGAAGGCCAGGCCAGAATGGGGACTGACCGGGGGGCGGGAGGTTGGGCCGGTGGGCGAGACCCGATTCGGGGGGACATCAAGTCTCGAGGGGTGAGGCCGGCCCGAGGGGACCGCAAATTCGAGGGAGGGCATGGGTAGGTCGACCCTGGCTGCTCTTTGTCTGGGCCTCACTGACCTGTCCGGTATGGGTAGCCCTTACACATGACACATGGCAGCCGTCGGGGAGTTTAAATTATATACAAGTTCGAATATTTTCTATAATTGTGGAAAACGCTCTTATCATACATAAGATTTTTCTTTTCCATATAAGATACTGATCAAATAAGCAATTGAAGATTTCAGGGTAAGTACTGAAAAGTTGTGTGATGTGGAGGGGGGGGGGGGTGAAAGGAGGGTTAACCTTATATCTTTCCATCACTGTACTCACAGTTCAGATATCGTCGACATCATCAACATTTCGGTGCCTGGATAGAATTCGTCGATGTACGAAACAGAACTCGACTCTGGAAGAATAGCGTCGTCGTCACGCCGTCTTTTCCTGACTGGATATATGCACACTATTTCTTTTAAGAAATTTGTGTTGCATAACTCAAAGACATACATGAAATCTATCGAAGGGTTGCTGCGCAGGGCAAGATAGGCAATCTGCACAACAATAATGCTGACACAATTCGCGTTACCCAAGCCACGACGCAGCTCAGGCAGCTAGTTTTCGATAAAAGTTAATTTTGTCGGTGTTACAATAACGCATCTTGTATTATTTCTTATTTTGCTTATTTTTTCTAACTAGTGTCGAATTAAATCTAATAAGTCTATAATTTCCTGGAATGTCTTCTGAGTTATTATGTAGCTTTCTCTATAGAGATAGACCATGTGCTCAGCAATAAAAACAAACTTTGCAAATCTCCGAGTCCTTCGTCTTCAATAATAATTGCGAACTTTGACATTCTCCTGACGAGGGAGGAAAGTGAGTTGCAACGTTTTCCTGAGACCATCCGAGTGCTTTGGCATGTTCCGTCTTTAGTTATTCTCTTTGGAAAGAATATAGAGAATCTCTCAAGTATTCTAAATAAGTCTAGAGATAGGCTTAAAAGAACAAAGAAATGAAGAGGAATATATACATTTCTCCTCCTATTTTGCATAACATACTTGATATTTTTTTGGTAAAAATATCTTACAATTCTGATTCGTATGGAGTCGCGCATTTTTCACCTGCAATCGGTCGTGATTTTTCAGCTCATCCCTTTCCAAGTTAATCTCGTTTCCTCCTTCACTCTCATCGCCAGGGGTCTCGCCTCTTCTAGATGTCGCCCCAGAATAATCCACTTACCACCTCACAAATGAGGATTGGGAGTTGGGGACAGAAAACCTCTGCACATATAGCAAACGATGAAATCATTCGCCTCAGAAATCACACCAGCGAAAAAAACTATTAGAAATAAAATACGTTCTACAGCAACCGGAGTAGTGCATTTTTGCTTATACATTAGAAGAAAAATATTCATATTCATCTTGCTTTGCTTGGAAAATCAGCTTTCACTTTGTTTTTCGCTTACCTATTATCTATTGTCTTTGAGCTATTCTAAAAGTTTTTACATTCCATTTTTTTTTACGGAATGGCTTGATAATCATTAAGAAGAAAATTATGAGTAATTAGTTATAAGAGATAAGTGAATGTGATTCTTACTTTCACTTTGTAAGTAAAGGCAAAGATTAGGTAAAGGTAAGAATTCAGACCTTACCGATAACTCAATTATTAAAACATTTAACTATTTCCTTGCTTTATTCTAGATCATGTTTTGTTGTAACTTACGTTGCTGCATTAATTGACCATTGTCCACAAATTGACTCTGGATTTTCCCACAAGAGGAAATGGCCAAGTAATTCAAGTTGTAGAATTGTTGAACTTGCGAGTTTGATCGAGACAAGTTGGTGGTTGTAATCGGTGGGAAATGTGGCATGAAAGATGATGAGTCGACGCTCGATTGAATCAATAACCCAAACTGTCAAGAGAATATTGAGAGTGATTTCATTTTGGATTTCATCCAGGATTTCATGGAAGCGGGTCAGAGGGAATTTTTGGCAGAAATGTGCAATAAAGTTATGTTACTAGATAAATGATAGACTGATAATGAGGAATCATTCATGTGCCATTAAACTAATTCGTCAATTAAACCAACGTTTTGGAACTGAGCTGAATGTAATTGGTTATTTCTTGGTATATTCGATGTAAAATTTGACTACGGTTAAATCTTTTGGCTGAATTTTACGACCATAGTTTAGCTGCTAAATGAAATCGCCTAAATGAAATATCCTTTTCATGGATATAGCCTTTAAATTACAACTACTTTATTTCTCAATAAACATGCAGTGATTTCAGGGGCATAACGCCAATTTAATGCGTCTTGAACTTTGCTTATAACATATTTTTTTTTTCTTTAACTTCAATTATTTCTTGAACACAAAATTACTTTGTACGATACTGATTGACATAACATATTATGTTACCATTTCATAGACAAATAATTCATTATTACTTTTCCAATGGGTGAGTGACACGTGTGTAGCATAACATTCAAAATATCTTTACATATTTATGTTTTCATTACATTACATGTATTTAAAACTGTCCATGCGATTACTAAATAATGTTTTTATGAATATAATTATACAAATTCCTCTTAACAACGCTGAATCGTATGTTGTACCGTTTCCAATTCTAAACGACGCTTTCAGTCAGTCAGTACACATGATGCATCCACCTCGAACATTGCATTTTACCTTGTAATTGAGGACCCATCTCTATAATGTTATATAACGCGCATACAAAGCGCGCAGGTGTGTTATCACACCTAGTTTGGAAGGACTGGTTCTGCACAAGCGCCAAACGCAATCAGAAACGTCAGGGCCAAATTTAGAAAAGTTTATATTTTTTCCATGGCGGAAGGATTTGTTAGAAATCACATGACTTAGGCTGCAAACACACATAGCGTTTTTTCATGCCCAGACGCGGCGTGGAAAAAACCGCGACGTTTTTCTTGGTCGAACACACGGGCCATGAAAAAACACACGACGTTTTTCGTTTGTTGCGTCTGGCCGGCATGGAAAAAAACGCCGCGTGAAAAAACCGCCTCTTGTGTTCGCTCCCATAATACTCAATGCTACCTATCTTCTCGGCGTCTCGCCGGCGTTCGAACGCTTCGGCTGGGCATGCAAAAAAACGCCCCGTGTGCTTGCAGCCTTAATCAGTCAATGAGACAAAAGGTCGTTTTCATATTTTGAATGTTTGTATGTGTTGTTTATGATAATTTCCTTCTGTGATCAACTTTTCAAAATCGCTTCTTTTTGTTCCAACCAATCTTTCCTTGCAACCTATAGGAGTGATACCGCCTTTACACATCCACGACAATGTTCGAATCCAAAGCGTCGGGTGTGGGCTTAAGTTGTTCCAGTCACTGCTGCCTTGAAACTTATTTCTCACTGATCGGCAGAAGCCAGTTCAGTACGATGGTTGTGGTTGGCGACGTATGTCAACTTAAAACGTTTCAATGTCAAGTCTTATGAATTTCCGTTTTAACAAAATTGACAAAGCAAATCTGAGCTTCTAAACTTGAAATGTGATAAAAGGAGTCGAAATGGTCTTTCGGCGGTGTTTTGAACTGACAAAAAATCTTACCTTAGACATTGTTTTCTGAGAAGAAATCCTCGTTCACGATTTCTGAGGTTGCGCGTGTGTCTATACTATGACTGTCCCACGAATGCCAATGTGGTAGGAAAAAGAAAAAGTTTCGAAATAGGAAACTGTAATGTGGAATCGGAAGTGAAACAAATATATAAGTTGTAAGAGTTTTCTTTCTTCTGTTTCCGTCATCTCAGATAAAAAGAAAGACGTCGACACAATCGTGTTGACGATATTTTGAACTTGCAATATTCCATTTCTGAAAATTCATACCCGACCTAGAATGGTTGAAGCCTACAATAATTCTGATAAAAGCAAAAGTTTTGTTTTGTCTCAAATAATTATTTAGAGTTCACATTGACGCAATTTGAAATGAAAGATTAATTTAAATTGTTTCAATTATGTTCTTTTTGTGAATCAGGAAAACAGATGCCAGAGGGACCTAGCCTATAGGGTTATTGCCAAATGTGAGTTGTGTATAAAATGCAGCGAAATTGTCAAGATCGGTTTATTTCTTTGTGAATAGTGATAAAAGTCTTCACAATGTAAGTTTGACACCCGTGTTGAGTTGAAATGTTCGAGTTTATTGCTAGAAGAATGTCATCTGACGAGGGTAAATTGTTCACTAAACGAGCGCTATGCGCGCGTTGTCATTCAACTTTAATAGCGCTCTGTTTGTTGGTTTCGTTGACGATAGGTCAAACAATCTTAATCCAAAGTAGATAGTCTCTAAATATGTGTTCAAAATAGTTTAGAAAACCATATTTCAGTGGGTAGGTATTTAATTAACATTCAATCTTGAGAGTATTAGATCTTTCTTTGGTAATTCCGTGAAATGTTGATTAATGTTGACGCATTCTTCAGTCTTCACTCACAACTTGGTATAAAACTGGCACTCTTTGCAGACGAAAATAATTTAAAAATCAAAATTTAAACTTTTAACAACCATCTGATTTTAACTGATTGTATCAAATTTCATGGATAATTTATTTCATGTCACCGTAAAAAACCGCAACATAATTTATGGTACTTACAACACTGAACTCCTTGTTTGAAAAATATTATTTACAAGTGAATCCCATCTAGAGTCCGATCCGTGGCGTTGCACAGAAGTCTGTCAAAGCAAAACAGAGGTATTGGAATGGGAAACTAAATTTTGCTTGGATACGTGAGTCTTATCGTTACGAGTAATCAGTTGCTAGAACAGACAACTATGACACCCCTTCGCAGACTATTCCAATCAGAGTCGAGTAAATACTCTAATCATCAATTCCATATGATGATTTAGTTCTCGCAAATGATGAAAAGTGAGACTCTTGGCTGAGTTCCGTTTGATCTCTGTCGATGGGGTAGCGCCGGGCGCGCCTTTCCCCTTCTCCTCGCCTGCACTGGCATCGTGGCATCGATTCACGCGGTACCCAGAGCAGCGTGCTCGTCGACGTCTCGTACGACGGTCTGAACTTGCAAGTTGCAACACTTCGAAGACACGCCAAGAAACCAGAATGCAATAGGTGAGACGAGATCTCAGCGACTTCAATTCACGACTTTCTATCCCTTCTTTTTAAATGGGAAATCTTTAAATTTTCTGCGCAATAAGTCTGCAACGGTTTAAATTTAACCTGAAAGTCGTTATTAAAATATTTCAATACTGCCTGCTTATGTACTTTGAGGAAGCAGAATTGTTATGAAAAAGGAAAGATTATGAGACACACAGAATGAATTAATCCAATGTAGATACTAATATTTTATAAAATTACAGGCGGTAAATGTTTGTGATTGGAAAAATGTACAATAGCATACATTAACCGACAACACCATCTTCGTTTGAAATCTCCACAATCTCAACACACTTAGACGGATTAATGGTACACCCGCGGTCACATAAATTGCTTGCAAAATTCGAAGTCCTTTTTCAAAACATGATTATCCAGACAAAAACACAAAGGTAAGCACAACTTTCAAGCATGTGTGGTTGGAGGGTTTGATTATAAGAACCAACCAACAACCTCATACTTAATTATTATATCTCCATTCAGCATGTATTGACGGTAATTCGAGCTTCAACTTCGCAGTGTACCGTCAATTGTTTGACCGCGGGTGCACACTTGGCCAAAGTAAAAACAGTATTCTAAAGAATCGGATTGGGTGATACAATATTTCTGGGATCATCCCATGAATGGGCCGTTTTCATAAGAATGTTTTTTCTTCTATTAACCAATTACAAGTTCAGAAACCGCTTGCGGTGGACTTGTGATTGGTTTATATTTAAAAAAAAAATACAGTTTCTGCTTTCCGCCTTCCGCCCTTATGATAACGCCGATGAAGTCTATGCTAGCTCGTCATCTGACTAGTTAGTAGATGTGCTCTGATTTCATTGATAATAACAAGGATTTATTGTCAAGGAACCTGACCTGCAGCCAGTGTACATTTATTTTGTCTGCGATAAAAATATTACAAATGTCAAAAGTTTTTAAGCAATTGTAAATTTAAAGTGATGCCATATTTTTATATTCAATGCTGTTTTAATTGTTACATGTTCAAATAAGTGAAATAATTATACATCTGTTTTCAAATTATAGAGTTGACATGTTTCGCTGTTTTGTTCCATTTAGTAAACTTTGCTTCATTGAAAACTTATCAAAGATTAATTGCAAACCACGTTCGAAGCTCCCTCCACCTCTACAATTCTGAGCCACCTCAAATACACCAAGTTTTATACTATTTACATTGTACTATTTAAATATTATGAAAGGTCTAGAGACTTTAATTAATTATTGTTGAAACATTGAAACAGTATGCTATATACATGCGGTGTATTTCGCATAATAATCGAGTCAGACGCAAAAGATAATAAAATATGTAATGACTTAATGATCACGTATTGTCAATTGTGCTCTGGTTGTGGTGAAGACGGCTTTGCCTCACTAAAAACACCAAAACTAGATCTGTTTGTGACAATTTAACGAGTTTTCGAACGCTAGCGACAGTAGAGACTTGATAAAAACATAGAGTATAGCAAGCAATACCCGGTGCAGTAACACTTCTTTTTCTGTTAAAATATAAATTATTCAGGTAAATACCAATTACCAACAAGAGTCTCCGATTTTATATATATTTTTGAAAAATTTTATTATCTAACTGGAATTCGTATATACAGTACATTTCGAGCTACATCCATAATACGATGTTATGAACTACATTTGGTATTCGTAGCAAGTAGAAATATGCTCTGTATCGGTGAATATAGATCACGAGTATGCGTATTAATATGTAGTAAAATTCCGTAAACTTAATTTGGCCTTTACTAAACTCTGTATTAGATGCCTTTCATACATATAGTTAATGGGGTTGTTCACTGCCATTTGCTCTCACTCGCAGCGCTAGCAGCATTGGAGGTGCCTCTCTCTGATTGGTTGGTTTCTGAATCCAAGATCTCTGAATCAAACTCCCGCCAAGTTTTAAAAACCTTCCATTCCGCTAGATGCATTTTGATTGGCTCTCTCCCGGACGATTAGAACAGCAGCGCCATCTACAATAGTTTTGCGTGAACAATCCCATTGACTTCGCTTATATTCTTCATTTGGAATCTAGTTTATTAAGTAAGAACAAAATGTTGTAGCGTTTGTTAGGTTTTCTTACGTCCAAATGAAATACCTATGTAAAATTTTACTTCATTTTATCATCCACGTAAAAAATAATAATTGGGATACTTGACTCCTATTAATATTTGTCAATTGTCTAACATATCCGCCGGAGGTCCAGTGTTAGTGGTTGCCATGGACCGGTGACGGATCGGTTTAGAGTGGTGTTGCATCACAAAAGAGCCCGGAGAGCCCTGAACTCATAGATGGAACACTTCCAGTGGAGTCGGGATAGAATGAAAAGACGCTATGAGTTATAATTGGCCAACCTGGACTCAAACACGGTGAAGCGAAGTTTGTAGAACAATCGCACACAAAGTGAAAGATTGCTGATTCACGAATCTACCTAATTCAAGCTCCGTCGGGTAAGCTATTTTTCACAATTTCATACCTAAAGAAAAATCTACCTTTACGTGAGAAACACGCCATAATAAATATCAATTGCAACAACTTCCTAAATTGCTATATCGAAGCAGTTGAGTTCTGTCGAAGTACGTGTTGAATGGTTCGTTAGTCACTATAATGTGTATACCTGGGAGGGTTCAGTTGGTATCAACACGCTTTAGAGACCCCTTTGTGTCAACTAATTTCAAAATCACCTGTAGAAGCTCCTCTAACAATTGCACTGACTCTGTCATACGACACATCAAAGCGTTTTCATCGTTCTGTCGAATGAAACCTTTTGCCCAC